>OY540840.1:23136516-23736516 GCA_961205895.1 Mythimna pallens
CCTTTAGGTCACTTTTGGCAACCAGCACAATGTCATCGGCAAACAGCATAATCCAGGGAGCCTCTTCCTGAATTTCCGACGTCAGAGCATCCATTATCATCAGGCAGAGGTAAGGGCTGACAGCCGACCCTTGATGTAAGCCGATAGCCACATTGAAGATACCAGTGGTGCCCACTGTAGACCGAACTTGGGTACTGCATCGACTATACATCGCTCGGATCAACTGCACATACTTCACAGGCACACCTTTTTCCTCAAGGGCCCACCACAGAACCTCATGAGGTACCCGGTCGTATGCCTTTTCGAGGTCAATGAATACCATGTGCAAGTTTTTATGCGCTCCTCTGTATTTCTCGCACAGCTGGCGTATAGCTGGCTTCCGTTGTACCGCGACCGGGCATAAATTCTCTTCTCTCAACCGCCTCTCAATAACTCTCTTCCAGGCTTTCATAGTATGTGACATTAGCTTTATTCCTCTATAATTGTTGCACTCAAGAACACCCAAAGAACTGTTGCACCAATCATCAGGTATGGCTTCTTCCCGCAACAACTTATTGAAGAACAAAGCTAACTACGTCCATTCATCCACCCGCAATAACTTCCAAACTTCAACTGGTATTCCATCTGGACCAATGGTCTTACCATTCTTCATTCCACTTACTGCTATTCTGACTTCTTCATCCATGCTGACCATTCTCACTAACCCTACATTCACCGGTTTACTCTCTAGAAACCCACTCCAATTATTTTCCTCATTCATCAATCTTTCAAAATAATCCTTCCACCTCTCTTTGATTTCTTCATCATCCAATAAGATCATTCCAGCTTTATTCCTTACACATCTTACCTGACAAACATCCCTCGCCTTTTTCTCTCTTGTTCTAGCAAGCCGGTGCATCTACAGTTTAAAAATATCTATGAAAAAAAAGTTAATCATTCGAGACTATTTTCTGAAATTTGCAAACGCATGTTCGCAGTATTAACCAACTGCATTTTGAGGTAAATGCAGTTCTGGAAACGTCGACTGCATTTTTAAGAGAAATCCGCGGAATAATGAAAGAATATCGTACAAATGTTCCGCTTTGTGTTTTCAGCCTTTAATAACTTGTGTTTTCGCATGAAATATTATTCTAGGCCCTTTGTTTGTACTGTTGTTTAGCTTTATATGAATAATACTTTGCAGTCTTCAGTTTGATTAAAATTTTCATCTAAAATTAATCAAATTTTTCCTCAAATAGTTTTGGTATAAAAAGCGGCCAAGAATTTTCGATATTTCCGCACATAAAGATTGATAGTCGCGGTTAAGATTTTTATTATCATTCAGCGATAGTTAGAGGGCTACTGTAGTATGATGGCCACCTTCACTGACGTCACTGTCTGTGGCCACACTCTATTTGATCGGATGGAATCGGTAAAAGCTCAAAGTAGGTAAGCAAGACGTGCGTCTGGTTCAATCTAGCGTAGTTTTAATCCTTAATACCTATCGATAATATTATCGATCGATTTATTTTTTAACCGACTTCAAAAAGGAGGAGGTGCTATGTTCGGCTGAAAGTATTTTTATTTTTTGTATGTTCACCAATTTCTCCGTGGAGCGATTTTGAATTTTTTTTTTGATTTAACGGTTATGCTTCCGAGTTGGTCTCATAGAAATATTGTTATGATCTGATGGTGAACTTCGAAGATATATAACAGAACTCCTCATAGGAAAACAGCAGAACTGTTGTAACAATAAAATTGCTTTGTTTATACGTTTAAGTCGATGACTGACTGAGGCTTACTTTTAGTTGTTGTACCACAATTATTTTGCACTTTTTAGTGTTTTTTTTTAACATTGAAGTCGGTTGTATTTTTTTGTAAAAAGTTTTTTTTTTTTTTATATCTCGTTCAATGAATAAATTTGGATCGTTGGAGACATCTTTTGAATATTTATTGCTCGTATCAGTTTAGTTTTGGGCAGATATTTTCCAGCTTTTGCTCATTCGTTTTCATTGTCCTGATTGGATCATTCAATTATTTCATGGCAGACAAGTTTGTGTGCCTTCTTTTCAGATTGATTATCCCAAGCTATATTATATATTGCTTGTTTTTTCTAGTCTAGAAAAAATAAGTTAATTTAATACCTTGTAGGTAACTAATCAAATTTTACTAATCTCCGTAGAAAAACACGTGTTTCGTTAGGAATAATAGTCGTAAACGTTTTTTTTTCTCTTATTCTGAGTGCAAAGTTGCTGACTACCCCAGATATAATATACCAGCTTTATTCCCAAGTTGCCACAGAGTCCTAGTTACTTGTTCTAAGTGAATTCCGTCGACGCTGTCACCTCAGATTTTTCTCCGCTCCGGAGTTTCATAAGTTGAGTAAACCACGAGGTGTGCTGTGTTCTGTTGTTTTAATGTTGAGTGTAAAATGAATACCGTGTGTGATGAACTGATGGGTTAAAAGCTCTTCCATACTGATGTACCTTTGTTAGTTTTACTAACAGCAATGAATTGTCGTGTCATGTAACATTTACATGTTGTCGAACCTTGAATGAAACATTTTCAAATTTACGGGTGCGAAAAACCGATATAGCATTTTAGTTTGTACGGAAATCCCAGCTGCATTTATCTGGATAATTACTACGAGACGAGTGATAACACCCTACCACCTTAACAATGTGATGGTCTATTCTTAGTTAACGACTCAGTTTGTTAGGAATTTTTCGTCCACAGTATTTGTTAGCTCATTTTAAATTATCTTGTACTAGCTTTTGTACGCGGCTTCGCCTGCATACATAAAATATAGCCTATGTCACTCAAGAATAAAGCAGCTTTCTATCGGTCAAAAATTTTTAGCAATCGGACCAGTACTTTCAGAGATTACACCTTAAAAACAAAAAAATCAAACTACCTTTTTATAATATCCATTAGTGTAGATTATCACAGACTTGCGACCGCTTCGTCAGTGGTCGAACTAATTAAAATCGCCACCAAAATATGCTCGCTCAGGGGGGCTATTGGCGAACTTTTTCAATAACAGTTGACAACTAGCATTTGTTGCACACTAAACTTAGTTGTCAACTGACAATTTCATAAAATTGGTATTACGTATCACACAAGTGACTAACAAACTACGGTGGAAATGTGGTAAATTATAAAAATTTACGGTGCTATTGCTATTGGTAATATGCTATTGTGACCACTCTAAAATTTTATCGATTATACAGCTTCAAAAGCTTACACAATCGCAATTTTAAAAGTATCGATACAATAACATCTGTCAAAACGTGTTACGGTGGCTATCAAAGGCACCAGTGGCTAATGACGTCACTGCAGTTGGTCACTGCAGATAGGCAATACGAAACTAGCTGTTTGACAGTTCAATGATGCACATTGTTAACAAGTGATCATCACTTGAACTGTCAACAGAGTTACGCAATAGCCCCGCAGAACTGTATCATCACTGAGTTTTCGTAGAATAGACCTTCTGCGCTTAGATGGCCACTACCTAGTTCCGAAAAAAGCCTTCCTATCTACTAATCTATACTATCTACACTAATATTATAAAGAGGTAAAGTTGTTTTTTTTTCGTTTGTAGGAGGTAATCTCTGAAAGTACTGGTCTGCTTTTGAAAATTTTTTCGGCGATAGCAAGCTGCTTTATTCTTGATTGACATAGACTATATTCTAAGTATGCGGGTGAAGCTGCGGGCAAAAGCTACTAGAATACATAGATGATCTAGTGACCTTTGAGTGCTAAACCTCATCTATCGAAAAGGTCGCCAACAAATAGGTCAACACGTAAGTAGTCCAGATTCAGTTTTGTGAACTGAATGTTAAATTTTTTAATACCTGAAATTTTCAGCTAGCACTTGGTTCATTAGAAGAGTTAACTTCGGTTAGCTTTTGTCCTCTGTGCAATAATTATCTACACACTCATTATTCACGCAAGCGAGTAGTCGGCCAGCCTTTTTTGAAAGAGAAAATAAACTTGGGTGTGGGTAATTCGCAAGTACATTAATATGTACGCTTGTAACGCTCCGGCGGGTAAAGCAATTATAAAAACGTATTTTTTGCCAACCACTACTCCTGGGAATATGTTAGACATAATGTGGTTGGTTGAAACCTGATAAAATTGCATTTTTACCGGGAAGTAACGTGAACAGTAGTCAGAGTAATTTAGCCCTTCTGGAGACTAGTTCTGAATTCCAATATTTCCACGTGATCAAACATACAAGTCTCGATGAATATTTTCATCAAACCTATGCACTCAATAAATAAAGGCTACGTTAAAAAAATCCTGTTAATCGTTGGCCGGCTCGTGCTGCAACACCTGCGCTATTTGTGCACCCATCAATCTCATGTACGTGCTCCGAATGCTGCGATGTTCATCCCACAGCTTCACACGTAAATATTCCGCTTTCGGAACTGTTTTTTTGCAAGGATTGATTGGAAGGTATAAGGATGAGAGTAATATCGCTTGATAGTTTTATTACTCACGTAATCGTTATGTATTACATTTCCTAGACTTGATGTATTTTGCTAAGATCGAAAGTAGGGAAAGCTAAATTAAGAAGCAGGATTTTTTTTCAATTGAAATACAGGAGCCAAACAGAATGTATTCAAATAGGTCAATTCAGTAGCCGTTCGCAGACCACAAATTATATTATACATACCGCCTTGCCTAAAATTACACTAAAAGCAAGGGTTGGAAGCTGCAAGGAAAAACTAAAATATAATACTAAAATATAAATCGCAAAAACTGACAGTCTTGAATAAACTGCCTACAAAGGAGGCCGGGCACGGCGAAACAAAGCGAAATTTTGACGTTCAGAATATCTTACTTTGACGATATCATGGTGCCTACACCGTGAATTTAAATGAATACTCGTTTGTACCTTCGAGCTGGTCTTGCGAAACTGCGCTATTTGTCTTAGCTATTATTTTTACTATACCTACATGTTAAAATTCAGACGAAATCATTCTTGACATTTTTACACATTCTTAGCAGTAATATTTCTGTCTTCAAATTTCTCTTTAACGTGATCAATTTCAACTTGTATATTTTCTTTTCTGTATAATTAGACTTCCCTTTTAAACGAGTATAATGATCTGAACGATTAAATGAGTATCATGATCTGAAGTTAGCTCGTTATCAGTTGTTCCTTCAGCCTGTTGATTATAGGGTCTTGCATCAAGGTCCTTTGGTTCATAAACTCAAGGCCGCTAGTGGCCCGATTACTTGTGTTTGATGTTATCAAGTTCTTTTTTTTCGGGAGGAATCCCTAAAAGCAACCTTGGGAATTATTGCATTAACATTTGTTTATATAAATACAAGAAATAATTCTACTGAAACTGGCTTTATTAACTGATCGTTGCGGAGGGAGTTTCAGTGAGATGATGATTAGTGTTTTGATTGGTTGAATGATGAGCTGTCAGAGTGCTTATAATATCCACTTCCACGGAGACAAAATTGTGGTTTCTATTTGGCTTTAAAGTATCCAAGAAATAGAAAGAAAACAGGTTTATGAATTTTATATTCAGAAGTGCGTGAGCACATGTAAAATACAAACACTGTTTAAGGTTTACGTGTTTCTCGTAGCAAGCAGGAATATTGTACATAAAAGCTTACTGACTACACCTATTTATATAAACTCCTAGCTATACGTACATTTTTTGTCCTCGTAAACGAAATGCAGACATATCAAGGTTAGTCCTACAATCAAAACTGCCGTTCCTGGGTATTTTGGTATTCATAGTACATTTAGTATCCTATATCTTCTAATATTTGTGTTGGAAGTGCAGATACCTCAAATTTTTCTTCAATAAAAGTCTGGTTTAAGAGTGCAAGTTTTGTTGATATAGACCTTATTGTTTTAAATCTCGTTCTTAACTGCTCTTTAAAGATTCACTGGGCAGTGATTTCTATTCGAACATAGGGGCTGGGGTGCTATGTTCGTGCGCAGAAAACGGCCCGTATTTGATAGCGATTAGAAGTCAATGACTTGTGAATAATATACAACCCTGTAGAATTTATTACCCCAGAGAGAACAAGTTAAATTAATTGGCTCGTGAGTACTTTGTAACGGCAAGGCAGTTGCTTGTTGCCAACCTAAGCTTGTAAGTACAGGATCGTTGTAGAAGACTTATCAAGTCATTGGTGTATGACTAATGGCGCTTTAATTAAGTTGAAACTATTTTCTCTCAAGTTAATAAATCTTTGTGTTAGTTTTCGAAAACTTCTAAGCCGATGGTAGCCATTTATTTACTTTTCCTGTTTTCTGTATAATAGATTGACATTGTTAAAGGAGATTAATGATGTAGACGAATAGGCTATTAAGAGAAGTAAAGCGATGCTTCCCAGCTCCCACAGCAAGGTCGTATGGATTTTCTGTTAAATCGGATTAGATGTATGGCGCAGTGGAGTGAGATCCTCTTCTTCTTGTCTCTAACGAGCTAGCTCGGCTGACCGCTAGTTTATTCTGGATTATATTTTGTTTCAAAAAAGGGTACATTGTTTACATACAGTATTTTCATGTATATAAGTCCGCTATATTTAATTAGATAAATTTTATTTATTAGTATTGCGTTCTGGATTTAGCACAAAACGTTTCTGATTTCCACAGCGAATACAAACAAAGGCTTGTGAGCTGGCAAAAGCGTGTACCTTGATTGTTGCCGTGCTTTCGTACTGAACATCACGGCGTCGTGTCGAACCCAACGCTCAAAACATCTTCACAAATGTTTGGCAAGGCACTTGCGGCAGGTGTTCAAAACGACAGTTATTTTTATTTAACTCCACAATACTCTTTCATTCATCTAGCGTTACTATGTTTTATCAATTTACGTTGATATATAGTGTAGTGGGAGCATCTGTGGCGTTTGGCATTCGCTCCCTGGCTGCCGTCCAGGGACGTTCGATGTTAATGTCAAGAACACTGACACTCGCCTGATGACACCCTCATGTTTGGGGGTTGATAATGTAAACATGGATAAATGAGCTGTATTGTCTTTAGGACGAAAGGTTTAGTACGTATGAATGGGATAAAATTGTTAATGTGTAAAATTTGCAAATCAAGATTTTTTGTTGAAGTCTGCTGCCAGAAGTCAACTTGACAGAGAGATATATATATATAGGTAGTACCAGTTTAGCAGTGAGATACAAAAAGTGCGAAGTTCACGATGCGAAGGCCTTGATGCCTTGATGTTTTTTTATTCGTGTTTCATTCGTGACCTAGATGAGCCAGATAATATTTCATTTGTCAAAAGCGGATAAACTTTGCCTGAAAATCATTAATATATAAGTCTACATGCGTGTCTTGGTAAAACACTTTTGACATTTGCGAATTGTCTAAAATGTTTTTATACATACAGTAAATGGAGCGAAAAAAGACAATGACAAATAAGCAGCCTTTACCAGCCAGCCTTTTTTTTTTTTGAACTTGAGTTTCAAGGATGTAGAACATAATCCATAAAAAAAAACATTAAATAGTATGCCATAACAAATAGCTTCTTTATCCTTTGGTTTTGTCTTAGAGAAATAAGAAGTGTGCTCCGGCAAGCGTGGTCCGCGTATGTTGCCAAGTGTCACCATAATAGGTCAAGAGCATACTGAAGTTAGTTCCGCCGAAGAATGGCGCCTCGGCACTGTGCGGGAACGAGGACTGACACTACCACTATTCTGCTAATGTCGTCAGCCTGATCGCTTTGTTTAAACATTAAATAAAACTTTGGGACTCAGAAATTCTCTCAAATATGTCTGAGAATGGGATCGTTTGTCATCATTTTCTGATTCATCAATTTTGTTAAGGGTTTCAACAATTTCGAAACGATAAGTAGGTATTTATTTATTTACTTTTTTTATTCTGTGAGCTAGAAATATAATTAAGTAAGAAATCTGGACGGAGTACAGATCCGATACAATTGATCTGTCATAAACAAAATAATATATAAGCATAAAAGAACATGGTACATATTCAGTAGTTCATTGTTCTAAGAAGATAATAAATTGGTAAAGTAAAATAATACCTGAAACATACCTTATGAATATTTACCGAGCCGGTGCTGTACTAAAGAAATGAAAGGAAAGTGCGTCTCGTCTGAAATTATGTTTGTTGTAGTGAACCGCGTAATTGGAATGTTTTTTGTGTTATTGTCGGTATATTGTGTGTTTAAGGAGCTATAAGGTCATGAGGATCACAAATTTTGTGATTCTTCACAAATAACGGATGTTCACGACGTTTTTAATGGCTCATAAACTTACTATGTCACCTATCGTAATGATAAGGTCATGAGAATACCTATTTTCTTTTTATCCTTTTTATTTATTACCTTGACATAAATTAACTGTCTGTATTTGTTTCCAGGTACGTTTCATCAATGAATCAGCTCGCATGCACCAGGCAGGTGACACAGTTCCGTCGGAACACAAACCAGGTTTGATTGCACAATGCACATTACTTCCGGGGCTGTTCTCTCAGGCACGATAGATCATGTTAAGCTGAAATTAGAGCTGGCTGCGTGCCATTTTACACTACCACTGCTAATATGCAATCTTCTCTGACCACTATTAATCTGAGTGAGCTTTCAAAGTTATAGACAAAGAGATTAAACTCTTTGGATAAACTCAATTAAAATAAAGACCACATACAATGTAATCTACTTGGAGACAAAGTGGCAAGTTTATAATTAAGATGAATGAGTGTCCAAAGAGCTGAGCATTTAATAGAACAAGTAAACACACTTCATAAGTAGCACGTGTTGCGAATTCCCGGCGGATGTCATTCGGCTACTATGCCCAAATAAACTGAACCGTAAAGGCCACATGTCTACCGGAGACTATTAAAAACTTGCTTAGTAAGGCGCGACACACATCGATGCTATAACATTTCACGACCAACAACCCTTCTGATTTGATCAGTAAGGTTCAAAATTCCATGGCAGGGTGAAGATATATGTGGGAATGGCAAGACAGCGACCTCCACCGGGCATGGTGTTCGCCCTTGGCACCGAGCCAGCCGTTACAGCCAATGTCAATGGCATAGCCAAATGCCATGCTCACTTTCGACGGTTTTCGCGCCCGGCTGGGCTTAGGGCGGGATTCCTTCCTTGTTCAAAAAATGTTCAGTTAGCAGACTACTTTGCACTTGTTCGTCCTTCGATTGGTAATGTAACTTTGAAAATGTGAATGCATTCACTATTTTGATTACAATTGAATTCTGTTGAAAATATGAACGATCAAACTAGTACATATATTTTCACAATGTTCGTAATACTAATGTCTCTCTTCTCATAGAGCCCAGTAGGTGAACGTGTCCTCGCAGACAAATGTTAAGGCAAATTCTCATTGCAAATTGACCTATAGTAGGATGCACGTGCTTGAAATATTCAGCACATCTGAGGGTCTATTACGTACCTACATGTTCCTTTCGATTTCTCACGAGTGTGGAAATTTATTTGACATGGTTTTCTATTGTAAAATAGTGGCAGAAAATCTTTTAACGGTTTCGTGGAGCTCAGTTCCAAATGTTGTAGCGGTATATACCTACAAGTAGCTTATGTTCTGTCCGTGCTAACTGATAGGCTTATATAGTGATACAGAATGTTTATGACAGTGCATCCAGAGACGTGTGGCATGTACTCGCACCTAATTCAGAATGATGCAGCTTATCATTGTAATATTTATAGTCAACTAGCAAGCTTTTACTTACCAGGACAGTCATGAAGGACAACTCATAGAGTACTCAACATCAAAAGGGCTTCGTGAAATCGATAGCCAATAATAATTTTATCAGCATTGATTGATAACTGGAGGTCGTCCACCAGAAGGTCAGGATGCCGCTGACATTCCCCCAGTATTTGTCACGGGAGCCGCCACGAGCCAACGAATTTTATTACGACCATATCTTTATTGTAGATCGGCAAACCGTCGTAAAAGACGCGATAACAACTGTTTATGTAGCTGCACAGTATTTCTGTGTGCGTATCATAAAAACGTTATGGGTTCGAATCTGTTTATTGAGTTTTTGGAAAAATTTCCGCACTTTTTCACCAGTAAATTATGTAGGCGTATCGGCCTACGTGCGATGTTCGCTTGGCAAACTTATTGATGTGAGTTCGATTGCTATATCGCTTCCAATATCTTTAGGGCATACTTCAAATATTTGCACAGCCATTTTTTCCTACTTTATAGATATTTGTTCAAAGCTCAGTGGTTTGTGTATGAGATTTGTTTTGTTATGCCACCCGCGTGCGAGCAGCTCCATGCGTTGCCATGAGGGAACCTCGTTTGTTTATTTTCGTGAAAAATTGCAGGTCAACAACCCCCTTTTCTTTGTTTCCTGTAACTTCTGAGCAGTTTGGTATGAATAAGAAATACAAGTCGGGTACAGAACTGTAATCGTGCGTTCGTAGTGAAGTATTGCGCGGTTGCATGAGAGCCTGTGACCCATTTCGCAGCCTGCCTCGAGACTTGCGTGCGTTTGCTTGAAGCGCATACATTCTATGTTTTATAGCTGTGTTAACAGCTAAATAAGAAATGAAACTACTGTCGTTGCTCCTTATTACTTTATTTTATTAACCAGACTCGAAACCTTTTTCCTACCTTTTTTATACCTACATATTGTCGTGAAACAAATCTAATTTGGTGCCCATTTAATTTTTCCATCATAAAACCGGATGGGGGTGTTTTTACACAATATTGTCTCACCGGAAGCCGCCGTCCGGCCTAATTGCCATCAAACGGCTGTTTACGGTCCGCCCAGCCGCCCAGTCGGCCAGTCGGCCAATACGGTTCTCAACAAAAACCCTTTTGGTTTTTAAGGTTGTTGTTTTGATCTTAGTATTTATATGAAATGCGAAATCAGTAAGTAGGGTGTGGCAAATTACAAAATCATCCTGTTTATGAAATGAGGCATTGAACATAACTGGCTATTGTAGAATGACACCGTTTGCGAGATGTTGTATGTAACGCGCGTGTTACTTAAACGGATCAGACGAATTGAATAACGTCTCATTTGTTAAACTGAATGTAGCCTTCACGCAGCGTGCTCTACTTAAGGACGAGCATTTTCATGTGCTCATTTGTATTTTATTTCGATAAAGAAAAATGTAGACAATCCTTCGTTATTTATTCATTGCCTTTCACAAATTATACGTCGAGTTTAAACAAATACAGCCAGCACCACTGCCACTCCATCACATGTTGTAAGCCTTAAAATTAAATTCTTGTAGTACAAATTAGCCGAGTCTCTACAAGTACAAACTGCCAGAATCTGGCGTGTTCAACGTGTGCCTGTTAGCGGTTTATTTTACACTAGCTTTTGCCCGCGGCTTCGCCCGTGTACACAAAATATAGCCTATGTCACTCAAGAATAAAGCAGCTTTCTATCGGTGAAAAATTTTTTGTAATCGGACTTGTAGGTACTTTCAGAGATTACCTCGCTAAAAACAAAAAAAAAAAAACAAAAAACCACCTCTATAATATTAGTGTAGATGTGGATTACGTTGTCACTAAATTGGCGCGCCAAACTCTGGAACAGCCTACAAAATGCTTTGCGAAAAATATTTTGTCCAAAATTAAATTTCGCATATTCGACTCTGTGGTTTCTTTGCTCCACAAAAAAAAAACAATTTTAATTTAGACTGGTGTTACGCTAAAAAGTGTCACATATTCCGTCCTAATTTCGTACCAGAGGCTCAAGCACTAGCTCCTAACACGATCCATTTGACGACGTAAACTGAATTGTTAAAGGGATGGAGTTATATAGGGTGTATAGGTCCATCCTTCTTTCTGGCTCGCTCGTCTGAAATTTTAACACGTGATGGTAAGGCCCCAGATAGGATCAAGCACGACCACTATCTCGCTGAATCAAAAATCATAAATTGAAGCATATTACTGCGATGACTGTAAAGGTAGCGCGATTTCATGTCATTTTTATTTACCTACTGACATAATATAACACAATTTTATACTGAAACAATGATACTTAAAAAAAAAATTATCGTTACTTTGTGTGTCGACATTAACCACGTCATGAGATGTTAAATCTTTATAATACACTATGTAAACTGTTTTATAAAGCAATAAAAACACTTGACCAGGCCGGCCCTTGAAGGATTGTTCCTCAGATTACGATCTAAATAGAAATGGTTTTTACAGATTTTTCTTCTTTCAAAGATTAATACAATCGCGCGGTAATATCTGAAATGACCTACGTTTATGTAATACATTGGTATTCCTCGGAGGCGTCCGCTCTCGTTAGGCGCGGATGATCTGCTCGCTGCTTCACTCAAACATGCATGTTTGAAGAAATGTGCGAAACGGGTTCTGACAGGTTTGTCTTCATTTTCAGTAATGAGCAAAATATTAGGTCAATATTTTTTCTGGCACGTTGCGAATGCTCGATTTTATTATCATTTGACGCATTTTTCTTGTCAGTAAACGATATTATGAAATATCATTTTATACATCAAACTGCCGATGGTCTAGTGATCGCAAGTGCTATTACTTGAAATGAGGTGTTGTGTTCGATTCACAGACTGGGGAAGGTATTATTGTTCCATTGGAATATGTTAGTAGCAGTCCATAGTCCGGGTTAGTGCCCATCATCATCTTCCTGCCCTTGTTACGTGTTATTTGGGGTCGGCGCAATACGTTTTTTTCCTCCATTCTGCCCTGTCACTCGTAATGCTATCACTAACTTCCTTTTCTTTCATATTCTCTTCACACAATCCACCCATCTTTTCTTTGGCTTCCCTCTCCCTGCATCCACATTTATGCTTATAACTCTTTTAGTAACATGCGTTTCATCCCTCCTCTTTACATGACCACACCAAGACAAACGAGTACCCTTCTTCATGGGTTAGTGCCCATGGGACTTAAACATAACTGGCAAAGTGTGGGTGTACACGTAGATAGAGCTCACTGTTGCCGCTTGCACATGCCTACCGCTTTTGGCACAATTTAAGTATATTGCGAAGGACAAGTTAGCATATTGTACCATTGGCATATCCTTCTTATTTCCACGATCCTCGTTCATCCCCCGCCACCGCAGCTGAAACATCGCTTGCGGCCTTTTTGTCCGCCTCGATGCCGCTTTTATCCTATCATTTTTTCCAACCTGCTATGTATGTTTTCATTATACTTCGTAGTGATTACTTAGGCCACAAAATGAAGTAACAATGGAAATATTGGAAAGGTTATTTATAACTTTTTTTTAACATTATTCATTGTTCAGGGAAAACAGAACAATGTCAGTAGAATAGGTATTCATGTAAATAAAGGCTTTCTTTATTTGTTTGGATTTTCTGATATTTAGATTATCTAGTTGGGAACTTTGTTTAACCTTTTCTCCTTCATAATCACCCAAAAGATAGCCACTGCTGTACATAGATATAAATACAAATACCTTTACTTACTGGTCTGAGCTCGGCGCGTTGTCCTCATTACTTATACCAAAACTGCTTCTTAAATATAAGTAAGTGCTGCAGTAGTCCCAAGAAAAGTTCAGTCTCCTTCAGTTCAGGTGAATTTAAGTGTTATTTCATGTCACAAATCTGACGTTCCTTTTAAACATAAAATCAATGGGCAAGAATTCGGCAAGCTTCGATCGTCGTCGTCAGACATTCCTCCGCAGCTATGAATACGTAACATTGCCGAACCTGTGAGCCTGCACGGCTGGAGGTGGAGGTGGCAGAGGCGTAGCGTGGACTAATTTAGACGTGCGCGAAGTCGTATAAGCGAGGCCTTTTTCTTTCATAAATTCGAAAACGAGACAGCGACTGTCGCAACCTAGTGTTCCAACACATCTTTGCTCACCATCAGGTGAAAAAACCTCCGTTCTTAAAGAGCCCTCGCTTGCTCGAGGCCCCTTTAGGTGCGAGGCCGTGGGCGAGGGCCCACTTCGCCTACACCTAGCTACGCGACTGGAGGTGGCTACAGTCTGCTCCGACATTGTTTTTCTCATTGACAATCCTGCCTTTGTAGTGCAAACTGCTATTTGAGTTTAATTATTCACTCTTTTGATATCGTTTTGATAGAACAAATATTTGTTACCCAAGTAAGTACCTTCGAGCAAATGTGGGTGCTTGAATACATATCATCATCATCCAGATGTACTTAGGTGTGCATTATGCTCGAAGGTATTATGTAAATTGTAATCAATGATAATAATGAAATGTTTGTTCGATCATTAACTGAATTTTTCTGTCTCATATTTTGGAAGATTTAACACCTTAATCTCTCGTTTTTCGTTACGTATGAAAACAAACCAAGCCCAGACATTTCTTTGTCGCAACTAAATCTCATAAAATGTCTTTATTACTAAGTCCAAGGTTCTTTATTCACCGAAAAAAGTTGACCTTTACCTGACTAGCCTTAAACAAGTCATCGACCTTCGTCCATTCCTCCCATACGGTGCTGAGACACACCTAGCGCTATTTCTGCCTGGCTCCTAACCCCTTTAGGGCGCTCAATATAACCCCTAATAAAGATAACGAGTTTCCTTCAAAACAACGCCGGGGATGTTTTTCTTGTCTGCGTTTTGTTTTACTTTCGAGATTTGTAGATGAGCTGATTTTCTTATATTAGTTATAACGAGTAGACATAGAAGTAATTTTTAATTAAAAGCAAATTGCTGCTTTGAGCCCGAATACTCAGGTTTTGTACTCATAACCGTAAAGCCATTCAATATCCCATTCCAATAATTGTTTTCACAAGAGTTTAATAATGCTAACGTGACGCAATGTGTATGGAGATAGGTTTTTAATAAAACAGTCCTCTGAAGATATTGCAAATTTATTCTATAACAAGAGGCGTTTGGAGTTTCTTTTACCTTACAATAAGTAAGGTACACAACATGTTGGGTCCGTAGAATAAAAAAACACATGAAAAAACGCGATTACCGAATCACAAGACTATAAATTACAGAGTTTCAAACGTACCCACAGCGAGCTTTAGCGATAGTAATTTGTTTTTTTTTTATTTATATATTCGCAACTAGCTTCTTATCGCAGGCTCGCTTCCCGTGGCCTATCGTACAGAAGCTGTCCATTTTCCAGATGAAAGGTTAACACTCGTGGCTTGAGCAGTGCTAGCCCAGGGGTAACGGCCCTGAATTACTGAGTTGTAGGTTGTGTGTTCAAACCCAGTCAGGCGCATTGCTTTGTGTAAATAATTTATTTTATCACCACTGCTCTCAAAACGGTAAAGGAAAACCTCTTGAGTAAATCGTTTCGTTCTAGAATAAAAAAAAAACGAAGAAAATTGGCATTCACTGACTTGCACCAGGCCTGCGTGGTGGATTGCGGCCTACTCCCTCTCCTAGAGAGGGGGCCTGAGTCTCGGCAGCGGGAACATTATAAAGTTGATTATGTTAAGATAAGGTTTATATTGTAGACTTCTATTATTGCAATAATTTCCGTAATCGGATCACAACTTCCTAAACAAAACTGTTTACAATACTATCAAGTTTAGGTTCGTCGTGGTCCTTTTGTACGCGTTTGTATTTCGTTCCCACTCAGAAATTTTGTAAGTAATTGATCTAAGAATTTGTTCTAAGTCCGTACGCCTTTTACTGCTTCTCGCACATAAATCGTAGCTTTAAGACAAGTTTTGACACGGGGTACTGTCGCAGACTTGGTTATTATACCGCCATTTGTTTATGACCAGGTGTCTTGAAATTAAGATCTGTTTGTTATATTCCGTTTGTTATTATGGCATAAATAATGTTTTCTCATCCGTGACACGACCTGTTGTAACATAGTTCTCTTTTTTCATTTGCGGAAGAAACAAACATAAATATAATAAACAATTCCTAAAGTTTCTCGTTGAAACGTACTGTTGTAGTTTAGTAATAAATCTCCTGGCCCACAATTCGTTCTGGTTTCCAGTCCTATAACAATAAAAGTTCTTTAATTATCTCCCGAGGACCGAATAGTTTCCTATCTGCTTTTTTCTTTGCTATCGTTTACCTTTTAATATTATACCTATTTCAAGCGTCAAGTTCTCTAGTAGCCTTTTTTTTTGAAATCATAGATTTAAATTTGTGAGAGTACACTAAAAGTAAAAAGTTCCCTAAAAAAGGAATGTTAATTTTTTTGTTCTCATCAATTGTGACTACTTTCTTTGTTATAAAGTCTAGAATAAACGAAATCATAAAAGAGTGAGCCACTTTTTCTTGGATTTGACGTTTGGCTCTTTTTAGTTTATAGTATTAATTTCATAGTTTTTCGATGTATACGGCAACTGAGGTCCAATATCATAGTAGATAATTTGTTAAAATCTGAAAATAAACCCTGAATAATTTGACAATAACATAGTCTCACTAAAGTGAACGAGCGCACTAAGTGGCAGTAATGTGTCGTTTAATGTAGCGACTAATTTACTCTATTGCAGGTAGTGTGTCGTTTGCAAGTCCGCATCACGCAATTAAACCTATGTTTGATACTCAATTATTCACGTTCAACGTACTTACGTCACCTCGAATTTGCCTAGTTTGATTTAGCTTGTAAATTATAACGCGAAAGCGGACCTTTATTTAAAAAAAATTACATCTCGCAATTGATCAAAATTATTGTCAGGAATTACTACTGTAGTAATTCCTGGCAATTATTTTAATCAATTCAACAATTCAATTCAAATCGTGGGTATAAAATGTATACTTACATACACAAGAAACCCAGACCCGAGAATCGAACCCGCTACACCCAGGGTAGCAGCCAACTGCTCCACCACTTTATCAATCATGACGTCAGTTAAATTGTATTATAGAGAGAATGGTTTGTATGGCAGGTTACTCTTGTTGTTCCACATTGTTAGAGTACAAAAAAAAATAAGCTGTATTGCATAACGTTTTGATGCAGAAAAATTAATGAGGCATTATTTCAACCACGCCGGTGCCAACTGCGATAAACTAGAGCAGTGCGAGAAGCCAGTGGTGCTCATTAACTGGCTTACATCACTGGCTTACCTACTAGCCTCGTATTATAGCTTTACGTAGGATATGGACGGGTGCAGCCTAACTTCGGCTCAAACTTTACGTAACCGGACTAGCCGAATTTCGGCACTGTGTCGACTACGACTAGGGAAGCGTAATTTATTGGACAGCTATAATTGTGAGAATGCCTTTAGGGACCTACCGAAATAACGTTACAGTTATAGTTTGTTATTTTCTACGTACTGGAAATAAGTGACGAGTAGTGGCTGACCAGTGGTCCCATACTTAGAATTTGAGGAACAAGGAATCCATGATTCTTAAATTGTGTAACAGGCAGCCACGTATGTACGTCCCAAATTTTACCAAGGTAACCACGGAGTAAGAAATTTTAAATCCCTTGCATTTCATGCGGATATTTTATGTGAACCCTTTTAATCCCTTTGACAATAACTTGACAAGTTTGTAATTTCCCTTCCCTTTTTAAAATTCATTCCGTTTTGACATTCTGAGCCTGGTCCCATGAATTCAGCCATCAATTAAAAGTGCACGGTAGCGCGCTCGTGCCGGTGCAAGTTGACAAGCCTGCAATTTAAAATGGCCGGTGGTTGGAAATCTTGCTTTGACTGTGGTACAGAACTGTAATCGCATGGGCCTGTATTTTGACCCTAGCAAGTATTTTTAACCGGTTAAAATTATAGTAGTTTGATGCAGATGCTTTTGCCCGCGGCTTTGCTCAAAAGGAGCAGATATGTAAGATTTCTCCGGAAAAGTACTTTTTCTGAATATAAGGTGCCTGTGTTCTTGTCCCCTGGTAATGTGTTGGTCAACAAACAAACAAACTCACATTTGCATTTTTAATACTAGTTAGGATTGTACATTAAAAAAATGCAATTTTCACTAGTGCAGCTTATATACGAAGGTGAGCAATTAGGTTCTTATTGTTTTTTTTTTTTCTGTTTCGTGCAATGCTTCCATCCTGTACATCTCTGGTTTCTAATCTTAGTGACGTACACACGTACAGAAGAATTATAGCTTATTAAGATAATGGGCTAATAAGGGGCTAAATTCCAATCCAGACGCTGAAAAATCCACAACTGTTTCATGAGAAAAATTTTCAATGGATGATAACACAGGAACTTTTAAATCAAATCACGATAATGGGGAGGATTCGATTTCATTTGCCTAGTTTTTACGAGTGAAAAGTGTTGTAGATGCTGACGGGACCGCATATATAGGTAGTATTTGGGAATTTATTTTTTATAGATAGTCGAAAAATAATGTAAATATTTTAAGATTATAATTTTTTAGGGTTCCGTACCTCAAAAGGAAAAAAACAGAACGCTTATAGAATCCTAAATCAGTAAATCCCAAACAGAAAATTTGTTGTTACCTCACAAAAAAAATGCAATTCGGAAAAATCTTCGAGACTCCATTCAAGTCATTAAATAATAGTATATACTATTATGTAAAGGCTTTAAATTAGGTAATAATAGTTATTTTTAAATTTGTGTGACAATGTGGACGAAAAACACCTCTGTAATATTTTTTTAAAATATACTGGCCCGATCCTTCCAACTAGAAACAGAACAGTAAGTAATCTTTGCTCAGTACAACAATGAGATCTGTCGTGTCTGCAGCCGACGACGTGGAGCGGGTTCACTTGTTTCTGCCACTCTTACGTACAGTCAATAACATAATCGAGAACAGACAGTTCAAATTTGACACAATTGTCCAACAATGTTCCATCGTCATCTACATCGTACTTTACCATCAGGTGAAGTAGTAGTCAAACAAGACACAACTATCAATAATATAAACTAGTAACTGCTTTAAAAATATTCTTGGTATAAATTTTTATGTAGAGACACGGTAAGTGTTTTTCAGTTAAAGTAGAGAAGACAAAATTACCGATTTTTGAAATGTATAATATTTTAAACATTGCGGAGATGAGAATGTTGAGGTGGAAGTGAAATGAGAGATGATGATGATAAGGTTGACGAAAATCGATAAAGTGATGAATGAGTAATTAGAAGTTTGGAAATAGTAACAGTGCCTGAAAAATATCGGGAACAGAATGTCTTGCTATATTTTTTTAAAAAAAAAACGTAACGTGAATATTTTTTTGTTGATTTGACTTATACATTTTCGCTGTGCAACTATCAAAATGACATATTTAATCCTCAGGCAAAAATAAATATAAAAGTCGTCAAGTCATTTTAAATTGTTAATTTTTCCTATAATAATTTTGACGCTGACTGTACATCGGTTACTCTGAGTGTGTTAGATCGTGAGTGAAGCTCCTTTCGTGTGGAAACAGAATGTGAAGTTTATGGAGTATGATAAAGGATTTTTGATTTTAGAGCTTTTGAACTTGTTGCTCTATTTACTCTTGACGTGAAGATTATAGCTATCACATAACAGAATTCAGCCCGGATTTCTACTAATTAGCTGTAGGTACTATAAAAGTGCTCTTAAAGGATTTTTTACGTGTGGGGGAGAGGTGAGGAGTCGGGCAAGGCCGCCATACGTATTGTTGATTAATTTTGGAATTTGGCTCGAATAAAAGAGATTTGGATTAAAAACAAATACAGAATATATTTCGCCTGAATAGAAAAGTCAGTAACTGCGCAGTTTGTTATTTATTCTGTGAACAATTGATACGCTTGACCGCTTTTTTTGAGCAGACAATAGGTCCAGCGTATCGAAAACCAACAGATTATTTTATTTCCATTGAATATTGAATTGTTTCCAAAGAATTGAGTAATATTTGTTTTTAGTTGAATTGCTTTTGATAAGATACTTATTGGTACAGATTTGATTTCTAAATTAAGCATTAGATGTTGAGTATTTCTCAAGCTCTACTTGAGCTTGAAAACCTGTCGGATTGTTAGGGATTGACGTTCTTAGCTGAAATACTCAATTTAGAAAACTCGCCCTCATTGACGTGCCAGCTTGTAGTTTTAACATAATGAGTTCTAGGAAATTCAATTCTTTTCTCTTCTCTTCTATATACATTCTAGCTATGCCTGCAGTCATTAGTGGGAATTAATTGCTGTAGCGGAACAAATATGGACGACTTCTGAAACACTACTTAAATCTTTGACTCCATAGTGTGACATTTATATAATACACAATTGGATAATCCTGAAATAAATTAGTGATTCCTTTTATAATCCTGAAGTGAATTATATCAATATCTACCTATGCTTCATCCATCAACATAAATAATCAGAAACAAAATCAACTAATATTACTACATTTTTAGCTTCAAATCTAAGACCGGTCTTGTTGTTCATGACAGTTATAATAACTATTATAGCGGCTGGCCGTCCGGTAACAATCCGGACCGAGCTCGAGTCGTCGACGGCGCGTAGTGTTTCATGCGCTCCACAAAGAGATGTCAGCATACCGTAGGGGCCCAGCAGGTTCGAAGCCTACTGGGGCCATGGGTTGTGCGAAAGAGAACCCCGGGGCCCTGAAACGAAGGCAAAGAAGGAACAGGAGTGGCTTTTAGTCAGTAAAAATCTGATACGCCCTCTCGCTCCGTCCAAGGGCGAGAGAAGTCATTTGATGATTTCCCACCTAAAAAAAAAAGCGTCCGGAAGCTCAAGTACTTCAGTAATCCTGACTTCTCTTGTATACTACCCTTGTTATTATTGTATGATCGTTTTCCCCTTAGGGTCACTAGTAAGGGGTCAAATCATGCTACAGTTATGATATAAAGGGACATCCATTAATAACGTGAGGCGTTTAGGAGGTGAGGTGGAGAGGTGTTTAGGAGGGGGTTGAATCGAATTTCATCTGATCTTATGTGGGGGAGAAGGGGTGTCTCGACAAGGATTATCTATGTATTTTTTTTCGCAAAAAAATAGTATATAATCCAAGATAATTAGGTTATGAGTAGGGAATCCAATCCCGCATCAAAATCGCGATCCCGCAAGCCTGCGGGATTAAAGCCAACAATCCTGCGAATTCGCGGGATTACAAATTACAATTACAGGCACTTTTGAATTGTCAAAATGTCGGTCAGTCAAAAAAAAATACAAGTAAAGCTAAATTGCACGTTCCAAAGATCTCTATGGAGAAGAACGTGCAAGAAACTCCATGGACACTCTTTTAAATCATATTATGAGTTACATAAATCTTGGTTACATATTTCTTGTCGCTTCTAATATGTGAGCAGAATGTAGATAAGTAATAATAATAATAAAAAAAAAATACTAATTAAAAAAAAAGTAAAAAAAGAAATTGAATGAAGTCACTGGCAGCTAAGAGATAACAAGTCTCAACTGACGGCACCCGTTCACGAGCATGACGCGTGCATCAGCCTCACTCAGCTCAACCATTTTGAAGGGAACTGAATGACCCAATAACACGTGCCACCATCAGCGAGACATTTGAGTGAGCGTGACAAACTCTCAACTGCCATGATCGTAATGTCAAACAAGTTGTAACCTAATAAAAATGCTCCATGGTACTTCACATTCACAAAACTTAAAAAACAAAGTGCTTCTACATTATACAATGCTATTGTTTCCAAATACACAAGGTTATAAATTATCATAAACTCTAATGAATTAAACAAATAAAATAAAAAACATTTCGAAAACAACAATACAAAAAGGGGAATAGTATCTCTTCCAATATTTATATATATAATATATATATATATATAAACTACTTTGAAGGTAAAAGCGGCTGTGGCTGCGGAGCAGAACCGGCATTTAGCCAAGCGTTTTTATCAAGGGTATATAATCTCTAGTTTATAAATATAATACGCTTGTCTACATAGTGTGCGTTTAATGCATGCTTTAAATTTGGACTCAATTAGTTGTAGAATCTCAACTGGTATTTTATTATAAAATTTTACACAGTACCCCATGAAAGAACTATGAACTTTAGCCAATTTGAACCGAGGTTGATCTAGTTTGTTCCTGTTCCTAGTATTAAAATTGTGCCTGTCACTTATTGAGATTCTTTTAATATTTTTTTTTTTGTTTTAATTAGTAATATACAAAAAAAAAAACAATCTGGGCCCTGGTTCAGGCCGTGGTTCGGAACGAGAGGGAATAGGAGTCTCGCATTCTTCTGCGAAGCACTAATGTTAGCGAAGGAGACCACCGCATGCGTGAGGGAACGAACATCCTCATGCTTCAGCCACCGCGACCGTCACCCCTATCTACCAGCCACGGTAGGCGCGTGCTTGTAGACGACAAGCAATGGGTAGCTCGCCGTCCGGCCGTCCGGTTACGGTCCGGACTGAGCCCGACAGTTAGCGTCGACGGTGGCGCGTAGTATTCCATGCACGCCTCAAAAAGATGTCAGTAAAACCGTAGGAGCCCAGCAGTGGCGATGCCCACTTGGGCCGCGGGGAATTTCGGTCCCAGTGTACAAGGACAACTGAAGGACACAGGTCTGCTTTCAGACAGTAAAAGTCTGACACGCTCTCCCGCTACACCATACAGCGGGAGTAGTCATTAGATAATTTCCCATCTCAAAAAAGTCACAGAGTACACCTAAACTAGATATTGATCACATTCCGTTCAACTTAAGATACAGGACTCATGAAATTCAAAAAATTTTTTGTAAGGTAAAACTTGAAAACAAAATTATTTTTGACACAAATTCTATAGAAAAGTCTTGAGTTCCATGTAAAGCTATTAGGCACATCACTTATTTATTAATGAGGCTGTGCGGCATCTAATAAATACATAGCCAGAACGCCGCGTCGTCTGAATCTAATAAAAAAAAAATCCGCAGACATGCGGGATCCCGGATGTTTAATCCCGTTTTTCTGATCCCGCAAAAAAAGTGTGTTTGCGGGATTGGATTCCCAAGTTATGAGTACAACTCAACTAGTCCTAAATAAAACAATTAAACAAATATATTTACACAAAAAATGTGCATTGTGGTCAATCTCATGTGAGATTAGGAGGAGAGAGGGGGTCTAAACACCCTTATGACTTATCTTTTGTCACAGGCTGTAAAGTAAATCAATAAGTACGAGTATTTACAGAAGCTTTACGTAAGGCTTTACAGAAGTCACATGCTGGTGCAAGTGCACAGATCAGGTCACAGATTGAGTCTCTTTGAGAGGCTATGGTCGAGCGCTTGAACTTGTCCTTGCATCCGGTCTCTGAATGGAGCGATGCCAATTTAATCAGGTTCAATGCTGCTAAAACCCCGGCGTGTCTTTTTTCCACTAGCCAACTGTGCTGGAACATTGGTAATGATGCATTCGTCGAATCAAAGTCTTGAGAATAGATGCCGAGTTGCTAACCTGTTCAATTGTATTTCGGGGAGTGTGGGTCGGAATTGATAACTTAATTCTGCCAAGTATCAGACCACCAGGCGTCCGGCGATGCGCCACCGGTACATGGTGGGCATCCCATCAATACGCACAACAGGTTTAGGGAGCACATTCGTTTTGCGTACAGTATTAGCGTAAGCAGTGGAATTCGCTGCCGGAGTTTGTGTTTCCTTTTTTTATCTATAACCTTAGAGGTCTTAAGCCAAGAGCAAGCCTACAACTTAAAATTAAATTACTTTTTAGTGATTTGGTTTTCACAACAAAATAATAGCAATTAATTCAGTAGTTTCCTGAAGCTAAACGTAATGTACATACACAGAATTCTGTAATCAAATTGCGTAGCCCACATTTATTTACTCACGTAGACAAACACGTAGCATGTTGCTACGAGATTCGTAGCGCGTCTACGAATTACTTCGCCGATGCTACGCCGCTTGTTACATGGCGTAGCATCGTCCGTACAAATTCTGACTGGTTCTAAATGCATTTGAAACATGTTTGTGTTGGTTTGTTCGTCCTTTTGATATCTATTATGTGATAATATGGTTAGTACTAAATAATCCTAAGTGTTTTTCTTGTAGTCATTGCGCTGGTAAACGATAACCAGCCGATAATGTGGGCGTTATCTTATCTGAGCAAACGTTCAAGTTTATTTATGTAGGCACTCGCTGTAATTGTAATATAAATACATTGAGGGCTTATCGAATATTTATTATGATTAGTTTACCATAAGTTTACTTAATATATTTGAACGCTTTGTTCGGGTTTTATTACTGCTTAACCAGACCAGTGGATATTGAAAATTACACATTTTGTAAGAAAGACACTTTGTCTACTATGAGCATTTGGTGCTTGATTAGATAAAGAGTGAAGCTGAGGGCTCGAGTAGCCTATTTTATAGGACCGTGCACTTTGGAATAAAATATGCCTATGATATTCAGTGTTAGTGTGGTTGTTATCAGTGAAAGAATTATCGTAATCAGTACTTCCAGGTGTTACAAATAAACAAACAATATTGTCTCTTTGTAATAGAAACTAGTTTAGTAATAAATAAACATACATTCAGCCGAACACAGAACCTCCTCCTTTTTGAAGTCGGTTAACGAACGATATTGTCTCTCTATAATAGAAAGTAGAGCAGCTTCTGCCGGCAGTATTGTTAACAGGCTTGCGCTTGACCACCATCTCACTTGATGGAAAGCGACGATATGGCCGACGATGGTATTTTTGACAGGCTTGCGCTTGACCTTGACCACAATCTCACCTGATGGAAAGCGACGTTGTGACCGACGAAGAAATTTTTGCTTGGCTCACGATTGACCACCATCTCACCTGATGGAAAGCGACGATGTGGTTGACTATTGAGCGCGCTAGAAGTAACCTATTCACTCTTGACTTCAAGACCTCTAGGTTGTAGCTATCAGGAAACACAGAATCCGTCAGGGAATTCCACTTGCACGCACAATGAATGTCTTTCCAAAAGTTTAGTGCGTATATGTGGTTCTTTTAAACGAAATAATTTCAAGGGAACAGAGAAAAAGTACCCTATGTCCTGATCTAAGACGTGGTGTATCCGTGTGCCAAGTTTCATATAAATCCGTTCACCGATTGAGGCGTGTTTTTTTCATTAATTTATGTGAGAAGTAGAACAAACTACATTTGTGTTGTTCATTCGTAACAAAACCCCACGTGGATGCATCGTGGTCAGCATGTCAGCCATGACGCGCGCACTTGAGATCTGACTATATGATGCTGCACTGACGTACAAGTGCACGCGTGCGATACGCGATCAGCAGTGAAACCGATGCGTTATTATAGTGATATGAGAATATTTATGAGTTTTATGTCGAGTTTATAGCGTTGTGGTGGGTAGTATACGACTTTTATGGGCAAGGTGAGTCATAGTGGTGAATGAATTTTTTTGCAATATCTTGAGTAGACAAAGAGTAGCAGTAAACTTTGAATTAAAAGTGTTAGATAGATTCCAAAAATAACAACGAAACTTAGAGCCAAAACCGCCTTTTATTGAAAGAAATCAGAATGCGATATCATGAAAGAACGGTTCAATTAATTGTCCTATTAACAGTTTATCTGACAGTTCGCTGAGTCCCAACAATTGAAAACTGCATTCGAACTGACTTACGCGTTGTCAGAAGAGGAAATAAGTTTTCAAACGAAATCATTTTTTCATAACAGGCTTATCCCGTATTAGTAGTACTTATCAAGACCATTCCAGAGAGCTCAAATACGATTGGGTTATCGTGTTGAGCTCAGTAATTCCTAAGCCCATTATCTGACTCTATCATCAGAGCAGCTCCATGGCATCATAATAATGCATTGTCATCCAAGTTTCACAGGTATACCAAAAGCAGCTGTTTCAAAATCTATTTGCAAGATTTGCCCCAAACAAACATACGGTCTACAAACATTGCAAGTTAAATAAAAGCTTGTAAATAAACCTGTTTTTTATCGGGAGGTGTTCAAACGTATGCCAAACGCGAATTTGCGATGCGAGGCAGTTACAACGACCGTGTAGGAAAAGTTTACTTACCCAAGCCGTAACAAGCATACAAGGAAGCCTTAATTCATGCATGTGAATTTAAGTTTAAGGTTCGCCCTAACAGTGTTAGGAGAGGTCGTAAGTCAAACCCTCAAGTTGGTATGTTCTCAACTATTCATCATGTATGTTTACTGCTCGCGCCCTTAAGCTTTATAAAATCAATACCCGTGTCCATGCTTGTAAACAAACTCCTATAGATTTGTTTACTTATTCACTGGGAACTGAATTATCCGCGAGTGCTGGAGTGTTCTACAGCGGTCGCTTCGAATATGAAATGTGGGGCTCGTGTGTTGGCGGGACGCCAGGTGTACGCGCTGGGCTGGTCAGTGACTATCAGGAGTTTTCCTTTATTTATTGGAAAAATAGGGGTTAGGGAGGTGTGGTTTTGATTACTGGTCGGCTTGTAACGGTACATTCATTTATGTCTAGACTAGCCATACAATGGTAAAGAATAGACGTGAGAGGAAGAACAATAGCGGGGTCTATGCCCAGGCGAGAGACACGGCGGGGCGTGGAAAGATACGATAGCAAAATTGACTTGTCATCTTTTTATTACTTTTCAGTAATAAAATATTATTATCTCTGTATCGTAAAACGGGTTGAAAAAACCCAGGGGTGAATAGAAACAAAACTTTAGTTTGGTTTTTCATTTTGATACCATATTGTCGGATTCTAACAAAGCATAGACTTTTTAGAATAAAAATTCATTAATAAATTGATATAGTTAAATGCTGAAAAAAATATTCAAATATCGTGAAAATACCCTTTAAAGTTTTGTTTCTATTGACCCCATTTGACTGTACTGTAATACACATATAAATTATATTTTTAAATAATTCAATAACAAATAGTAAAAACAAAAAACATTAAAAAATATAAGAAAAACAGTATCTTACCGTTATCGGGAACAGGCTTCAAACTACCGGCGGTCAGGAGTCTAGAGAGAAAACCTCCTAACTATGCGAACCGTGTCCAAAAGTACAGCTTTCTGTATCAAGCCCTTGATCCAGCCGCCTAACGAGAGCCTCCTAGTTGAATATTTAACTGCGACGAAGCTTCATGTTATTTTCAAATACTTTTAGTTGTTTGCTTTTTACTTAAGAGTGAGCTATCGTAGGTCTGACTTGTGTTTATGAATGGTGTGTCACTATATCTATATCTAATCTCACAATGTTCTCATAGTCAATCAAGATTATTTACCCTGTCATGTGTACATTTATTTCTGATGAGAAAATAAACGTAAGCCTGTCACAGGCAAACTTACTGAAAGTTAAAGTGTCTCGAGTTAGGAGCCCCTATTTGAATATACTTCGTTTCTACTTACTGAAACTTCGCAGGGACTTTGACCCTCAGGTAAGTACTATTTAGTAGGACAAGGTTTGAATTTATTTTTCTGCAATAATTAAATTTTTGGTTCATTTTTGTAGTTTATATTTTGTCCAATTTATTTTGAAATATTAAAATAAATGGGACTGATAGTGGGGAGATGGTTTTTATAACATCGTTGTATAAAGATAAGAATAAGCCTGCGCTGGTGTTACTTGAGGTCGGTGCTAAAGCTTTCTCCTTCCATTGAAGATTGTCACTCTATTATTCACTCCCTTTTCTCTCTTGTCATTCCTTAGTCCTCACAATATCTCTCGTTAACCTTCGCGACGAATATAAATGTTGATAAATGGAGAGGAAGAGCTTTCCATTTATCAACATTTATATTCATCGCTATGCGTTAAATTTCTCCTCATTATTTGCTTTCGAAAATATTTTTATCGGACTTCTTGGGGGCTAACGTGATTACCTGAATTCAACCTGATAATCACAACTGTCTAGGTAACTTCTTCTGATCACAGAATCCACTTTCAGTACATCTCCCAGTAAGACCTGACAATCGGAATGAATTAGAATGTAATGAATACGGAGCAGACAAGTAATCCACACGAAGATCGGTACTATTCGCAGCGTTATTGTTTCTACTGCGTGTTTATTAATGAAATGTATTCAAATTATACTCAGTGAGGTGGTGGTTATAATCTTATTGATAACTTTTTAACTTGTCTTCATTTATCGTGAAATTGGCACAAAAGGCTTATTTTTTCAAAGATTTTTTTTTTTCACAAATAAATGCCAGGCTCATTTTTGTAAATCAATTTCTGGCCTAATGGTTAGTTGTCCTGACTGCTTTGCAGAAGGTCGTGGGTTCGGTTTCCACTCAAGACAAATATGTTGTGACAAGCACGATCTTTTGTTCGTTGTTTGGATGTAATTTGTCTATAAAATATGTATGGATTTAGAAATATATTTAGTATGTTCTTCAATTGTCTAGTACTCATAGCACAAGCTCTGCTTAGTTTAGGACTATATGGTGTTGTGTGAAAGTTGAAAAATTAAGTCTTTTGCAAAACCTGTGTTGGTCTACTCGAAAAGTCATAGTGTAAAGAAACGCTTTTGCATGGTATCGCTGGGGTGTGGCTACTTCACTTCGGTAAAGCCTATGTATTGTATTGTGACACTATCATGGGGTCATTTAACATTGGCGACGTTTGTCTTCTACCTTGGCCAAGGTTTCGTAGTTACGCAATCTTTATTTTTAATCACGATTGCGTAACCACAAAGCTTTCAAAAAAATAACAGGCCTCTTTTTACGAGGTAATTTTTCATGATTTACCAAAAAGCTCGATCGTAGCCTTCGTTCCCGTATCTATAACGCTGAGAGATATTGAAGAAATAAACAGCAAAATAATCAGATTTATCTAGTAAGTTTCTGGAGTAAGGGTAAGTAAATCATAACCCGTCAGTTGCACACTTTGTGCGGGAGACGATTGTGTTCAAAACAAAGGGTTACCGATGCATTCATAATTGCATTTCTTTGTAATAATACGACTGGTTGAAATTATGCTTTGTTTTATTATAGTTTTACTGCTTCTGTAGGATATATATATACATTGCAGGGGTATTGCAGTCTTTGTATTGTAGTTTTATTTTGTTAATTTCCGTCCAGTTAATAATGAACGAATAAGGGGTCAAGTATTCCTAGTAATATTTACTCTATTAGTAGTAAAGCAATAATTACGTCATGACCTTGACGACAATAATACTGATGTAGAATAGATAGGCTATTATTGTAGTTAATCCATTACCAGAACATATTATCAACCTGTAAATTAATGTCCTAATGGATATCTACAGTGGGCCGTTGGTTCCTAGGGGAATAATTTCTATTATATCCCTAACAAATTGCTGATAGGAGCAGTGTGGTGCTATTAGATAATAATTGAGTTCTTTTTGGATGTTTTTAATATCGTCCGGATTTCATCACGCATGCGGGATTGCTCCGCACGCGTAGCCCCGCAAATGTCCTTTTCATACAAGTATTTGTAGTATAATGCGTGGAATACGCACGAAGGATGTGGGGCGTGATTTCTGGCAGCAGCCCCGCATGCGGAGCAATTCCGCATGCGTTATGAAATCCGCACGATATTAAAAACACCTTTTGTGTCTCCTATATACATCGTTTAAAATCGTATGTATTGTAAAAATTATGATACATTACGAGTACCTATCACACCAATTTCTTTATTCAAAACGTGTTTGTGCGTACAGCTAAGGGGTGGAATTCCTTGCCGGAGTCTGTGCTTCCTGATAGTTACAACCTAGGGATCTCTAAGTCAAGAGTATATAGTATATAGAATAGTTACCTACTCCTAGGCAAGCGTGTTCTATCGACGTCCATCAGGCGAGATGGTGAAACGCGAGACTATCAAAAGTAAAAATAAATAAATCTAATGGTATTTAATACAACTTCTGTATTTAATTCGTTTCAATATTTACTAAACCCATTTTGGTTTATCACTCACGTATGAGTGAAAATTAAAAGCGCAAATAATCTCCTGATATCGGCCCCAAGGTTATCGCCCACCACATTTTGGGGATTAGGCCGTGTGATATTTTTCGATGCAATTCTAGGGAAAAGCGATTATACTCGTACAATGTCATATCATGTGTTATGGTACTGTAAGTAGTCGTAGTATTAAAGGCGGTTTAGCTAGCAAGAGTAAAAACAAAGCATTAAGCTTCGTTAATAATATGTAGATAGATTGATTATATGTTTTGGTTTGAAATTGTATACCGTTATCGACTCGAGAGGATAAAACGGAACCCTTATAGGATCACTTTGCTGTCCGTCCGTCTGTCTGTCTAGACCCTTTATCTCGGGAACACGTGGAGGTATCGAGGTGAAATTAAAACCATATACTCAAGTCTGCGGTCCCTTGAAGCTGTGACAAAATCAAACTTCTGAATTAACGAAAAAAAAAATGCGGCCGCTTATGTCGCAAAAAGCAAGAACTTTCAGTGTGCGAGTCCGACTCGCACTTTTCGGTTTTTTTTTTTTAATAATATCCATGAAAAGAACACAATAAAAAAGTGGAAATATGGGTACTGGCATTAATATTTATTTTTTACTATTTATATGTGAGCCTATCTCACATGAAGGAATGCGCCAATATGGTCGACGACCGAGCACGCTTGCCTAGAAGTAACCTATTCACTCTTGACTTAAAGATCTTCAGGTTATAGCTTGGTTGTTTTATGTGTAAGCCAGCTTAAAATAAAGAGAATGTGTACTCTTTAATTAAGACAAGCTGCCATAATATGTGTTTAGATTCAATCATATTTGTCTGCAACAGAAGAGCGAGGTGCACTACATTACTATTCATCATTCATTTACATTTGCAGCACAATTGCAATAATTTATTTGCATCGGTCCGGAAGCGACCCCCGGGGGCCCGAGGACCCGGGGGCGCGGGGGCACGGAGCTGTCTATTTTGATGCAGTATTCAATTGGAGTACTGTCGTCTATATTGAGCTGTTTTAGGACGTTAACTATTCAGGGGTTATAGTGTGGCTATGGCGGGTATTGTTTCCGTGCTACCTGAATATGAGGATGGCGACTGATACTGAAACTTAGATTTTGTATTGCCATTTGTTTGTGTATTTTGTAGAGCATTGTTTTAGCGTTTGAAGCCTCTGAAATTACTATTGATCTTAATTAAGAATTCGTTCCTAATGAAAGGAACCGTTTGAATTTCATTTATTTGCAAAACAGTCCATTAACCGCAATAAAAATATGTTTCAAATGAAATAAAACAAAATATTTAAAAAAATATGGGCAAGTGCGAGTCGGATTCGCGCACTTAAGGTTCCGTTCAAACTTACCCATGAAAACAGTTTAATTCCCGAATTGAGTTACGACGACAATAAAGTGATTCTATAAGGGTTCCGTTTTTCCCTTTTGAGGTAAGGAACCCTAAAAACATGAAAAGTTCATTGGCAATAGGGTTCAAATGGAAGAGGACCGATGACTAATTTTCCACAATGAAGAACCCTCTCAAAAGCCGGAACAAAGAGAGATTACAATGCTAAGTTACCATGAAATATTCGGCGAGGCTCGGGGACGCCCGCCCGTCTTCGGAACAACAAATTATACGTAACGGAACTGCCGAACGACCGTGAAAACTTGACGAAGCAATGTTTCTCACGAAGCAAGTTGCCTTTGAACTCTGATACTGTTTTATATTATTATTTCAGATGAAATAAGTCCCGAAATATTGGGTTTCTTGGGCAATGAACTTTGTTTAATCAACACTGCAAACGTTGTTTAATCAAATGTTATACGGGTCCAGTACAGATGTTTGAAGTTCAAGTGCTGCTAAATCTTTTGAAGTGCCTGTCTTGCTGATTTTCGCATTATCCTGAACAAATAATGTTTGAAAAGTTTTGCCAAACGATGTTATACAAGGTTTCGAGTTCACGAAGGCTATTAACGTGATGAAGCATGAGATAGAGATGATAGTTTTAGCTTGTAAGTATGATAAAATGTAAATATTATAAAGTTCTTTTATAACTTTTAACGAACTGTGTACTAATGACTTGATCACGTTTACACTTAAAAGTTTGTTGTAATCTTACTTATATTGATGTTCTAAGATACGTGAGGGTGACTACACTAAAGGTTTGTATCGCAGTTTCTGAAATAATTAAGATATACGTTACATGATATGAATCTGGTCAACTGCTCTGCCATCTGCATTTAATTGAACTTGACAGACACGTTCTCCAGCAAGGCGGAAGGGTGACAGACTGAAACGTAGATTAATTGTGTCTCTATATAGTCTGTTGCGTCAGTTCTGCTACCTAGGCTTGCAGCAGGCAGTCAATTATGTCTGATTAATAGGCGAATTATTAGCCAGATTTATTGGTTCGTTTTGTTTTGCGTTTGCGTTTCCTCTAATTAAACAATAGGGACAGAATATGAATGTCGAAATAATTCAGATTCACGTTTAATTGACTGAAAATGGAATCGAAAGGTCACGCCTATTATTAGTAAAGTGCTCTCGGTAGTTATCGAGCAAAACAATCTGTTTAGGTTTTTATCACAGCCATGTTGGTCGGCTAGAGCAATAGTAGTCTGCAAACACAGTCGAAATGAAACTTGGCTTTATCATGGAAATAAGGATATCTTAGAAGCTTAAGCAATTAAAGATTTGTAGTGAAGATTGTATTCATTATGCTAAGATAGTGCGAGGTATCTTCTTGCGAGTAGTTAACCTAATTCCGTCGAGATCATTATTTGGGACTTCGTTCTTGAAGTCATTCGATAACTGTTTTGTTGACAAGTTTTTGTACAAATCGCCTATCTTTTATGTTGTTAGTATCTATTGTAGTGTTAACCAAAGGACTATACGAAATTGTTTTAATTACCTTTTCAAACAAATAGCTGTTGCTTTGTGTGGCGTATAAACCACCTCGTTTATTGAAACCGATAAGGGATTATGGGCGAAAATAACAACATCGCGATCACTAATCAGTTAGTCAACTCAAGCTATTAAAGAAATTTTACGACCGGTAATTATGGTGGCCCGTTTGAAGGTTGTAAACGTTTACGAACTATTAGAAAGAAAACCACGTGAACAACCTTTATTTTCCCATTGTTGAAGTTCATGGTCGATCATTCACTGGCATCTGGATGTAAGCGTCTCTTATACAACATCTTTGCCATTTTTTCCCCTATCTCGTGTTTCTCGGGGTCATGGCAACACGTTTTCTATTTTCATTTTCCGCTCAATACAGGACGATTGAATTGAATTCGAATAATCTAACAATTTCGGTTCTGTATACTGTCCTCCCTATCATTCATATCTGGGCAAATATTTGTTTCAAAACTGCGATGTCTCCTAAAAAGCTTTTTTTTTGAGATGAGAAATCATTAAATAACTTTTCCCGCTCTGGACGAAGTGACAGTCTAAAAGTCATATAAAGGTTTCACAAATTTGCTTTTTCCCTTTTCAATCCCGCACTAACTGCCACATTTTTTTACACTCACAATGGTACTTGTTTGTTCGACACTCGAGCGTACCCGCTGCGTAGTCGTTACGTAGTCGCTACGTAGCCGGCCCGCGCCGCCATTGTTCTGCTCTTACACAAATAGATTCATGTACACCCTGTTAGTTCTGATGCTGTTTATTTTTTCAATTTTGTTTCAGAGGAAAGTTTGTGTTTTATGAGGGTGAATATTTGCTTTTGTTTTTTAGAAGTTGTAGGGCTTCTCTTGTTACGGGGGCATAGGATTTTTCCGCAACTTTACGTAATTATTTTCCAAAAAACGTGACTATTTGTGTAGAATATAGTTCAAATTTTTGCAGAACAGCAATAAATAAGTTATATAAAGCAGCGGCACTTTGCAGCTAATTTGAAGGCGCCCTTAATAAAAAACATGATAATTTACCAAAATCAGATAGACAGGTATATAATTTATTTATAGTGTTCTCGCAAGAATGGGTAACTAATAAAAGCCCTAAATATTATGCGATTGATCTAGTAATTTGTAGAAACAAAAATAAATTAAATTAAATGCTTAAATAAGCTTCGCCGTCGAAGCTTATTTAAGCATTTAATTTCATTTATTACTCTTATTACTACGGGCAATGCTGCGAAAGTAATCTCAAGCCTGGGCCTCATTCAAATTTACTATCCAGCTTAGAAAGTTAGAACAAACCGAAAAATCAAGATTTCGTAATAGTCGCTTATTTTGAAATTGCGCCTCATTCGACAAATTATTGTGTTCATTTTCCGGCGGTTCCATTTTATCTTGGCTTCGTTTATATCTGAGCTTATGTTTATCTTTCCAATACTTAAAATATGCTTTCCATTACATTACTAGATTATCTTTTAAAAAACGCCTTTGCTTTGAAAACTAATCTGCAAGATAAGAATTTCGTGACTTTCGGTTGTTGAACCATTTTGAGTCTTTTATAATCTGAATGAAAATCTGGCGTTGCCAATTCTTGGACTGAAAACATAAATAATGAAATCTATTAGAATTAAAGAGTTCGGGTCCTTCGATTTGCGCTACCTTAAAAAAAATGTAGCCTATTGAAATTTTACCCTGAGGTACCTAAATCACAATTACCGTCACACTACGTACCTCCACACTTAAAAATAAAACATTTTAACTTAAATAATCACTGCCGAGCTTAGGCTTAATCTCAGGCAGAGTAAAGTTCGAAATGGATCAACCGTGTTCATAACCAACAGTTTTTAGTAAGTACATGAAACCAGCCGGGGCTTACATGCCACGCTCGTAACATCAAAGCTTCTTCCCAACATTAAACACAAATGGCCTGTGACTGACTGATGGAGGTCTACAACTATGGCAATTAAGGAATTACTCGCGAACTCGACCTGTCTGCACGTAACCACCAGATATTAGTTTTGACCACACATTAAGAGTTTGCGAAATTAAGCGTTGATTATATTCTGCTATAAGGATGTTATGTCACTTCTGAAAACTTTATAAAGGTAGTAAATTTCCTCTATGTGCACGGGGTTACCAGAAAAAGTAGTTGATTCTTATATATCTATTCAGGGCACTTGTTCAAAGTGGGTTCGTGGTTATCTTAGTCGTGCGGTTAGCTCGAAGGCTAAGCGACGGTTACCAAGGTCCGTGGGTGACCGTCCGTTTCATATCGATATAATTCGGAAAGCATGTTAAACCTTTGGCTCACATTTGTCGATCTCTGTCAGACATTTTAGTTAGTCAAAAACTCCGATAGACACATGCTCCATGTAAAATGCTTGTATCCAACTGCTTCAGGGTACTGAAAGTCAAACCCAGGATAGATGGAAAGAGGCTTGAAGGATAAAATGAGAGTTATTGTTCCTATTTATCGACCTATTACATCACAGTGTCTCAACATATTATAACTAAAGACGCTTTCCGCATCGGTTTGTTTATCTGTTTACTCCTCCTAAACCACGCGACGGATTATGATGCCGTTTTCACTAATAGAAGGAACAATAAATGAGGAAGGTTTAATTATACAAATTGCACCTGGGTGCGAAGGCGCGGCGGGTAACTAGTACCTAATATTATAATTGAGAAAGTTTGTATGTAGCTTAAAAGGCTTTCTTGGATTAATAAATAGAATTTATAGTGGGAGTAGTGCTAAACATACGCGGGAGAAGCCGCTGACAAAAGCTAGTGTAAGTATTTCCGCGGGCGCGTGCGGGCTTGCGAACGATGAGCAATGAGTAGCTCGCCGTCCGCTTGTCCTATAAGGGCCGAGCCGCCCTCGACGACGCGTTGTGTTTCACATGCGCAGAGATGTCAGCAAACCGTAGGCTCGTGGGAAAACGTATGAATGGGATATTCGTCTTAAAACGCAAAAGGCAACTTAAGGAACGTAGGTGTGGTAAAAGTAAAAGTCTGACACGTCCTTCGCCCCCACCCTAGAGCGCGAGAAGTCATTAGATGATACCCCACCTAAAAAAAAAAACACATTTCTTTTTCTCAGTCTATCTTGCGACCACTAGACCAAAGACCATATCTATCACCAACTTGTAATAATGTTAGCAGCAGAGTCGCTGGTCGATTTCACACGATTAAACTGCCGTTACAAATCAGTTAGCCAGTCGACGTTAATAGGGCGTCCGAGTAACGGGTCGCCGGTTCCAATCCCGGCTAGTTGAAAACCGGACGCGATTGGACAGGGCTGTTTGAGTTTATGACTAAGTCAACATTGCTCTGTTCATATAAATGTTGTTGCTGCGTTGTCTTGCTGGGATATTATACTACGAATGGGTTCAGACAAAACCTAGCGAATAAATGGCCGCCTGTTAAACTTTGATTATAGCATTGTGTACCCATCTCGTTTTTCAAATCTGGGCTATTTTCATCTTCCTGTAAATATTAAGTTCAAAGGTGAAGAAGGTAGTTGTGATCAAAGTGTTATGTTCATTGCTTAGAGAGGTAATATGTTTTGTAACATATTTCTAAGAATAAACGACGACTAAGAGTGAACGACGTGACTTCTTCATAGATAAACATTGATAAGCAAGATGTGACTCGGAATTTACGATCAAAGTAGTTCACAATTACTCGAGTCACGTGTTTCATAATCCAGACGCGGCGCTAATAGGCAATCTACGCAACGGTTCGACGGTTCCAATCCCGGAGCGAGGTGTCCGTTAATTAACAGAGACTGAATGACGAGCTGCCCGTCTGCCCGCACCCCTATGCTAACGACGTGTTCATAATTCAACGGAACACTGGGAAATACATGGAGGTCTAAAAGGTCAGGTGTCAATACAACACCCTAGAAGGCGGAGATCATACCCATTAAGTATTTGAATTTTATTTTAGTCGAGAAAATGAGAATGTAAAGCAGCACCTTCGTAAATTTTAATAAAATGTTGTTCCGAGGTAATCCTTAATACATTTTGCTCTTGAAAGCTTTGTTCGCTGGAGTTTTGAATTTCTAGAGGGAAGAGGATCTTAAAAACAAAACTATTTTAAGCTTTGTCGTTGTGTGACTGAAATCGGAACCTAAAGAATTCTGATCTGAATTATTATAATAATATGAATATCAGTTTAGATAAACATGAAAATATTATTACATAAAGCCGAGACTTCGAGATCAATCGATACCGCAGTTCAAGCCAAAAATAGAATCGCAATCCGCATGAAATGTGCAGAATCCAGTATGCACAAGTCAATAGTAGTGTTAGAACACTGACCCAATTCGAACATCTGGCGAGATGCGACCAGATATGCCGAAGGCAGTCGTGACACCGATACCTACTGATGTAGGCTTTGGGCCCGATACCGTGATATGTACGGCCTCCTTAGGCATTGTTGATTCAATGCTTTATGTGTTACCAAGTTAGATCAGGCAAGAGCAATGAAGATCTGTAGTAATAGCTGAGCTCTTCAATGAAATCGCTAATGACTATTAGTTTGTTAGTGTTTTCTCGTCAAGTAACTAATTTGATAGTTCGTCTTTACGTATAACAAAAATAAAAGTTGATATATTGTAGCATCGGTCATTAGAGCTATCGGAAATGTTTCGTTGATATTGTTTCCTCACCGCGACGTGGTTGATCGATGACCCTACTGTGATCCAGGTCTTCTAAATCAGAACTTCACATCCCTAAGAAAGTTTGTGCGAAATATTTTCAGATAAATGTCTTGCGAGACCAGTATTACGTAACTTTGCCGATATTTACCTGGTTTTCTAAACTAAAGCTGCGGTTTGCGGTAACAGAAACATATTCGTATAAAAACGTCAGCAGTGCAGAGCGTCGCGTAAGCAGAGGACACATACTCAATGTGTCCGGCGCCGCACACCGCATACCACAGCGTTGTTCGTTTCGACCAAGAGAACAAAGTTTGAAGATACCAGTGGTATCTTTTGTCTATTCAGAATTGTGGTTACCTTTCTGGTTACTTTGCCGCTCTCACTTTATGAATTAAAGCGCTCTTATAAAATGTTTTAAATAAAAGCTCCTTGAAATTTTCTTAATACCCGTCGTAAGTACTTAAAACTTTGATACAGTTGCGTAAAAACACATTCCCGGGAGATTAGTGAGGCGTCAGAGTGGAGGTCTTAGAGGGAATTACGTCATATTGAGAGGGCCATGTAATTACACGAGTGTTTCACTCCGTCACAGATTTTGTACCAACATTTCGGCTTGACAATTTTAGGGAATACCTACGGGTAATATTTCCCCTTTGTTTATTTATTGAACAATTTATATACACCCATATGCATAAAATAAAAAAGAATTTGAAAAAAAAACAGGTACAAAAAACATGCTTATTTTTACAGAAATCTCTTTGTTTTATGTACCTTTTCAATTTAGACCCAGTGCTTCCAGGTAATGTAAACCCGTGACTGCGCTTATTAGTCACGGTACGCGTCCAGAGCCAGACCAGTGCTCAGCAGGAGGACATACGGGATAATAGAATAAAGCCGAATCCGGAAGGAATGGGACTACATTTTATTTATTAAAATACCAGGCCATTTTCTAAATGAGCATTATTATATATTCGTAATAAGTTTATAAATGTAAAGTTCCTATGCGATGACAGGTTATACCGTAAATTACGTTCGTTACATTTCACCCAGCACCACTTTTTCTAAATTCAATTACTCGTACATTTTCACGAGAATTTAGTGGAGCGTATAAATCAAAATGAATGCGACCATTTTGAGTCGACTTACTTTACCGAATTCTTATTAAATGTAAGGTATACCGTGACAAAGTTGTTCTGTTGAAATGTTCACCGCTCCTGGCGTAAACAATGATTCATTCGAAGGAAGTTTGGAAGAACGAAAATGTCGGTGAACGATATTATTCTTGAAATGACTATCTCCAGGATCATTCAGTGTCTGATTCAGCATTTTATCGACATATATAAATTATGCAAAATGTGTATTTAAATTCATACGTTTTTTTCTGTGTCCATTACGGGAGGCGACACAGTAATTAAAATGCAAATTTCTAGAATTATATATTATCTCGTGTCGCAGCTTGGTGGCTTCGTGACGCAGACTGTCGGCGGCGGCTCCCGCCTTGCCCTGCAGCCGCGACTGTCCGCACTCCTCTGCATTCAACACTTCTGTTTAATAATATTATTATGCAAATTGCTCTGCTTCGCATCATAACATAGCATAATATAATCAGCCTTATAATGTTGCCACTGCTGGCCTCAGGCCTCCTCTTGAGGAGAGGGAATGGGCCGTAATCTACCAAATGGGCCCAGTGCGTATTGGTGGAGGTCACATGACTACGAATTTTTGGCTCTAGACCATGTCTACATCGTGAAGGAACTGCGATGTTTTCCTTCACAGTTTTGAGGGCAGTGTCCGTTTCGCAATCCAGTTAAAATAAACCATTTTAGATCTCAATGTTAGTTTTTCTCTCAATTTGTTGTAAAAGGTCGTGTAATCTTTGTTCTTGAAAATATTTTAAGACAAACAGATAGTTTTAGAATAAAATTTTGTTCAATCACTCGATTGCCTTGGAGGGAAAATGTGAGCAGAATTTAGATTCATAGAGAAGTGTCTAACGATTGAAAAATGTTGGCGTGTATAAAATGTGTGTTATCTATCTATTCTGTGGGATTTTATAACTCACGTAGGAAGTGGAAGTACTAGTGATTTACGCGCCTCTAGGGTTTGGAGAGACTAACCGTCTCTGATAACAAAATTAATTTGTAAAAGAGCTTGAACTTGAAAAACGTTACGATGTATTTCTGTCATCGGGTGGAACTAATTGGTACTTTTTAAATTCAAGGAGAATTTCTGACACTACTAACTATTTTAGAATCGCTGATTACACAAATAGCTAACTTTAAACCAAGTAAAGCCATAACAGCAACACCCCCAACAGCCGGCATCACTGGCAACATCCCCAATACAAAACAAGTGAACTTGCACTTGCGTTAACCAGGGCAACAAGCCTCGATGTGGGGCATCTTCCAAAATCGATAGCGGGTGAAAGTGGGCAAGGACGACCTTTGGCAGTGCGCCAACTCCGACCAAGGTCCGCTGAGGATGCTCCAGTGCTATTGATGAGCTCACATTATGGATATGTGGACGTTCTCAGTGCGTGTGGTTTTCTAAGTTGCAATAAGGAGATGAGATATTGACAATTAGTAGTGATGTTCTTGCTAAATGTAAAAATAAAAATATCTCTTGAATAAATGTGTCGTACGCTATGTACCTAGTCAAAAATCGGTAAATTTAAATTTCAGATTTTAACTCAATATTGTACTGGTGGTTGAATTCCACCTTAATTTTAAAACCCTATCAGCCCCTTTCACGAAAAATAACGGTACATGTCACATACAGTCCCAGACTCATAAACTTCAATCCATTTACATAAGTCGCGCATTCGGTGGCCCTGCGGTCTGCCCACGTATTCCACGCCCGATATTTTGAGCCAAATATAGCGCCAAGGTTACTCGTACATGTAACAATACAAACCTAGTTTCCATACATTTGTTGGCCACCAAATTGTAGCGTTTTAAAGCTCAAATGAACGCTGCGCCGAAACAAATGTGTATTCAGGGTAAAATATCGCTGGATAATGGCGCAGTGCTAAAGAGCTGTGCTCGATCGAATGCGGATGTTTAAAGTAATAGCCTTCGAGACCGTTTTATTTAGTTGCTTCATGGAAAAATAGCTCTGAATCTCATGTGATACAGCGGCTAAGTCTAAACACAATAGCTTGAGTAAATCAGTGACCTATTTTACTAATCATTCTACCTCCAATTTCCTCATAAATGTCGAACATCCCTCTAATAATGCATCTGGTTATGAAACCGCATTTAAATTGGGACGCAGTGATCCAACAGCCGCCACTCAGTACGCGAGTGCGATCATGTGTGAAGCGCCATTACATTTGGGCGCGAATACAGCGCTGCGGAGATCGCAAGCGTGAGGAATTCAACTGTAATGCAAGCGAGCTTCGTGAGTCTCCGAGCTTGTGGTTCAGATTGCGATGCATTTCAGGGTTAAATACGGTTTGAAGACGTATTTGTGGTGGTTTCAATGACGATGTTTGCTGAGGTTTTGGTGTAATCTGGATAAAAGCTAAGGTCCATGTAAAACTGCGTCAGGTTGACATGGATATCTATTCGTATTTGAAATTCGGGTAAGGATAAAAGCGTTTGTTGTAGCTTTGTCTTTAAATGTTTGTGAACAGTAGCACGTGGTGCTTTGTAGTTTACGCCGACCGCATAGGAGTTAACTTCAGTTAGTTCAGCTTACAATGCGAGTAAGCGAGATTTCAAGTAGGTCACCGCTAAGTGCATCAGACCAAGTCCCAGAGAGCAGTCGAGTGGTTTAGAGTGGAAGTTGTTGAAATTGGTAACTCGTGTAAATGTAGGCTCAAACGAGTTTACAGCGTGCCAGCCTAATCTGACCCAGAAGAACCAAGCAATTAATAAGTTTCCAGCAATAAGCGACACAGCTGTTGTTACACATCGGTATATTAACGACGTGCTAGTAAATTAAAATGCAAATTAAGAGGCGCCTGTGTCACTGTCCGGTGCCTGGGACCCGGACTGTCCGGCCGACCTGGACGATGCGTGCCTAATAACGTATTCGTATTTATGCGACGCCGTCACCACGATCATTGTCAGGTTAACCATTATGCAAATGGGAAAAATGGCCGCTGTGGACACTGCGATAGAGAGGATTAACGAGTGTTGACCAAGGATTAACAAATATAGGTTTTATACAGGGCATAAAGGTTTATTTGATGCAATAAACTAAGTTTCATGAAATGTTGTTATTTATGTCTGTAGACTAGATTTACAGTGGCTGTAAACAGTATTGTAGGTACAATAAAAACACGCGTGGTGTAGACACATTCCATTACACCATACAATATGTCTTCGATAAACTTCGTGCTTATGGGTCCCTCGCAGACTTATGGCTGCCGCAGTCTAGTTACGAAGCACCTAGACTACCTGTTTTAAAGATAATTCAATATCAAAACTTAGCTGATAAATAGCAGAAATAATACACACACACACACACACAGTATTACATTTCAAGGACCCCGACCTTCCAGGAAACCGACATAGCAACACAATTATTATAAGGTACTTTTACGAGTTCATAAAAGTCGTGTTTATTTTCGGGTTTTTTAGTATCATAAAACTGTGGCACGATTACTAGTCGGTGTAATAACGAAGGCTTTAATCCGATCTGTTTTTAGCCAGACGTGACTTCAGTCCTAATGGTTTGCATGTTACGTAGTTATCATTTGGGAATATTGTGACGGGATCTTATGAATTGCGGAGGCACAATACCCTTGGGGCTCAGTCTAATAGGCTGGTCCTACGTATTAAGTTGTTGACGACCGACGTCATAAGTGGTAAACATGGCTTCTAAGTATAGAGGCGGTTATGCACCAGGTTTGGTTTAATTTTGAGAAAGTTTCAAGTTCTTATATGAGCATAGACCGCTGTAGAACACAATTTACTCGTACGTAGGTATGACCTAAAACCTTCCTGTCAACAAAATTTCCTGGAAATCTTTGGACTTGCTTATCGTCAGCCTTCTGGTCAGGTAAACGTGTATTTTAATGCAAGCCATTTAACCCTTTATCCGCCCGCGTCGGATTTGTCCGACGAGTGTTTTTACGTCTTTTTCGTCGTGTGTTTGCGACTGGATACTCTATCTCGTTTTGTTCTAAAATCCTAATAAGTGACAGAAGAACTGGCGAGATGGAGTATTTTATCGTGGATGTGCTACTCTGGCGCAATAGCGCGAGAGTGTTTGTCGGATATATCCGACGTATGCGGTTAAAAGGTTAAGAAATAGTGTCAGCTTTCTTCTATTTCTAATTCGAAATCTAAAATGGTTCAGGTCCATACTGGTACTGTTCTATGTTTAAATTGTTCAGGTCCATACTCGTACTGTTCTATGTTTAAATTTGTTCAGGTCCATACTAGAACTGTTCTATGTTTAAAATTATTCAGGTCCATACTCGTACTGTTCTATGTTTAAAATTATTCAGGTCCATACTCGTACTGTTCTATGCTAAAAATTGTTCAGGTCCATACTCGTACTGTTCTATGTTTAAAATTATTCAGGTCCATACTCGTACTGTTCTATGCTTAAAATTGTTCAGGTCCATACTCGTACTGTTCTAGGCTTAAAATTGTTCAGGTCCATACTCGTACTGTTCTGTGTTTAAAATTGTTCAGGTCCATACTCGTACTGTTCTATGCTTAAAATTGTTCAGGTCCATATTAGTACTGTTCTATGTTTAAAATTATTCAGGTCCATACTCGTACTGTTCTATGCTAAAAATTGTTCAGGTCCATACTCGTACTGTTCTATGCTTAAAATTGTTCAGGTCCATATTAGTACTGTTCTATGTTTAAAACTGCAGCTTACTCCAAAAACATACGTGGCTAAACTAGTCAATCGTCCAGTAATTGCTTGTATGATTGCATTCGTAACTCAGTCGTTGTTGTTGGTCTGCATGTTCATCGCTCGCCGTCATAGCACAAACGATTAATTAAAACGCGCGCTCATTAATGCCTTTAGTGAATGTATTGGATGAATGTGAAATGAGACGCAGGAAATGTGCCTGGTTTGACAGTCGCCTGGTATAGAACTCATATGATGAAGTTTAGTATAATGTGGGTTAGTATAGCTGTGATATTAATTTGTTCTCCGTCAGAACTGAAACTATAGATGAAATTATACAATCAGCAAAAGAAGGCGCAGACGATTTTCAATATCGTACTCTATATATATATATATATATTAGTCGAGAGATAGAATTAGAACCTGATAATCACTTAATAGGTAACAAATATATTGAGTATTAATTGAACATAAAAATAAAAACACTTAACTAATTAAAACTACATATACAGATACCTAAAATATGGCGTCAAAAAATGATTTATGAAATTTATTGTGTAATTTGGGGACGGGGCCCGAATCAAACGTGACCTTAGACGCCACAGTATCAGGCTTCTAATCTATATCGTAAATCTACTATCACTAATGATCAGAACACGCTTGCTAAAAATAATATAAGTCATAATTGGCAAAACCTAACATCGATACAGAAAATAGTGTCGAACACAAAGAGCGGGCTGAACTGCGGCCACACTAATTAGTCCAGCCACACCGCCGGCTCAACATAGGCGGTTAGCGGTAAAAGGGAAAAATTGTGCACTTGTTATGAAATACTTGGTACACATTGCTGGTGAAATTAGTTGCACTGAGAATGCTGGGGGCGTGGGTGGTACTACTCGTACCTAAAGAGCCGACATTATTTTTTACAGTAAATTGGATAATGGATACGATGTTATTGGATATTATTCCATTTTTTAACCTTACCAAATTAGTATTAAAACAAAACAGGGACACTTTTTTTAATCGTTTGAAACCTTTTATTTGTTTCATTTAATGACTTTAATTCTTTCATGTCACGTTATACATTTAGAATCAATTACAATAAAGTTTGACTACAGAATCCATTGTAAAATAATCACAAAATTGTATTTCCAAAAGATCACAGTATCATACACGAACACAACTAGCAAACATGGAATTCGGATGGTGCCGTACGGGAAACCTCATCTACGTAAAACTATTGTGTATGAATATCCGTTATAATATTTCCTTCTCTTCAAAGTCAAAATTTTTTATTTCACATAGGCCTACATGGGCACTTATAAAACGTCAGAAGCTAGTGCACGGTTCCAAATTGGTCGTTTCCTATGGAGAAGAACCGGCAAGAAACTCCATGGTTACTCTTTAAAAAAAAAAATCTTATGAAATGGGTTACTGTACTTATTTATTGACTTGCTAAATTTGGTTTTTCACAATTTTTTCTGTATCAATAATGGGGTATTAATGCAGAAAAAATTGTGAAATACCAAATTTAGCAAGTCAAGTGTGCGTGGGTTTATTGAATAGCGTCTAGTTTTCTGTTGAAGTTGCGACGACAAAGATGATCTACAAAGTATTTGTTGAAACTAAATTGACTACTGGAACTTACCTGCTTGCCAATCTCGGTTATACCTAATGATCTAGTAACAAAAGAATAAGACGAACACAGCCTTCTCATATTTTCTTTTCTAATTTGCGCCTCACAATCAGCCGTATCGTAATTGGTTCACGTATTGTTATGCCCATAGCTATATTCTGCGACTATTTTTCGAAATAGACGTAGTCGAAAAGCTAAATTCATGCCGTAGAAATAAACCAGTAATACCAATTATGACACGCTAATCACACAGCTGGAGAAATATTGTGCTAATACCGACGGTAATGGATATTTCAGGATTACAGATTTACTCATAAATATTTATAAGCAAGACCCTTCTGACTTTCTTGTTTAATATTGACTGAGGAGTTATAATTGAGTTTACTATACAAGCTTGCTTTAATACTAATTACAAGAATTATACTCATTTCACGTAGCTCAGTTATGCCAGTTTTGTTGCGAAGAATAATATTATCTAGGGCGTATTAAATAGTTTGACACGCATTTGGTCGTACCTAGAGTCGGGGTTGGTGGCTATAGTATGCACAATGCAGCAAGTACGGCTTCCTAATGAACAATATAGTGCAGATGTATCACCCACTAACGCCATATGAAGCTAATGCGGCAACATTACGGCTCACTGGCACGTCGGCGGAGCGACAATAGTACGCAATTTCAGTAGGCTAACTATACACAAACACTAGATATGGCACAAAAGCTGCGACTGCTGTGAGCAAATCGCTAAAGGTGCAAGAAAATGGTTAGATTAAAAAAAAGGAAACGTCTAGACATGATTGTGTGACTTTCTTACGACTTTATTAGGTTCGTGATAAGGATCTGTGGAAGTGTCGTGGGTGTGAGCAACTGCAACTGCTAACAAACAGCTCTTTTATTAGAAAATCGTGCTTTGTAGATATTGCTCTTTACTCTTCTAATAGTACGTTCCTACCTATTCAGTGACTAGTCAGTCAGTACAGCGGTCGGCCGGCAGTGCAGCGCTGCACTAATAAATTACACACCCGCTATAAAGGCGAATTTATTTTAATTGCAAATTACGGGTATTTATTACAAGAGCTGCCGGTAGTAAATACGTTACAAAAATATGAACGGATGGATAAAATGGGAGGACGTATTCTATAAGATGTAAAAGTATCACAAATGGAATCGCGGAAAAGAGTTCATGTCCGCGATTCCGAAGGAGTAGATGGACTGCATAGCATAGTCGGCCTTATAAATGTTCCCACTGTTGGGACTCAGGCCTCCTCTCTGGGAGAGGGGATGGGCCGTAATCCACCACGCGGGCCCAGTGCGGGTTGGTGGATGCCACATGTCTTCGAATTTTTGGTTCTAGGACATGCCGGTTTCCTCACGATATTTTCCTTCACCGTTTTGAGAGCAGTGGTGATGAAATAAATTACACAAAGTAATGCGCCTGACTGGGTTTGAACCCGCGACCTACAACTCGTAAGTCGGGGCTGTTACCACTCGGCCACCACTGCTCTATGGATGGACTGGCAATCATTTATATTTTAGATCACGATACATATTTTTGGTCCTCTGGAAAGCTCAGCTTACACCCTAGCCATAAAGGTTTTCTCCCTGAATTGAATCCAGCTTCAAATGACCAGGTAACTGAGTCTATAGGTCACTAACAAGTACCAAACGTGTGTAATGATGTGGAAGCTTCGATAGCTACCGTCACCCGTCATGTCGGACATGAGTTACGACTCAAATGCATTCACTCTCAGTACTAAGCTCCCACGAACAGTGAAGCGTTTTAAAATTCTGTTTCACATTTTATATTGATGTTCACAAATTCTTTGTGGCATAAGAACGAATGATATTGCCCAAGCTAAAATAATGGGCTATTTAGCAAAGTTGACGATGCACTTTTTACGTGTTTTCGCTGTACACTCTGTGTTTTGCAGCAACAGAACATTATTTTTATGTCGCGAATCTCCATATATAGTTGTATCTGCAGATCTAGATTTTAATATGAAATGTCTGTAATTCGGGACAGTCCTACTTCTGTAGCTTCTGGTCAAACAATTCCAGAATTCAGCTCAAAGTGCACCTCTTCGGGGACACGTTTATGGTACGCCGTTGTTCTGTCGCATGAGGGGGGAGGTCATGAGATTTATATGCTAACATTGTCATCAAACAGTGGGAAATGTATGGGAGCGGGACAATACGTCGGCATTATTTTGTTTTTTCACGGAGAAACACGAACAGAGAAGTCGTGTTTTCATGACAATATCGAGACGATGAAACTTTTGCGCATATAACAAAACGTTGAATTGACCTTATTAATAGTCTTGCCCCGAATCACAAAGTTTATTTCCGAAGAAGATTTATAGTTCTTTCAAATTAAAAAAAACAACCGTCCGAGTCAATCACGGTAAGTGTTCTTGAGAAGTCTGTAATACTCAAAGTGTTTCGATTCATATCGTATCGCCAAACTTTGTCAGTATTGTGGAGACCCGCCTCACGAACACCATATTTCTTGTAGCAAATTGCTCCCACAAGGAGTGCAGAAAGTTTAGTTGAACTTTCAAGGAGTGATATTAACTTTTCTTTAGGATTACTCGTGATCTCTAACATATGTAGGTATAGCTAGAAAGTTGTTTAAATATCACAAGCCCTGTATCTTCAGCTGTCTTTCGCCAGATTGCCACAAAATTACATTGTGAATCGTGATTCGATTGCAGCAAATTTTCCGTAATGACTAATTCTTTTTTTACACGTCGGCCTACAGGTACCTACGTCATTGCTATGCGACTTGCGTCGATCCAACCGAGTAGTTAGGTACTTACCTACATTTATACATATTGATACTCGGATCACGAGTCTAGGTCTCCCATTTTGTAAAGCGAACTAGTATAATGAATATAATCAACTATTAAGACTATAAAACATTTTGGAACTCTGTGAAATATGTATAATGCTACTGGTTTCTGCCAATGGCTTTGCCCGTGTGAAAGTTGGAAATTATCTCAAGTGTAACTTCTCCTGGGATAAAAATGTCCTCGTTGCCTGTCCTTCTCCAAGGTTCAATCTATCTTTATACCATTATTCATCAATTTTCTTTAGGCGTAAAAAAGAAGACAGGCAGAGTTACTTTCGCATTATTAGTTAGAATGTAAAACTAACTTAGCTAGTAGTAAAATTTAATGAAGGAGAGTTATTTGTAGTAGCTAGTACTCAGTAGGTACTATCCCCGCTGTGTTCCTCGTCCTAAACAGACACAGGCTTACGCAAATCATTTCAGCATATATTTATCTTTATTTGGTACATTTGAGCTTTACGGCCGCAGTACTATCTAACTTTACGTCATGCGTTTATCAAGATTCTGTGTGCTATGTTTACTAGCTTTGTGTACCAATTGTAGCAAAAATATAAATCAAATTTAGGTGAAGTGTTTAAAATATATATTATCGTTATTTTCCTTCTTGTGGTCAACTTCCAACGGCTCTCCTATCATTGACAGAAAGCATAGTTCTATGCAAAAGTTCTACTGATAAAAGTTCTTATATTTTTATGTAGATCAAGTTCTCATGAAGTTCTTTAAATCATAGCTCCTGTCATACAAAAAGTTCGTCCGTTGCTTTAAAAGAAAATGCGTTACATTCTATGTCACTTAGTATTGCGCCATGACACTTTGATACATACTTGACTAAATAGTTTTGAAACTCAAATTTTAAAGTTAGTGAGTAAGAACTTGCCAAGTTGTATTATTTAGTGATTTAAAACATAACACATTTTCTTTATTAGATTTCTTTTTTCTGTGTATATTTCAAAAGTAGGATACAAAGTCTGTTTTGTTGAACAACACCTTTGTCTTAACCGCCATGTCGTCGTGGCAGCGATCGTGAGGGATAGGACATCCTCACGGCCCAGCCGCTGCCGCAGGAGACGTCCCAGGCATTGGGAGTCGCGGGACGGATCTCACTTGCGGTCAGCGAGCAATAGTTAGCTCGGCGTCCATTAAGGACCAAGCCGAGCCGAAGCGTTGAGTTCCACGTGTTCTACGTGTTCCAAAGAAACGTTAGCAAAATGTTGAGGCTCACTGGAGCCGACGCCTACGGGATTGTTCGAAATAGTTACCATGGTCCTGGAATGCAAAGAGCAACTGACTAAATCCCACTTATGTTCCTTCACACAAGTAGGTTTTAGTCAGTAAAATTCGCTCCACTCAGAGCGGAGAAGTTAAGAAACTGTATCTCGAATCTGCTTGAGTACGTAGACAACAACATACACTCGTAAGTGGGCGTATTAATTTTGCTTTATAATTTACTTATTAAATTCGTGAAACAAATGGTTAACCCGTGTTTGAATGCTCATTATACTCCTCAAACGCGCTTAAAGCCAAGTATTTTGTTTCTCATAAACGTGTTAGTTTATGTTCTCATTATTTTAATAGAAAGCTCTTTAATTTTCCCTCTTTACTCGCGGCGAATGCTATAATCGTGCTTTTAGTGAACGAAATATTTGAGTTAAGCTTGAAAGGCAATTAAATTGTAGAGTGACGGGTTGGTTAAAACGTTTTGGGCATTATTTAAAAACTTTTTCATTGATTGAATTTTTTCTTTGAGCCTATTCGTATAATTTGTATGAAAGACGTCAGTAAGCAGCGGGATTGCTTGAAATAGTTACTGCGGCCCTGGAACGCAGAGGGCAACTGAAGGAACACAGGTGGGTTTTGGTCAACAAAAGGCTAACACTCCCTCTTGCTCCACCTAGATCAAGAGGAGTTATTTAATAATTTCTCACCTAAAATAAGGACCTTTGCTTAGGCAGAACATCGCCGTGTCCTCGTGGGGGAGATCGGCGGCAATGACCTCTCGCGTCGGGTACTGGTACAGACCATGGTCCGGACGCGAGGAGGAGTGGCAGATTGTCGCCTTCTTCTCCGAAGCAGTAATGCTATCAAAGGAGGCGACCGCACGCGCGAGGGTACAGTCCTCACGCCACAGCCGCCGGGATCCCGATCCCGATTTCCAGCCACCGTAGGCACAGGCTTGCGGACGGCGAGCAATGGGTAGCTTGCCGTCCTGTCGTCCGGTAAACGTCCGGACCAATCCCAACTCGTCGATGGCGCGTAGTGTTCCACGCGCGCCTCAAGGAAATGTCAGCAAATTGTAGGAGCCCAGCAGGGTCGAAGGCCATGGGAAAATGTACCGCCGGGATCCTGGAACGCAAGGCAACGACAAACGACTGGGTTTTAGTCAGTAAAAGTCTGACTCGCCCTCCCGCTCCGCCCAAGGGTGCGAGATGTCATTAGATGATTTTCTACAAAGAAAAACCTCGAATAGGGCTCAAATGGGCGTTTCGTAAGTTTTAAGTTACACATTAATAGTTTGAAGTGTAACATTTAGTTTAGTATCACCGTCGTCATAGACTTCAATTAATTCCATTCAACATAATGAGATGAAATACGCGCAGCAATAACAGTTATTATGCAAGTAATCATTTCAAGTAGGAGCCCGAAGTAAGCACAATACACGCATTTACATATTCAGGGGCGCGCGTTATCTCTACGCAGGTATATGTACGTCTGTATGTAGCAGTTTCAATTGCGCCGGGCCCTCGTTTGGCGCCAAAATAAATGGTTATTGCTTTTCATGTTTCGACTTTTGAATTAACAAGCCGTTTGAAATATTTCAATGTCACAGATGACAAGCCAACTTCTGCAATATACTTAATTTGAAAGTTGACATTTGATGACGGACTCGAAAATTTACTTAGCAACTAATTATTTTTCAAGGACCACTGAATCGTGTTTGATTTTGATGTAGTGAGTAATAAAAGTGAAAAGCGCTTTTTCGAGTAACAAAAATAAAAATATTTTTAGATTAAAATGAATTTCATTTACATTTCGCGTTTACTAAAGGCAAATTTCAGACAAATACTGCGTCCAATTCAAATTTTCATCAGCGATGGCGGCCGGAGACATGTTGTTGTGAGTCCCACGTCGGGCGCCATCAAATATATTACTTTCGAACTCGTCTTTTATTATTGCGTTGCATTTCATTGCAATATCCCGTTCGGTTCTCCGGTCTCGTTCAGCAAAGGGGGCCCAGGGGGTTCGGAAATTCCTATTTTGTACTACATGGTCCCCAGCACTTAGGTTGATTTGAATTACAAGTCCCTGAAGCGCCGGTGGACAGTAAAACTTACGTGATATGAATGTCTGAGTGTCAATGTCGTTCCAGTTGAAATTTTAAGCACGCGTTCAACTCCGACGGGATGCTGATAGAGTTATGACGTAGGCTCGTGTCTCATTCTTTCCATTCACTCAAGTTTGTAATGTCATTTAGCATCGTATATGTAGTCGCGCAGAAGACGTTATTTGTCATTGTTATTTTAGCTATAAAGTTACATCTTATTGTTGAAAATGTATTACGCTGTCTGGAACTAAACTGTAGCATTAAGGCTCATATATGTCGGGACTGGGTATCGCTTAAAATTTTAAGCCTGAAACGCTCGGGGAAGCAGCCGTGACGGTACATATACGAGGGTTTATAAGTGCACATTCGATGCTTTACATATATAAAAAGTGAAATATAACCTAGTATTTTTTTTATTCCGTTTTTACAGTTATTGATGGGCTTTACTACAACTATTTTACGACAACAGCTTTTTGTGTATTTTCCATTATTCTGTATTTTTGGTTCATATATCATTGAATGCAATATTTATCACTTTTTTCATTTTATGTAACACTTTATTGGATTAGAAAATAAACTGCAATAGCTCTGCAATCTGTTTGAAAGTTATTTTAATGTAACAAAAGCACACGTCGAAGTCTAGAAAATATTGAATATTTTCTAGAGTTAGACACTCTAGAAAATATTGAATTTTGTACAGAGTGTTATTAAACTGTATTCAAAAGGTCGTCACAGTTTTTCGTCGGTCTTGCAGCGGGTTGCCGGGCTGTGTAGCGGTAACTTGTTGTTAATAGTAGCCCCGCCGGCACCCGGGACTGTGAATAACAATGATGCAACCAGTTTATTTGTTTAACCAAACGAGTATTTTCGTATACATAAACGCTAGCTAGTATTTTTGTGTACGCGTGTGAATATTACATGTGGGTAGTTTCGTCTGTTTATGCGGGTAGATTGTTTTCCCTGTTTTGTATGGTAATTATAAGTACCTAAAGATTGTTTGTAAGCTACGATTGTTTGTTGTTTTGAGACAGTGTTCTGCTGTGAGGTGGTTTGGATTATTATTGTAAAAGATTATTCGTTTGTTTCATTTGTGTTTAGTAATATTAATGTAAATAATTTTGTTTCAGGTAAGTGACTACTTATGACTTGAGAAACGCAGGCGTGATGATTAGAAGCGTTCGCATCGGTTTAGCAAGACGAAGGGAAATATGGCAGACCACGGGGTAAATAAATATAATTAAATCTTTTTTACACAAAAATACAATAAACTTGAAAACTAAAAAGTGTAAAATAACTATTGACTTTTTTTTTTAAATCGTTTGTATTTCTTGTAAAAAACGTTTGCTCTCTCACTCACTTTTTAGTTGTGGTATCCCACAGCTATACCTAAACAACGAGCAAGTTTTACGGTAAGGTATAAGTAATAAAAATAAAATGTAGGTAAATAATGATAATACTACGGAGTTATGAATTAACCCAACACAAAGAGAATCATCAAGATCGGTCCATAAAGCGGATAGTTATGCGCGAATTTATAACATAACTAATATAATAACTACTACTACTACTACTACTACTACTACTACTACTACTATAATTTGAACGTAACTGGTGAGATGAGGGAATATCAGTATGAACTGTACACATTTACGGTACCCCTTCAGAGCATACTGGCGTGATGTTATGTCATAAAATGGTGATATCAATAATAGGTAGCGATTGCAGCAATTCCGGAAAATTTGCTATCATTTTAAGTGTTCTATGGTCCATATCCGATGATTCCAAGAATATAATAAATGGGACCACTTGGCAGAGGCACTCCAAACAAAAAAAAAACGTCTCAAAATGGGTCCACATTTGGCGAAGATATCGCTGAACAAGGTACAAAAAAAATACATACAGACGATTTGAGAGAATTCTCCTTTTTTGAAAGACGGCAAAAAAATAGGTTATCCGGTTTTAAACACCACAATATGGAAAATCCAGTACAATTTTAGTTTAAACAACATTTACGTGTATTTTAACGCCCCGCAATAGCGGTACGGGGTGTACAGTGAAAACATTATTCTTCTCCTAAACATCTTTATTACCATCATCTAGAACCCTTTAAGACATTTTCATATTAAACAGGGTTCTCATAAAAATGTTTTCACGATTATTCCTTTTTTGGAAATGCGGATATGCTTAATAACTGGTCCAATGACACTGTGGATATCTGGCAATGCTAAGTCAATAACTGAAAATATGGCATATATGCAAAACATCTTGATTTAATATTATGATTTCTATAAATAAAGTACATGACCACTGAAACATCGTTCGCTTGATAAACACACTCCGAAACCATTTCATTCAACTCATTTTAAGCTTATAATAACATGATAAAAGCCAACAATGGAATCCAATAGAAAGTTAAACGAGATCCACTAAGTCTTGGATCTATTGAGAGTGGAAGAAGGCTCCATTGATGTGGAAACGATGATACCTCTGAATTGGCTGGCGGGCTGCAAACACCAGATACTCGGGCTTTTGTGCACAGACCTATATTACACTAGTGTTTACTAAGGGACCTTATTGCAGTTTTAAGTTGAAACTATTCTAAGAATCGAGTTTTTAATGACATTTTTAGATTTTTTTCTCTAAAAATAATATATATCAAAATTTAATTTAAGATAGCTTAAATGGTTTACCGGAAGAATTAAAAAAGTGTGATAATATTAATATGTTTAAATCTAAATTTAAAAAAGCACGTATATACCCTGTAACGTCGATATTTACGGTACTTATAATATAAGCTCTTAGTATCTCATTTTAAGTAAACTCTAATTGTTCTCATGAGAAATACAATTATTTAAACCTAATTTACCACTTTCGGCGTAATGTAATAAGTCATGAAGTAAGTAGATAAAATTAAGAAAAAAAAAAAACTTGAAAGGTCTGTAAGTTCCTTCCCCAATTCGAGTTACATTTAAAATTTCAGACACAATTGAGGATAGCACGAGATTATACCGGCAAATTAGTCTCAAATACATAGACTATACATCACCGCTCAATACATGGCCTATACATCACCGCTCAATCGAACATAATAGAACATAAACATATCATAAACATTCACCAACCATACATAAATAAAGGCGTTTGCTGATAAGCGCTGCGAATCACTCTTCTACAGTCTCTGAATAATGCATGAGTCGTTGTGTTTACGCTACAAGGGCAACTACCTAATTTGTTATTGTTAACTAAGCATTTACGTGTGTCGGGGAGGTTGGATTAGATAATTGTATTAGGGTCTATTTCTATCTGAGACTGTTCTGGGTCTGTTTTCTGTCTATATGTGTCGTGCGGAAAGTCAGCGCTGCAAAATTTTCAGGGCTTCAAAGTAATATGCATCGATGCTGAGTTGCTAACCTGTCGGTTTTGTATCGGTTGTATTTCGGAGACTGTGCGTCGTAATTGCATAGCTTAGTTCCGCCAAGCCTGTTCCATCATCGGACCACGGATGTACGGAGGTACATGGTGGATTAAACCGAAACGTTTTGTGCATATAGATGGAAATCTATATGCACAAAACGCTTCGGAAACATATTTATTGTGCTTACAACTAAGGAATGAAATTCACTGCCGGAGTCTGTGTTTCTTAATAGCTGCAACCTGATGGGTTTCACGTCAATAGTGAGTAGGTTACTTCTAGGTAAACGTGCTCCATCGTCGACCTCATTATCGCTTATCATCAGCTGAGATAGTAGTCAAGCGCACACCGTTGCTTATAAAACATTAAAATGTACCGTAAGTTAATGGCCTCATTTATGACACAGTCTTCAAATGTTGGTCGACATATGAGACAGCTTGTCCATACCTTATGTTCTCATTGCCAATTCCTGAAAAGTTGATTTTAAAGTGCTACTATAACTTCAAAAAAATACATAGGTAAACTACCTACTAATGCTTGTGTTAAGGAACTTCACGATGTATTTATTGTAAAGTTCCTTAACACGTACAAGGACACATAATGCTTACAAATAAATCCTGTAACGGACGACTCAAGAGTACGCTTACCGGTACATCGGTCACTTCCTTATGCCTTGGGGACCTGACCTCTTAAGCCTGAAGGTCTACATGTAAATTAGGAGTGTATTATTAAGATAGAGTCAGGGTCCCTAAGGAAGCTATTATATGGGAATAATCCGTATTCGTTAACCGCTGCTATGATATCACGGGTTGGTGAAGTGCTGAACATAGCTATCGGTGTTGAACTGTAGGATCAGTAGTAGTGTTTTCAGATAAGTGTCAATTTTGACACTTATCGGAAGTATTTCAACCCTAGAGGCAGTTTTTTTTTTAAGATAGGCTCGCGTTTGACCACTAACTCACCAGATGTTGAGCAACGATGTGGTTGATGACATAGCATGCTTACGTAGAATAAGCTCGCGTGTTACTCTTAATTTAAAGATCCCTGGTTGTAGCTACCAGGAACAGGCTGCGGCAGTGTATTTCATTCCATAACTGAATATGCAAAACGAGTTTTAATGAAAGGAGATGTAAAAATGTTTAATTACACTCATTATCATCAAGAGGGAGTTTTTAGGATTTTTCGTGAGGTTACTGATGATATCTGTACCCGCCCTGGCTTCGTTCGGGTGCAAATTATATACATAAACCTTTCTCGTTCATTGATATTTCTATTAGTGAAAGCCGCATCAGAATTGGTTTCGTGGTTTCAGGAGGTATAAGCGGATAAATAGACAGATGCGGAAAGCGACTTTGTTTTTTAAGCATAAGTGTAATAAGCAGCCATTTAATGCTCCCACTGTAGGCCATAGGCCGTAATACACGACGCGATGCGTAGATGTTACATATCTTTGAATTTTTAGTTCTTTGTCATGCCGGTTTCCTCACAATGTTTACCGTTTTGAGAGTAGTGGCGATGAAATAAATTACCTACACAAAGTAATGCGCCTGGCTGGGTTAGAACCCACGACGTACAACTTATAAATCGGGGCCGTTACCACTGGACCACCAGTGCTCTCAAGCTTTGTTTTATGCTATGTAAGAATTATAAAACTTCATACATTTGAAGTAGCCAAGCGCCTTCTAGTGCTTTTTATGCTATTCCGTAATGCACCGTCCCTGGTCATGTCAGCGGTAATAACCTCGCTCCCTGGCGACCAGCCGCCCTCTGTTCCATACTCTTACATGATGCTCTAGTAAATTGTATTAATTTTATATGGCAGGCTTATGCACAGGCTTTAGGATGCTGTCCTTTTCAATTAACGTTAGCGTTTTGGGGACACATTCATTGTGCGTACAGCTAAGGAGTGGAATTCCCTTTCGGAGGGTGTTTTCTGATAGCTACAACCTAGCAGTCGTAAGTCGAAGAGTGAATAGGTTACTTCTAGGCAAGCGTGCTCTATCGTTGACCGCATCATCGCTTATTATAAAGTGAGATAGCGGGCAAGCAAATAATTAATAAAAAAAGATGTTTTTAGTTTTGGCGAGATGGACATGTTTTTTTTCGTAACCGAACTTGAAATTATTGTTTTATTTATCGTTTAAACCGATTATTTTGATAATAGTAACATTATGTCTAATAAATAATTAAACTAAAAAGTATTATAGAAACACAATATTACTTTCGTATCATGTTTAGGCTCTGTTAGCGGTTTCACCCACATGAAAGTGTAAAATATATATATATGCCTATGTCACTCAGTCATAAAGTAGCATTTTACGGATGAAAGAATGTTTAAAATCGGTCTGTAGTTTTTCAGTTTATTAATTACAAACAAAAACACAAATCTTTTCTCTTCGTAATATTAACAATAACAATATTAAGACTTTAATTTATTATCAAACAAAGTAAAAAAAATTGAATGTCACAGTCACAATCAATTTTTCTTCTCATCTCTTAAGTTGAGTGATAATAAATCAATCTTCAAATACTCAGTCTTCATCCAACCTTCAAATAATTTTCAACAAAATCGTCAGTTGGAGAGTGCTCAGAACTCGTTGCTCGAGGATAAAAGAATCCGAAATTAAGCGCTTCGCCAAGTTTGGAACTAAAGAATTGTCCGAACAGATAATATTTTGTTTGTACAACTCGCTTTTATTGCACACTTGTAAAGAAAAGTTGATATTGATTGAAAATGTTGAAAGAAACATTACACTGCCATCCGATTGGGAATAAGTTTCAAAACAATGCTATTTTCCATTATTGCCGCACATAACGTATCAACAGCATTCGTTGAAGACATAAGTTGATGTCTAAGAAAAAATAACGACTGCAGTCAGTAGAGATATTTCAATATGTCTAGGCTCTGTTTATCTATTCATAAATTTCTAAGACTTCATAACCGTGCAATAATCATACAAGTACTACTCATTATACTAATAAAAGAAGGGTTATCAACTGTGGGAATACGCCACAGCACTTGCACTTAACCGCTGGTTGTTAAAATGAATGCTTTTACTGTGTTGGTGACGGCACAATTGGCGCAGTGGTTGAGAGATTAGCTGCGGAGCTGCTTATTGCGGGTTCAATTCCCTCACGAAACCGCGTGTCTTGTGTAAGTAACATGTTTTTGAATGCGCTCAAGATACAGAAGACATTCCTAGTTTGGAGCAACGTATATAAAATGGCTTTTCAAATTCATTTACACCACAACCTACCCTAACTGCGTATCGTACACATAAGCTAGGATCAATACATCCAAGTTTATTCTGTTAGCTGTCTCAGTGCCCCTGATGTTGACAGGCATGTTAGGAATGTATGTATAATTACTAAGTAGCTGAAGACAATCGATTGGCTGCAAGTGGCGGCCGCAAGCGGGTCGAGTGCTCGGGGGTCGCGAGCTTGCTTATGAGACCGAATACAGAATCAGAATACGAGCGTAGTATTGGATGGGCTGTTCGGATATGTGATGAGTTTGTTATGTCAGTTTAGTTTCTAATGTCTTAAGTCTGTACGTATTAGTCTTAGTATGTTACTTTTGCTTAATTTTCGCACTGTATGCATTGTCGTCTTTTCATATATCGCGTCATATGAATGGTTTTAGTCTATTTATATAAATGGCTAAATAAATGCACTGCTAAGCGCAAAACTCGAGAATGACTGAACGAATTTGAATGAACTTTTTTTCAACTGTTTGTTGAGGTCTCAGGAAGGTTCTGATGATGAGGAAATTTTCATGACAAACCGTAACAATACACTTTATGGCATTCAAACTGTTCCTAGCTGTAATATCAGAGTTAGCTGTCAATCCATCCTTACTAAAGTCTACTTTTATTTTGAATTTACGATATAACATTTCATTGTGCGTTATTTTCTTAACCTATTGAGTAGCGTAATTAGAGACACAATAGAAACACAATGATCAAGCGAACGCCCGCGTTCGCGTGGGGGGGGGTTCAATGATAGCCTTTGACAGAACTACGTCTGTAAGATCAGCTAGTAATAATTTGTGGTCTTTGGTTCTTTGTCATTGAATTAATCTTATCTTACTTTTCAATTTTTCTCACAACTTTAAGTGCTCTTTTCGCACTCTCCTCATGCTTTTAAGTGCTCTAGTAATGTTACCTATTTCGAATACATGTTTTTTAGTTCAAACATTTGTACCACAGAACACATAAACAATGATTATCTAGTGTAACCTTTCGTCCAATACGTTTTCGACCTCCAGCATGAATCTAAACTAACGCAACCACAAAACACCACGTGTGCTGACTATGAAAACCGTTCGTTTCCGAGCCCACAGCGCTTCGGCAGCGAAATTAACTTCATACTGGTAGCCGGGCGAGGAACAATCAGCCGACATTATTCAAATCTGCGGGAACCAACGGAATATTGAACGATTTTCTAGTTTACATAGAACGGTTATACCAAGGGTTCTTAGATAACTTGTACGTAATGGTAAATCCTAAAGCTCTATTCTATTGAGCATATTAAGTTGAATATATGATGAAATGTATGAATGGGCCCCTTCAAAAGGCTGATAGTCAAAGTGCTTATAGAAGGTCTGTCAGAATTTTATCTTTGGGATCTAATCAGAGATAAAGAAATTCCTCAGAGAAAAAAGGTAACTGACATAACCCAAGGAATAGGGGTTTTCTGACATGACGTGACAGCACTGAGGCGCCGCGGCGTGTCGTGTTTTTGACATTAGTTAAATTGACATCAACGTCATGTTTACGTCGTAAATTACGTTTACATAATAGAAAACCTCTCTCCTAAGTGGCGCCCATTGGTGACGTGAATGTCCTGAATTCCAAACTTAAGTGTTAGTGGATAAAGGCACATTTCTCACGGAACGTGTAACCGATGGGGACGAAAGATGCCGCCTTCCCCTTTGAGAAAGGGTTTTATAACAGTAATAGTTTATTCTTATAAAACTCTATTAAGTTGTGTAAACGTAAATTTTCCGTCTCAGTTCCTCTCCAGAGGAAAGTTAGAAGTTCGCCGGTAACCGTGCTCCGTTTAGATTTGAACTAAAATGAAAACTATTGTTAACTTAACTGGAACTTGGTGTTTGCTCCCTCTGCGTTTACATCACAAACATTCGTTTTAATTGTTACTTCATTCTGTGATGTCTTTGTATTTAGTGTACTCAGTTAACTGGCTTGTTTTATTACTGTGAGTGTGTTCTGAATACTATTAATAGTTTTGTGTTCTGTGATTTTGTGGTTCACTGAGTACTGAGTTATTTGTTTGACATTTGTAAAGCCTTTGACGTTGTAATCATAGTTCAGCCGCAACAAACAATGCATTTTAGCCAATTATTTATCAATATCTATAAAACAAATATGTTATTGTAAAATTTTGTCATCACACTTATCAAAATAAACCCGCATCAAGTTAAATTCTGCTTAGGAACATATATCGTTGCAGATTTTTGTCTTTTGATACGCAAATCTTTTTTGCCTTCCACCATGCAGTATGGTCGTTTCGTTGACCATCTGCGGCCACTTTGACAAATAGATTGAGCAGCAAACGCTGCAAACTCACCGGAACCGTTAGGTGGCGCCACGAGCGTATTTCGCAGCACATTACGCCAGCTTACAATTTATTATTGTTCAGTAACAAACACAAGGCTTTTCATACTCTAGGAATATAGTCTTAGTTGGTGTAGTAGCACCGTAGAAATTTCGTCGAGTGAATATACCTACCAAGCCTACTAAGTTTCTTGTTTTTTAGGGTTCCGTACCTGAAATGGAAAAAAGAACCCTTATAGAAACACTTTGTTGTCCGTCTGTCTATCTGTCTGTCAAGACCCTTTATCTCGGGAACGTGTGGAGGTATCGAGTTGAAATTAAAACCATATACTCAAGTCTGCAGGCCCTTGAAGCCGTGAAAAATTATACTTCTAATTTTACCATTAAAAAAGATACGGCCGTTTATGTCGCATAAAAACGTATATTTCAAAACTCTCAAAGGAATTAATAGGGTATTCATAGGGTACTTCTCGTTGACCCAGAATCCTGAAATTTGGCATGAAGCAAGGTCTTATAGTACAGGTATAAGTTAAACCTGAAAACAGTAAAGTTGTTATCTTCGTCACAAAAAAAAATTAAGCGATTTGGAAAAATCTTCAAGACTCCATTCGGGAATTGTAATTTGTACGGAACCCTCAGTGCGCGAGTCCGATTCGCACTTGCTCAGTTTTATTTTTATATAATTAACCTACTTTGACCTACAAATACTTCTTAAAAATGCCGTTTAATTTATGCAATATTTATTTATATTACATAGTTATAATGTGTAGATACAGGGCTCCGAAGCGCGGCGCCATATCGTCGAGCTGTCTCTCGCCGCGACAAGTCTTGTCACGTCGTAAGACGAGCGCATTACCGGCTAATGTATCGTCGAATCAATCATAATAACGTCACATCCGATTGTTTTCACGTCTGTTTCATGTTGTAGAAAAGAAGAGAAGGGAAAGTTGTAAAAACTCTTTGACCTGTGACGCCACAGGGTTCACTAAGAAGACGAGAATATTGCGCAAAAGTAATATTTATTTGTATATTAAATTATATTATAATATTTTTACTGACTCGTCCAAGGCGATGTTATAAAGAAAACATAAATAACAATATTACTAAATTAACTAAAAAATAATATAATAGACCATTTTTTTTTTCAATTATTATCTGTGCTGCTTTAAACATATTTCGGTAGGTTTTGGCCAAATGTATCCTCCGATAGTGCTATACATATGGCTGGTGACAAAGGGACATACTTTAGGATGTTAGTCCTAGCAGACCGCACGTCTCTCTCGTCTCGTCATCTGGGTGGTGTAACAACTCTAGCAGTACGCTAGCTACGTACTTGATCAGCGCAATATCTCTTTTTACCAGCTTAGTATACCCGACTATGCCCGGGGCACACAAACTCGGGTACATCTATGGATAACAGGGGTAAACCCCATATTGTTTCAAGTACAGAAATCTCGTTAACTTGTTTTGGATTTTTTCCAACATGAGGCTTGTACTTTTTCCGAATAATTGAACTGGTTTCTAGGTGGCTCCTTACAAGTGCATCATACAGAACTTTAACAGCAGCCGTATCGCTAAAATCCTTACATTGTCTCAGGATAAAACCATGGTTTCTGAAAGCCCTGCCTCACACCTCATCTACGTATTTACGCAACGTCAGGTCAGGCACCATTTGCACACTCAGGTGACGCGCGGCAGTACTACAGAGTCCATTTCGTACTGATGCCGCAATGAAGTATACGTGCGGCACAGCACTTATTGACATTAAACAGTTCATTTAATTTACTCCATTGGACTAGAGCCGTATACAATCTGCTGCATTTTCAACAAGCAAGAATAACTTACGTTTGCCACGTTTTTGCCGGTCCAGGTTCTGTTTTCAGTTTCACCGGTTGCAGCTGAGTACGCTGCTAAACCTTACCGTATATAATATCGTTAGGTAATTTCTTACGATAATCCTTGCCCATGGCATACCGGACCGAACAAGTGGACCTTCTTCTGAATCCACTTTTGTGGCAATATGTCTTGTTCAGATTCTCCGAAATATTTCCCGATATACTGCGTCTTATTTTTCCCGTCATTCGGCTGTTATAATCGTTTGTTTTCCCGTCACATTGACCGCATCCCGGTTAATATATAAATATACGTTGTATTGTATCTAACGTTATTATTATAGCCGGTTATTGGAACAGATTCCCGTGGTCAGTGATTGCGTATTTTAATACAAAAATTATTGGGGTGGAACAATTGCAGGAGTTCCCGGTAAAATATCGATGGCAAATTGGAATTTGCCCCGATATGCATGCCGCGGGCCCCTGGGGGCGCACTCCAAAGAGCCATTTTGTTCATAGAGCATGACTGTTATTGTCGATTTATAGGTAGCCTCCTTCTCTTGAAGCGAAAATTGGTTGAGTACAGTTTTTCAAATTACTAACAGGTAATCTGTTAGTAGTTCTAAAAATTGTGTTCTAAACGAAATTATTATTAAGTAGATTACGGTACTTTTCTGAACGTTGTGTCGTAGTTGAGCAGAATGATTACTGTGAAAAGGTATTTAGATTTTTAATTTGATAAGACATTATTATTTCATCTCTCCCTCGCTGTTTGTTTTATCCACACATGAAATATTCGTTTTCATCCGCCAACAATAACAAAATGTATATTTATTTAACTTCAACTGAACAAAGCCTATTAATATTAATTCGTCGTTCAGAATAAATAGCTCGAGTGAGCGATTACTAATGGACAGGCAATATATCAATGTGTAGTTTCGACAATTTTCTCCATGAATAAATCAGACGAGTTTCCCAGCGAGGCTGAATATCCGGCTTTTAATCCTCTAATATTCGGCAGACGCGTAGCCGGATATACGGAGGCCTTTAAGTGCTGTCTGGCCGAGTTTTGACGCTCAATTTAATTATCTGGTTTTATTCGGCAGCTGATATCTACGGCTTTTCACTTGTTTGTTTCGAATTCGTATTATTTGTTGGGTTAGGTTAGGTTAGAAATGAAGTCTAAGTTTTGTATAAATTATGTTTCATCGGCATTGGTCCTATGCTGTAGTAAAACTCCTTTTCACCTGTACTTACATATAATATGTTGTGTTATAAAAACCATCAAAACGCAATTCTTACCAATGGCTCAAGTTTCTTTGTAAAATTTAGCACTCGGATAAGTTCAATGCTTCGAGATAAGCACGACGTCTGCTTACCCTCGGGCGTCTATATTGTGACACGGAGTGTCTTTTCGTTCATGTGTGGAATGAACATTTTTCACAACACAACAATAAACGGGGTTTTAATTTTGTAAAAAAAAACAAAAGCAAAGCGACGAGACGATCCGGTTTTATTCCAAAGAACCAATCGTTACCAGATGTTGTTAGAAAATGTGGCTTTTCCAACATTTGCCGAACATAAATTGCAGAAACAACTAAATCCTGAAACTGCTATAACGCATTCTTCTTATTATTCCTTAAATGTACGTGTGCTCATGACAAACGGTGATATTATGTTAAGCACGTTCGCTTCGTTCCGTATTACCCATTTCCTTTGCACTTGGATGCGGATGCATCATCTAGCAAAATCATACACGTGGCTTATATGACCTTGAACGATGCAGAAATCGGTCTTAAACTGAAAAGTTTTAGCGTTTTCTAATACATTAAACATTTCACTGTTTATAACCGTGAAATGTTCTGTTCTAATTCTTCTAGTATCTTTTTAGCGATATTATGGTCTTGAATGTTTTGGTTTTTCATTAAGAGGGCTCGAACTTTGAAATTAAATAAAACAAACAACATTTTAAGTTGTTTTTTTATTTTTTATTTTATCTTGCACTTAAGTAAAATAGGTATAATTTTAGCTATCCCCCGCGGATTCATCTGCGTCTTTGGTTACTGCTCCGCTCCCTCTTTCCTCCATAAATAGGCAACACTTAAAGAATTTTTCAATTTGAACCTGTAGTTCCGATTAGAGCTTTCAAACAAACTCTTCAGTTTCACAATATTAGTATAGATTCGGTAAAATTTTGTGTTGAACGTAATTTCAGGCAAACGGCTGCCGTGGCTCCGCTGTAATCGTGCATCCTATATAATGGTACAACATTGGATAGCATCTTTAAGTCACACGATCTCAGTGTACAGATTTCTGTGGGACAGTGTAGTATAGAGGAATTAAACACAGCACATAAGTGCGCCAACAGAAAAGAACACTGATTTTGAAACTGACTTTTCACAATTTCAACACGTGGATTCGTGTATACCCGCTAAAACCTGGAATACATTAGGGGGAAAATGTCCGTTAACACGACGCGCAAGGCTCAACCTAAGTGACGCTGCAACGTTGCGCAGTGCCCCGCAACTTGCCCCTAATATTAGATCTTTAACTATGAAACAATTACTGTACTTGTAACTATTTACTTCTCGTACTACTACTACTCGTATATTACAGAATATACAAAACACATAGAATCCAATAAATACCTAATTTCGAAACAAAAACAACGTACCTTTAATATAAAGTTTATTTGAACTTATAATTCCAAGTCAATCTAAAGATCAAAGCAACCCGTTTTAAAAAACGGTAATTTCATACTTTAACCCCTATTATTTTACAACGCATTGACAGGACATGCTTTTGGGTAATTTGATAGCGTTGTGCGTCATGTTGGCGGATATTTTGTCCGCAAGTGTATCTGAGACTGTAAGATAGCTGTAGCTTAAGATATATACCATGGTCTCTCCGATTTGTTCTCGACGGATGCTCATCAGAGCCCATGACGACTAATGCCGGAGTTCCTCAGTGGTCTGTTCTCTCTGCGACTCTCTTTCTGCTGCATTTCAATGATCTGCTGATTCCCGGTATCTATGGATATGCAGATGATAGCACAGTTGTAGAGAGATACCTGCCAAGTGCTCGGGCTAGTAAGGAGCTATGGTAGAGCGTACGAATGTGTCACTTCAGGCAGTCTCCATATGGGGTGAAGCCAACCTGGTGGGATTCAACGTCGCCAAAACACAAGCGTGTCTATTCACCGCAAAAAGAAGCCCGTTCACCTTGGCTCCTGCTTTTCAGAATGTATCCCTGGAGTACACCGACCGCCTTCACCTCTTGATATTTGAAATTTCCTCAGACCTTAACTTTGGGCGGTTCATTGAGTCTTTAGCCAATGTAGCTGTTAGGAAACTCGGCGTTCTTGCAAAGGTCCGGCGGTACTTCACACCAGGACAGCTTTTAATGTTATACAAAGCACAGGTGGACACATGGGCTTGTGCTGCAAAATGTCACCTAGCAGCTTTGGACTCGGTGGAAAGGCGTGCGAAGAGGCTAATTGGTGATCACAGCTTGAGCACAGACAAAGGATAGCCAGCCTTTCGGTGTTTTACGGGATGTATTTTGGAGAGTGTACGCAGGAACTGCATAACTTGATTCCACCATTTCATTTCTACCATCGGACAACCCAACGAACGGCGAGACCTCTACGGTCCGGACCAAGCGTTTCGCCTCGTCGTTTATACCGCGTACATTGAGGGACTGGAACAATTTACCTGCTGCGGTTTTCCCGACCGATTATAATTTAGGTGTCTTCAAGGCTAGAGTGAATAGGCTATTAATAAACTAGTGCGCCTCACCATCAACGATTGCATCACTACTTAGCATCAGGTAGGATGGCAGTCAATCACTAGTTTATATCAATAAAAAAAAGTATAGTAGCCATTTTGGTCATCATTTAATTTTTGTGCTGCATTGCAATACATTTTGCAGCACCTCAATTGCAAATTTGTAGTCCTTCATTATGAACTTTGTAACGATGAAAACAGAACGCTTTTTTGTGCTATTTGCGAGATTTTGTTCCTTGCAACTGTTTTGCATGCACCTCTTTACATTTTTCAACATCTTGCTCTACATTCTCTCATTTGCATTTTGATAAAAATATCCTCCTATTTTTGTATACACAGCTAGTTCTCCTATGCATCGTTGCACGTGCCGAGTTGTGTCCTTGACCCGCATGAGTTCCAGCATTGCACTTGGACTGACAAATTGCAGGTGCCACTGCTTTCGTAATCACGCAATCCCATAATCGTTGTCAGCGATTAGATTTGCCATTTTGATTATGAACCGGAGGTTTTTGCTACACATTCAACGAAGAATACAATTTCTTATTTAGTGAAAAATATAGTGCTCACAAATCTATGAGTTGTTCCGGATCTGGGTATGGGTTGTGTGTGTGTGTGTGGGGATGAATTTACATATTTTTGAACTTACTTTCAATGCAGGATTTATTTCTAGTGTGGGGCGACGATCCATCTTTTTTCAGTTTTGTGTTTTTCTTTTTAAGATATAATATTATAATGTTAATAAGTACCGCACCGTTGACACGGGTCTATATACAAAAATCACTTTTATCGATTTTAAAAGTACTGATTACAATTCCATTACAATTCCCTCGACAGAGGAACACATACCATTCACTAAAATTTACTGGATTTCCATTGGGTTCAGTACATTTTTTATCCACGATTACGGGAGGGCAAACCCCCGAAACAGTAACTGCTTCCAGGCTTTAACTGCCGACTATCGCATAATACCTGGTACACCGAAGACAGATCCAGAAGTGCCACTAACCAAGAAAAGGAAAGTTACCTTCACAATCTTCATAGAATAATCTACACGGTTCATGACAGTTCATAGCCGGACGAGATTATACCAGCAAACTGATTCAGTCAATAAAGGAGGTAAACTGGGACAGTCCTAGAACGAAGGTTGCAGATTACACCCAACTATGTCGTCTAATTTTGCTGTAGGTATGAGCCCGTACTTTGTTTCCGTATGGTCAGGTAATAGTGACCCTTTTGGTTATGCCTCAGTTGTGACAATTCCCCATTCGATGTTTCGTGTAATTAAGTGAATTAAAACGTTTTGGGAACGGCAAGAGTGAGACTGTTGAGCCAGCCTGGAATAATAAATGGGAGGAAGCCAATGCGAGGCCACGTTCGACTGTGATTTGTTCGGGATTACACCGAGATATGAGATCTTGTATGAATGGGAATTATGTTACGGAAGTCTTAAGATTATACAGGTAATCACATATGTAAATGAGATAGTAGGTAGCTCTGATTGTGTAGGCGCCAACACATTTAGAATATTACTGATTTTCGCAGAAAAACCGAAACAGATGGAACAAGCAAAAACTATCAAATTCATCATCATCATTTCAGCCGAAAGACGTCCACTTTTGGATATTGACCTCCCCAAATGTCGCCATAATTACCGGTCCTGTGCGTCGCGCAACCATCGTATTCCCGCGACCCTTACCAGGTCATCGGTCCACCTTGTGGGAGGCCTTCCAAAGCTTCCGGTATGTGGTTGCCATTCCAGAAACTTTCTTCCCCATCGACCATTTGTTCTGCGAGCAATGTGCCCAGCCCACTGCCACATAAGTTTGGCGATTCTTCGGGTTATGTCTGTAACCTTGGTTCTCCTGCTGATAACTTCATTTCTGATGCGATCACGCGAGGAAACTCCGAGAATAGCCCTTTCTATTGCCCTTTGAGTGACTTTTAGCCTTCTTCTAATACTATCAAATTAGATTAAACTAAAACTTTTAAACTAGTTTAGACGTAGCGTCAGATCATATCAAACGCGCTGACGTTTGACCTGAACTAGTATGACAGCTCGAAAGTGTAATGTCTAAAGTTCCAGGCCGTCACTGTCCGAGTTTCGCTCTACAATGTATAAGTGAATAAAGCAATAGGCTAATTTTACCCTAGACACTTTTCCGGGTCAAAAGCTTTGTCTAGATCTTTTGCTTTCTATAAAATTGGATCTTGATTTTCTTAAACATAACAGTAAAGCAACAGTGAGTCTTATTTAGCAAATTAGCAATTTTCTTTTCATTGAAACTAATTATACTTTTATATAGGACTGTAAACGGCTTATTCAAGTGTTCATACCGTTTATAAAGTAAATAAAACTAGGTTACACGCAAGTTGCTAACGTTTGCTTGCTTGTTCTTGAGCTCCCGCCGTCGCCTGGCTATATGACAACCTCGAACTATGTATTCTTATTATTTATTGCACATAAACTATATTGATACAAAAAACAAAAAGTCAGTTGATGCGCAAAGGCGATGTATGTTTACTTCTTGCGAACTGCTTATACTATTGATGTTGTAAAAAAGTGCTTGCTTTTATTGAAAATTACATTGAGAGACAAAGAGATTCAGTAAACCGTAGCAGCTCAGTAAGGCCGACGCCCGCTAGAGGCGCGGACATTTTCTGAAAAAGAAACCCGTGGTCCTAGAACACAAGGGCAACTGAAGGCACCACACAGGTGTGGTTTTACGTAATCAGTAAAAGTCTGACACGCCCTCGCGCTCCACCCAGAGCAGGAGAAATCATTGGATGATTTCCCACCTTAAAAAAGCTCTCGTTACAATATTGCTGTTTATCAGTTGTCTAGTACCCATAACACAAGCTCTGCTTAGCTTGGGACTAGACGGCGTTGTGTGTTAGTTGTGGAATATTCAAGTAGTATATAATAAATAAATAATAATATAATATATAAGTCAAGTCTATTTTTATTCTGCAGTTAAGGGCCATCAGAGCCATTTAAAATCTCCCGTGCGATTTTCTAAAGGAATAAGCTCACTGTAATTGTCTTGCTGCTGACGGCGTCTGTGGTGGATCATTCAGGTCTATCTAATCTAGAAAGAATATCAGCATTTTCACTACGACACTAAGAGACATCTTATAAGCAGAAACAGTATAATATTATTATACTAGCGACCCAGCCCAGGCTCGCACGGGCGTTAGAAACCTTGAAATCTCGGCTTTTCTTTACTATAACATACTATGTATTATAATACACCTAAACTTTCCTCATGAATCACTCCGTCTACTGGCGAAAACTACATGACTACCCTATATCGATAAAACGTTGCTTTTAGAATAATCTGACAATCAGAACGATTGCATGTATATTAGTCCTGTTCTTATTCGATAAAAGTAATTTTTAAAGGTATATTCGTGTTTTTTTTCTATCGTAGGTACTACATTAACTGTATTATGTTTTGAACACGCTGTGTATTGTTCTGATTCTGTTTAGATAACAATAAATAATACGGACGCTTTTTCCGGGCCCTTCACGGGCCCGATGTAGACCAATTGGTGTCCATAGCCTGGCTGCGTTTCGGTGACCTCTTTGGGGAAACCGAAGGTTTTGTCTGTATAATACTAATATTCCACAACTATCACACAACGCCGTCTAGTCCCAAGCTAAGCAGAGCTTGTGTTATGGGTACTAGACAACTGATAAACATACTTATATATTTCTAAATACATACATATTTATATAAATTACACCCAGATACAGTACAAATGATCGTGCTCATCACACAACCATTTGTCCTGGGTGGGAATCGAACCCACGACCTCCGGCATAGCAGTCAGGGCCACTAACCACTAGACCAACAGGCCAGTCTAAATAGCCAAAAGTACTGAGCTATATATTATTATCGTGCTGTACAACGGCACCCATGAGACCCATACTCGTCGCCTTACTACTTCATCCGAAAATAAGTCGCATTATATCTTTCTACACTATATACCTAGTTTAGTACCTAAAGACTACAATTACACCATAGAGATAGAAAGTTGGTGCGAGCCAGCCAAAACAAATGTTTACGTGTTGACTATTTGCCAATCCGACAATGATCACTTAGAGCGATTTGGAAACTGATAATATTATGAAATCTCGTGCCAAATACTCAGATACCTAATAATGTGTTTATGAAAACGTTCATATTGCAAATGTACGTTGAGTTACTAATGAGCTCGATGATAGTCAACTTATTTGTGTATTTACAGCATATGTTTTGTAATCGAGTGTTCAGTCAGAGGCAGAGTTGATTGATTGAGTGTCTCATGCGAGATGTTGCGTAATTAATCAGAGATGCTCTCATGACCAGTTGGCCATGCAATCATGTTATGGTGTAGTACGGTCCATCTACAGTCCTAACTCAATCACTAGATCCCATCGGGTCACCATTAGGCAGGTAGTGCTTCAGGCAGATGGGCTCTTAAGGACAAGGCATCGGAAAAGGCTTGTGTTTTAGCAATAAGTACTTAATATTACTTCAAGAATAGAAGTCAAATGATAGCCAAAACGGTTTCCATACTAATTCTGGATCTACTGGCCTGCTCCATAAAATCGATCGTTTCTATCTTACGAATATCTAACTGGTCCTAAGTTACAATCTCCTATATGTTCAAAACTAGTTAAACTATGTCAAAGGCAAGTACGATTACTTGTTAAATGTTGTATGCAGTATGCATGCATGCAGTCGTCAGCGGCACGGCAATTGTTGAACACGTGGGTTAGCAAGCGGCATGCATTATTCAGGCTGCTCGGGGCGGCAAAGAAACAGCGATGGGAAACTGACGACATTTTGTTTTCAGCTTTGTGCACATACGAGCAGCAAGAATATGCAATTATCTTCATTGTGCACTAAGATGCTCGGGTCGTAAAGACTTTTCTTCTCTGCATTTAATGTTTAAACTCCGCCTTACAGAGTATTTACACACATAGCTTTTGTCTGGCATTGTAACTCTGAACACAGGTTTTCTTGGGCTCGTACCTAAATATCAAATAGAATTAGTCAGAAATATTAAAGTAAGACCAAACTTTCCCGTTATGGCTGAATTAAGTCGAAAACCACGGCCGTCCTTCGGTGCTTTTATCGATCATCACAACTTCGCTCAGCTATTGTGGTGAAACTCTTAAATAGATTAATTTTTTTAACATATTGTACAGGTGCTAGAAGGTAACATTGGAACGTTTTAATTTGGCATACTTTTATGAAATATCAACCATCTAAGAACGAAATAGAATATTTTTGGGTCATTATTAAGTTATATCAGCCGTTTCTGGCTGGATATTTGTTTAGTTGCTGTTTTATTTAGTCGCAAATTGATTCCTAGTGGATATAGTTTTGTATCTCAAGTGTCTACATCACCGGGCAATATGTAGAATAATTGAAACAGACGCGGTCTCGGTAAAATGAAGCTGAGAAATTTATTGTAGTGTTGACTACCGTAGTGACGTTTGCCGAGAAGGCTGACTCGTTCTGTTTGCTGCCATATACTGCATAAACATTAGAATGTGTTACATCCGCTTTCTAATAGAACTCAAAGTGACTAAAAACTAAATACTTTCTAAACTTGGCACTGGCTGCAGTGCAGTGCAAGAAAAAAGAGAAAGTAATATATGGTATAATTACAAAATGTCAAATATTTACAAGATATAACTACTGAATCTATAATTTTATTTGAATAACGATCAGTTAATATATTATACGATGATATAATTTTCAAATAACTAATTTTTATAAGCATAACATACATTGATTATAAAATCTTTAGATATACCACTCAAAAGACATAAAACTTATTTAGTCTAATATGAAAGAACAAAAGCTTTTTATAAATCATAATGGCTTTTCCTAACATAATGGCATAACCCAATCAAAATGATTCACTAACATTAGAAGGGGATCTGGTGTTCGGCGGCCGTTGCTGCGGCACGCTCGTTTCGCTCGCTCGCCTTCACTCTTTAATGGTTACTGTTCTAACCTACATGATCACTTCGTTCGCTCGCCATCACGTTCTAATGGTCACTATTCTAACTTGACTTAATCCAGGCGTGATTTTTAACTTAACCTAACCCAAATGATTCACTAACATTAGAAGGGGATCTGGCGTTCGGCGGCCGTTGCTGTGGCACGCTCGTTTTTCTCGCTCGCCTTCACTCTTTATTGGCACTGTTCTAACCTAACCTACATGATCACTTCGTTCGCTCGCCATCGCGTTCTAATGATCACTATTCTAACCTAATCCAGGCGCGATTTTTAACTTAACCTAATCCAAATTATTCACTAACATTAGAAGGGTATCTTGCGCTTGGCGGCCATCGCGTTTTACTGGTCACTATTCTAACCTGACCTAATCCAGCCGTGATTGTTAACTTAACCTAAATCAAATGATTCACTAACACTAGAAGGGGATCTGGCGCTTGGCGGCCGTTGCCGCGGCACTCTCGCTTCGCTCGCTCGCCTTCACGCTTTAATGGTCACTGTTCTAACCTAGCCCACATACATGATTGCTTCGTTCGCTCACTTTCGCGTTCTAATGGTCAATATTCCAACCAGACCTCATAATATTTACGGCTGCGGAGCCGCATTATATATTAATATAATGCGGCTCCGCAGCCACATTATATTACAGTAACGATTTTCAATACGTCGCGCCAACTTGTAACACTAACAGTGTATTATACGATAAACACACATGACAAATATATATTTTAAACGATAGATCAGATGATTCGATGAAATAAACTTTTTATCCAATAACGTTATACGAAATAAGTTTTAGAGTGTACAAATTTTAAATGTAAATAAATTATATCAACAGTTGATAAATACGTTTATTATTTATATCTTGTGAATGTTATTGAAATGAAAATATACCAAATAACTTGATATGATATTAGACACACCCCAAAAAAGGAGATATATTCGTTCGCTACGTTTCTACACCGGAATAGATTACTTTTGCATGATAAACAGAGTTATAGCTCAAAAACCCATTTCATCAAATATGCCGTGTGACTGGCTATATTCCATTAGTTCAGGCTACAGCTCCGCTATATGCTCGTGTGTGTTTCGTTTCGGATATTGCGTATGATCGATCGCTGCCGCGGTGCAGGCTTGCAGCTGAACTGACAGAGACTCATTACTGTGTCTGAGAAGTTAGCTATATAGCTATTTCATGGAGAGTATAAAAATCTTGTGATGAGATAACAACTGTGAAATAGAATATATGGAAGCGGCACGCTACATCGTTCTCAGTTTTTACACAAATAATAATTGAGAACAATAGGGTAAACTGTTTACTAGTAAAATTGGACTTTAAAAGAGAATTTGACCCCTGAGTTTGTTTCGGTATTAGGTTAGTCAGCTAGGAAACATCAGCCTCATTTAGTTTCAATTGACAAAAAAAAAGTGTAAAAGTGTTTTTGAAAACCTATTTGCAAAATAAATATCATTTAAACTAAAATCGCATTTTTAAATGGATCTTACTTCAGAAATTAAAAGAACTTTACTATTTTGAATTTATTTATTAATACAAGAGTCTCAAGTTATTAAGTACGTGTTAATAATAAACGACAAGAGATTAACATACATAATCAAGACCAAGATAAACATATTCGCAAAACGTATCATTAACATGAAGCTAAGCCCTATATTATTTGATGTAATTCATCATAGACCGGCTTACCCGAATACTCTCCGTGTTGATTTTAATCAAGCTACATTTATGATTCACAAATAGCGAATAAAACCAGCACTCGGCGTTGTGATGCCTGAATTTACCTACAACAAGTACATGTAATATTTGGTTTTCTACCTATTTTTTTTTGTAAGGTGGTGCCTGACAAGCCCTCTCGCTTTACCCTATGGGTAAAGCGAGAGGGCTTGTCAGACTTTTACTGACTAAATGCCCTTCAGTTGCCCTTTACTTGGAATACAACGGCTCGGGCTTGGTCCTTACCAGACAGTCGGACGGCGGGGTTACCCGTTACTCGACGTCCGCAAGCCTGCGCCTACGGTAGCCGAGGATCACCCTGCGACTCCCGACGCCCAGGGCGTCTCCTGTCGCGGCGGCTGGAGCGCTCACTGCTGCAGCTATTTCCTTCGCCAGCAATATTGCTTCGCAGAAGTAGGCGACCGTCGCCCATTCCCTCTCGCTCCGAACCACGGCCTGAACCAGGGCCCGGTGCGAGAGGTCACTTCCACCGATCATATTTACGAAGACACAGCCGTGCTCCGCCCAAGCGAGGCAGGCTTCCGCCGTATGCCCCACCGTGTTTTCCGGGCGATCCGTGTTGTTGATGCCTTAATCCGAAACAAGAACCTTCTCAGCTAGCCATGCCCATTTAGGTCCTAATAACTTTAATTTTTGAAAGTCGGTGTTAAATAAGAAACAAACAATACCGAGAAACACCGACTTCCGAAATTAAACTTATTTTGATCCTTTTTTTTAGTGACGTCGGTTTGAAGAATTAAAATCAGTGTTATTTTATCCTCTTTTAGTTTGGAACGCCATTCTTGACCACAATTTAACCGCAAAAGCTCTTTGTCAGTAATCTCTTTTAAGTCAGCTACTCTCACAAAATCGCGCAACATATTCGAAACTGCTTGTAACGGCGCTGTCACTTAGTTCCAACTTTTAAACCAGAATGCATAGTGCATAACAGGCTGAATAATGTAGTAGTGACTTCACGTTCTCCGTCGCTCCGCTCAGCTCAGCCATTACTAATGTGCGCTCCATAACCATAACACATGTGCTTGCAAACCAAGGTCAAACGTTGCAAGCGAATGTGGGTAGATGTAAATCGTTGTAATTTGATTTAATAAAGTTATTTTAATCGTTAGTTAAATTAATTTTGACGATAAATAAAAAGATTTGAACGCTTAACTTAAATTCTGAGTGAAGTCGACAAAATTTTGTTACGTGAAAAAGTTTCACTTTTTGTGTCAGTACTGAAAACGACCTTATGTAAATTTCAGTGTTGTTGCTTTAGATGAAACTCGTTTGAGCTACATTTTGCAGGTTTCAAAAAGATTAACGATATAAGATTGTAGTCTTAAGCTTCATCACATATGATAGAAGTGCTGTTATCGTTAGAGCAACAATGATTTAGATTACAGAGTCTTAAGTGTAAACCATTAGTTTCAATCTTAGAATTACGTCTGTGTAGAGAACGAGGCGAGGACGTTATTCTACATTAAAACGTCTCCCAATTTCCCCAGCAGTAAGGATAATAAAGTTTTATTTAGCAAATAAAAGTGTTGTGCGCTGTGTTGCGGAGCTTAGGAACCGTCGTTAGGTGAAGCGTGTGCGCTAGTGGCGCCCAACACGGGACTCTTGACCTTTTTGCCGCTCAGTGCGCTTCGGCAGGTAGTGGTCGTTTTGTAAGCGTTGTTGTATTTATTTACTATACTAAGTTTTTAGCGGAACATAGGACGTGTGCGCGATAGTGATCCCCATATCATTGCATACTGTTTTGTTTTTTTACGCGAGAATGTGAATGGAATCGTGCTTTTCAGAAACAAATCGAACCGATATTTTAAGAATATAAGAAAAATAAATCTAAATCCAAAATAAAACTAGTATTCAAAATTAAATTAACACTTTAAAAACTAGGCACTTCAATTAAGCTTAATATCTCAAGAAGATTAAAGTGTTCTTCAAACTATCAAATTCAAAGCGTAAATGCGTTTTTTTACATTCACCTGTCTAGCACTAGGTTACGTATTAATAGCAATAATGTTTTTAAAGGTCGTTAACCAATTTGTAGTAGTAACTTCAATTAGTCTTTGATATGTCACGGACCACTTCAATTTGTCAAGAGTCGTTGAAATTGTTGTATAGGTATGCTGTGTGGAGTATGTGGCCTTACTCGAACAATTGCTACCTACCCATTTATTTCATCAAGTGTAATGGCCGGCTGGCTGATGTATGGTTCGTCTGGCCGTTCCATGTTTCTACTGACTCATTTTTGTAAACATAGACGGGCGAATTGTAGAATAAAGTATTTTGCTGCCAACGGCTCTCAACCATGATTTCACAACTAGAAAAGATTTATTGGTTTGTAAACATTCATAAATATTCAGCAGATCTAAATGAAAAAATGATTCTCTGCTGGTTTAATCTGTCAATCGTACGTAACGTAGCTTGGTAGTAAAGAATAAGTTTTACTCTGCATCCCGGTACAACCTGGTTAGTATCTACAAAACAAAGGAAACCCCGTCACACCCAGTTGTTAAATAAATCAGCGTTCATTAAAACTCAGCTCTTCTGAATTACTTTACGCAAATATCAAAACCCACCAAATATTAAATATAAATAGCGATTAATTTACTCTCTCGCGCCGCCGCCGTTCCAGATCGACTAATTAGGCGTGTCTTAATCGTTCAGTTCAGGCTGAAGCTTAGCATTCTCGTATAACTAGTGAGTTTAATTAATTTCATTACAGGACGACACGGTCCAACACTTGTGCAAATGTAGGACAAGTGCAGAAGTTTTGAATCAAACTACGTCATAGTTTGATTAAAAACTTCTTCTTCACTTCACCATTGAGTGATAAAAATGGAGTAACGGCCTGTTCACGACTTTGGTCTTCGCGGCAAGCGGGCCGGCATCGATAGGCGGGCGTGCGGTGCTATGAGCGGCGTCTCGAGACCTGCTTCAAATATTACCGCTCGCCGCCCCGCGCTTAGCTTCCGCTCACAGCAGCAAGTTCGTGAACGAGCCTACTTACGGCTCGACTTGAAAATAGCCATTTGCCGTAAGCATTGTTTATTGGTGGTCATTATTTTCTTACCCCGCGCTTAAGATAACCACATGACATTTACTTTGTCCCTATATGGCCGCGACCCACTTAGTTGTGACGATAGATAACCGTGTCGTTTTAAGTGTCGTGACTTATATAATTATCTAAATGGAGTTGCTCACATATAGCAAGACATGATTAACTGTCGTCTACGACTTTTATTGCCGTGACAACAAATTGTCATGACAGTGGAAACGGCTAGCACGCCATTCGTAAAACGATAAAAAAATGTCACAACTAAACCGTGATGACGGTAAATATTGTGTCGTTATTGTGATTGTCAGTCGTGGCCACGACAAAATGTTGTTATAATGGGAACAGCTAGAACCGATAGTCGTCCGAAGATAAATTAATCGTTAAGACATAGTGGAATCGCGGCCTTACTGCTTCTCTATTTGATAACCAGACCCATGACTATGCAGGCATATTGCTATAGGGTTCATCAACATTCCAAGTTGTAACAATTTTTTTCGATTATTTAGTGCTCTATCGAATAATCGAACAGTTTTCGCTTTGTATAGATAATAATCGAGTTAAAAATCAATTACGAGTCGCGTCCCTCTTGCGTCAAGTGTTACTTGAGTTATTGATTGATACAATATTAATATCTATTTGAATATTTGATTCATTTGACGTGGGTGATTTGTGGTCCAAGTTGGATTAATCTTGTGTTTTGTATTAAGACTGTTTGAGAAATAGTTGATTTTTGATATCGACAACATGTTTATCTGGATAGATATTGCTTCTGGTCCTTTGGGCCAGTACTTTCAGTAGGGAAAAAACTTAGAAGGAAGCCAGCCATTTCAACCAGCATATTTTGTCCCACTTCAGAAGTGGGACAAAATATTAATATTAATTATGCTATATAATTCCCCCATTTCACAGGTAACAAACAAACATACTAATAATTAATCATTGTTGCAACTAAATCCACATTCAATAATAAACTTATACGATCAAACAAAATGGTGTCACACAGCAAACGTGACGAACATGATCAACGAACTCACGTAACGAAGTCATAAATAACTCCAGCCACCGTGTTAATTAATCAGCTTATTTATAACAACGTGCTGCCGTACAGTTGAGCGCACTGAGCTAAATAAGCGATACCAAAGAATAAGTCGGAACAGAAGGACAATTTCTGTCAACGAGCGAAAACACACGCTCACATTGACACGCTTCACGTACAGTGAGTGCAAGCGCAGTCGCGACTGTCATTGATTTGAAATCGCCGTACGCACTGAACTGGTATGTGTGCGCTGATTTCGGTCGTTGTATGAAAACAGTGAAGAAAAGCATTTCGAGAATATCGTCATTTCCTAGAATTAAACATTCGGAGACGTGTGGTCTACTAATCCGCATTCGGGTGAGCATGCTTAATTAAAGCCTTCTCAAACACTGATAGACACCCTGTGCCCCAGCAGTAAAAACATTATATTTAGTAGCCACCTTTTATGTTCACCTATATTGTGACGATACGTAGGTACGCCAGGATATTGAGACGGGCCATCATTTCCGAACGATGCTATCTATCTACAGAGTGAATCTAATAGCCGTTTCGATTTTGTATTATTTTAATATAATATCGTGTCTGCTGCATGCGGTTAAAATATGGTGCAAATGCAATAACAGATAAACTTCAAAAACATTATTTAACTCTAGTAGTCAAATAATCTTAACGGACCGGGTACCTTCCCGCCTCAGAAGCCGTTGTTCCCGACTGTTATTTGTAGATGTTTGACAGTAGTTAGGAATGGTCAGAAGCCAGGAATCAGACACGAGTCTTGCGAAGGGGTATCGTGTTGCTCAGTTACTGGGTTGTGGAAGTCAGACAGGCAGTTGTGTCATGTAAAATACTAGTATTCAGCTACATAAGGTTAGACTATAATAATAAAATAATATACCACAACTATCACACAACGCCGTCTAAGCCCAACCAAAAAAGCCGCCCAAGCTAAGCAGAGCTTGTGTTATGAGTGCTAAAAATACTTCTACATATATTTCTAAATACATACATATTATAGATAAATCAGACCCAGACACAGAACAAATGATCGTACTCATCACACAAACATTTGTCCTGGGTAGTAATCGAATCCACAACCTCCGGCATAGCAGTCAGGGCCACTAACCACTAGACCAACAGGCTAGTCAGACTGGAAGCCGAACCCATAATAGTTGGGATATGGTTTTATACTCCAGAGATAAAAAGTATCCTATATGCTGTTCCAGAACAAGCGTAAATTTCATCGAAATCCGTTTAGCCGTATGAGCGTGGAGAAGTAACAAACATACACACACACAAACTTTCGCCGTTATAAAATTAGTGTGATTGACAGCTTCTTGACTGCGAATAGCTTTTCAAACTAATTGTGTAGCTATTTATGCTTTTCCCATTGACACATCACTGCTACCTGTACTGTACCTGGAACACTGCGTTTTATTTTTAAAAAAGTGTCACGCAGTTATGGCAACAGTATCAGTAGTTTAATACTACCCGAACAGGTGGTATCTCCATGAAAGCTATTCAAAAGCGATTGAAAGAAGAATATAGCCGTAAAATGGCCGCTATCGAACTATTTTATGACACTATTAGTGAAGTACCTTTACGCAGCGAAATGTCCCAAGAACATCAAAAACTGTTGTAAAGATATGCAGTGCGTGATCTTGTGCAATGGTCGGAACGAAAAGGTCAAATGGCTTTTTTAAATGTTATGTGTTTGTATCTAAGAAGCTGCTTTTCATTCATGGTTTTTGGAGATGCTCATACGATAAGCAATATTTATCTATAAAAAAACTAATATGGATCAGTACCTATCTATGCAGAGTTAAAGGCCAAGGGAGAGCAAATGACAGAACTGCGGGATCGTTTGAAAAGTTATCGCGGCCCCATAACGTAAAAGGCAACTGACGGAACATGAGTGAGTTTGGGCCAAAAAACGTTTGATGCTCCCTCTCGCTCCACTTAGAGTGGGTACCGCCCAGAGGACACAGTGGAGGTGTGCCTCGCTTAGGCCGAGCACCGCCTAGTTCCCGTGAAGGTGATCGCCGGTGGAGCGAGAGGGAATGGGATACGGTCGCCTCCTTCTGCGAAGCAGTAATGCTAGCGAAGAAGATGGACGCAGTCGTGAGGGAACCAATATCCTGACGACTCAGCCGCCGTGACAGGAGACGCCCGGGGCGTGGGGAGTCGCAGGACGATCCCTGGCCACCGAAGGTGCGGGCTTGCGAACGTCGAGCAATGGGTAGCTCACCGTCCAGCCGTCCGGTAAGGACCGAGCGCGAGTCGTCGACGGCGCTTAGTGTTCCACGCTCGCCTCAAAGAGATATCAGCAAAACTGTAGGGGTCCAGCAGAGCTGTTACCCGCTACAACCACGGAGAATTTCTGAAAAGGAAACCAGTGGTCCTAGATTTGCGGATGATATTTCTATTCTTACCCCCTGTCACGATAGCGAAAACCTAAATAATACCCTTAATAATATTCTCACCAAAACAATAACCTGGTTAAATGATCATAATTTAGAAATTAATTTTAAAAAAACTAAACTTATTACGTTCCACCCCCATCAAAAAAGTAACTTACATGTAAACTTCTATTTTAATAACCAAAAATTGGAACTGGTTAACGAGTTTTCCTTGTTGGGATTAACGATAGATACGAACATTAGCTGGAAAGCACATATACAGAAAATAAAAACTAAACTTTCTACATTTTTGTACGCTTTTCGCGAAATAAAAAAGACCACAAACCTACAGACGGCTCTAGTTACTTACTACGCTTATGCACATTCATGGCTTAACTACGGTGTTATAATGTAGGGAAATAGCACAGACGCACCAGCACTGTTCATAACCCAAAAAAAATTAATTCGCATTTTAGTCAATATTGAACCTACCGATAGCTGCAAACCCCATTTTAAAAAGCTAAATATTCTAACACTACCATCTATTTACATACTAGAAATCTGTAAATTTGCACACACTCACCAAGACTTTTACACTAAACGCGAAGACATTCAAACTAGATTCACACTCCGACACAAAACACGCCTAAATCTACCAACATCTCGCTTAAAAATGCACTCATCTGGCCCTCTAGTCATGTCAATAAAAATTTATAATAAATTACCCGAGCTTTTAAGAAATGAAAAAAAGATAGCTGTTTTTACTAGCAAATTAAAAAAACTATTACTAAATAAATGCTATTACAGCATAAATGAATATTTGAATGATAAATTTATACAGATTGAATAACATTAAAAAAACATGTAATAGTAATATAATTCAAATATTTAATTCTAATATAAAGAAATGAATGGCTAAATTATGAAATGATAATTAATGTAGAATATAATGTAATGAAATTTAAAAAAAAAAATATTTAATTTAAGTAATTTAATTTATTGTAGATTGACTTGTATTTTTAAAATAATTTACTATTGACATTGTATGTAATTGTTTATTTTGACATTGTTTATTGTGATTTTAATATGTATTCTTGTTAAATGTTAAATTTCATTGATTTGATTTTAATTTTATATAATTATGGATCACGATGGAAAAATATATGAAATGACTGATTAATATACTTATTAAATGTAAAAATAAAAATAATATAATGTTTCAAATGTTTAATGATTATTGTACGTAGTATAAGTTAGTCCATAAGAGTTTATCCTACATAGTCTTTTGCTGTGCCCAACAGGGTCCACAATTGTGTCCATTATCAAAATGTTATTTACCATCTATGTATGTACATTGTGGAATGCAATAAACATTTGAGTATTGAGTATTGAGTATAGATCGCAAAGGGCAACTGAAGGACCCAGTGATAAAAGTCATTGGATGATTTCCCACCCACAAAATAATGCGGAGAGTGGATAGGAAGGGGAAGTTCCTTGGATATTTTGAGCTCTAAAGAAACCTCTGGGTCTATAGTCAAATACTTTTTGTCATATTGTCGCTACTTCCACGGGTCATAACTATCTCTGCAACGGCTGTGTAATTAAAAATATGTAAATAAACTTAATGATCGTCTCGTCTCCGAATGGAGCAAAAGACACGACAAACCCTTAAAGTACATGTACTTTACAAACTTTTAATTACCTCGTCCGTCATTAAGTTACCTTGGAATTGCCTATGAGTAGGGCTGTCACTTTTCTCCGTTACTATTCATACTCATATTTACTTTAAAAGTAGAGTAGAGTTCTAGCGAAGCCTCACAGCGAGCACGACGCAGTAGAAAAGTGATCACAGCGTAGGCATACACGCGTCACATAAATAGGTGACCTGACTTGACTCTTGTCTTTTAAAATATCTTGACTACTACAAGAATAACCCTAACGAATATCAATCCATTAAGTTTAAGTCCACTACAGATGGATACGAGCATCTCGGTATAAAACATTTATAGTTTACATTCATTACAAGAAAACACTTGTCTGAAACCTTTCAATGGTTTATGTGACAAAGTGGAGGTAGCAAGCTCGCTCACAGTATGTTACATCAAAATTAAGTTAAGTTAGCTTAATCTTGAGATGATACAATAATAGTAAATAATATTTATGTTTTTATATGATCAAGTTAAAAAAAAAAATAACTTGTGTATTGTGGATAAAATGAATAAAGGGAATAATAATAATAATATTCCACAACTTTCACACAACGCTATGTAGTCGCAAACTAAGCAAAGCTTGTATGAGTACTAGACAACTGATAAACATACTTATATATTTCTAAATACTAATTACACCCAGATACAGAACAAATGATCATGCTCATCACACAAACATTTGTCTTGGGTGGGAATCGAACCCACGACCTCCACTAACCACTAGACCAACACGCCAGTCTAGTATATAATTACTAGCTTCTGCCAGCGGCTTCACCCGCCTGAAATAGGTTTCTCCATACAAACTTTGGACGCCCGTTTCATCCAATTAGGGGGTGGATTTTGGAAAATCCTCTCTTAGTGCTCGCCTACATATATCATAAAAGGAAACTGAGCAAAATTTCACACTCTTAGTCCCAGTAGTTTCGGCTGTGCATTGATATGTCAGTCAGTCAGTTTCTCATTTTATATATATGTATAGATTAAAGTTCTTCTCTGTTATATTAGGACACAACGTTAACATACTTTTCCGCATTTGCGTGTTTCAAAGCTTTCAGTGGCAGCCCTGCCCACAGGTCAAATGTCCCTAATGGTGTGCAATTAACTAAGTCCGCTCTCTATTTACCGAGTCGCTGTAGAATATATGTCATTAACTTAAATAAAAAAGTTACCTTGCTCTCTCATTTGCGGTGGTCAAGGTATTTTTTTATCTGCTTCACCCCAGGTACACAAGAGGACCCTTAGGAGTTATACTAAGATTACTTTAGGATACTAATCCTCGGTTTGCCTATATTTTTCCGTAATTGGATTGCATAGCTTCGTTAATATGCTGTCGTAGTGAAATCTAACCCTAACATTTTCCTGAAAATACTTAGAACGAATTTTAATAAAGAGGTCGGTTAATTTCAGAATAATGTCCGTAAAGTTAATACCAAAGAATTAGGCTCATGTTTGCTGTCCGAATTAATTAAAAACCAAAGACCGTTATCAGTCGAACCTTTTATTTCAAGTCGTAAAAAACAAGGTTACAAAATATTGTGTTCAACTAAACCGAGTCTTGAAAAATACCTTTTTAAAATGTAAGTCGATTGTCAGTCTCTATTTTCTTGCTATTCAGATAAACAAGATAACGCAAATAAAAGCAGTTTCTATGTACACTTGTGAGGTACATGCCAGACTCGTATTCCGATGGGAGTCGATATTCAATATGCTACGTGTTCGTATGATTGGAAGGGGTCGCCAGAGTATGCTCAGTACTAGGAACATTATTTAATCTTGTACAAAATCGTACTAGTGCGGGGTTGTTGGTTTTAGTATACGTGGTTTATCAGGGAGGAGTATAAATGATAGCTTTAGGGTTCCGCCATTATGGGTACCTTAGGTACCTAAGTCGGACAAAAACGGAACCCTTATAGGCACTTCGTTGTCCGTCTGTCAAGCCCTTTTTTTCTCAAGAACGCTTGGAAGTATTAAGCTGAAATTAATATCAAATATTCAAGTCTGCTACCCTAAACTACAGTAAAAAAACTCAAACTTCTAATTCGATGTAATCTAAAGATAAGGGCGCTCACTAGGAAGTCAAAACCTTATAAGGTACTTCCCGTTGCCCTAGAATCTTGAAGTATAGGTACAACAAAGTGTAAAAACTAAAAGCTTTTCGCAACACAATTTTTTTTTCGATTTTTTAAAATCATCTGTACTCGATTCGGTGATTAAACTATTTTATATGGAACCTTCAGTGCGCGAGTCCGACTAGCACTTGACTTGGTTTTTTAAGTCTGTTTTTTTTAAGGACTTCTTATTGCAATAACTACCATAATTTTCGTCTATTCTCAAATAAGATCTGGTTCGAACTCGGATCTTTTGAAATCATTACAAATAAATAGTAGTTTACCTAGAATAGTTGAGGTCTAAGGAGAAATATTCAGACTTGATGGCCAATCTTCAGTAATGGAAGTGGCACCAAAAGAAGAAGCGTATCTTTGTTGTTTTCTATTGATGATCGTTATCATTACGCCGGCACGTTCACAACATCCTTACCTTTGACTCCTTTAACATGCTCTCTCTGAAAGGACCTATTTAATATAATATTCTGAAGGATCCGTGAATACATGACAATTGAGCGGCACACCTGGCCGCCTCTATTGCACATTGTTGTGCCGGCCCTTTGTTGTGTAATTGCCGTCTTTGATCAATTACTGATTATACCGAGACGTCTTTTCATATGAGTAATTGCTAATATCTTCAAGATTTCATTGCCTGATATGTTCTTTAGAAGCAGGAGAAGCGATGCGAATCGTCCTCGTTTGCATGAATTAATAACAATTGTGTGATACGCCTTCTAAGCTCTGGTTATAAATAAACCTACAAAAACAAAATGGGAAACTGGAGTGTCTCGTTTGCGTCCTGATTTAATTATATTATCATTAAATGCTAATCCACATTTAATCATGATTTTTCTCTTTATATAGTATAATATAATAAGTACTAAGCAATTAATAAACAGCTTTTATTACCAGTTTTACATTCCTTTTAAGTTATAAATATAAACGAAATGTGTGGAAGTTTTTAAGTTTGGCAGTTTTCCGGCAACCGAGCGTCGTGCAGATGTTCAGAATAGCTATTCGCGAGGGAAACTATAAGCAATTGTAGCTTTGTCTTGAAGAAACTTGAACCAAAGATGTGCTGGACGTGCTGCAATATTAGTGATTTATTTTTAGAAATGCAAGAAGCACTTAAATTATTGTGGAAAATAGATGTGCTGCCGATATTCATTCTGTTTTATAAATCAAGAACGCAAAGGTTCTTGAATGTTCCTAATTTGCTTAGCATTTTAATGTTATTTAAAAGTTGAATTGAAATAATCATAGGTACATCTACCCGAATCGAATAGCTAGTAGTATTTAGACACTTTTCTTGAAATATCTTTGAAGATGCGTGAACCATTGGTCAAATGTCAGGTTATAAATTTTCTGTAGTCGAATTTCCAGTGTCATAATAATTTCTCGAACTATATTAGATAATATCAACAAATTGTCTAGCTTGCGGTTGGTACCAGATATCTGCAGATGTTATTACTGGAATTACCGTAGTGGTGTGAACAATTTTTTTTTATATTTGCTACTTGGAGATAAACAAAATTTGAACTTTTCGGTCCACGGCCTTCTGCCATACGTAATAATTCTCTAATACGCACGTTTCTTAATTTTATTCAAAGTAGAATTTACGAGCGGACGATTTATTAACAAAGCTTTTAGCCATTGCGTTTACTTGTGGGATGTTCACCAAGTGTTTCCTTTTTAGCCTTTAATAATACGTTTGAACACATCAGTCTGGCTTTCTTCATAAAAAGTTAAACTCAAGACATCTTACAGTTTTCCTAATATAAACTCAAATTAACTAGATCGTACAATGATGCAGCACATAAACTGTGAGTTAAGAGTAATTCCCCCTGCCATGTGCTTCACCAGCAGCGTCTGTGGCGCCGCGAACTGCATCTAATGCGAGCGCTGAACTTGTTGGCTCTTTTATACTTTTAATTTAATTAATATTATACGAGTAGTTCGGCAAATTAACCAAAGGTTCCCGGTATTTTCTTTTTTGTTAGTCTTTTTTAGACTTGGAAATAAAATAGTTGTCTTAAATCTTATATACTTAGTAAAAAAATATTGAGTTGGCCTGAAGCTGGTCTCGCGCTACTGTTTTAAAATTTTTCCATCTCGCATTCCTCAGTTGCAGCTCAGAATGGATTGTCTAAGAAGTGATATGAAAGAAAAGGGAGTTAGTGATAGCGTGACGAGTGTTAGTACAGAAGTCCTAACACTCATCACGCTATCACTAACTCCCTGGAAGAAAAACGTGTTGCGCTGATCACAAGTAAAATGCTACAAGGGCAGGAAGATGATGATTCCTCAGTGGCAGCTCGAAGTCTGCTTTTGTGCCCGGTTGATGGCAAAAGGCTCGTTCGTACATGGGACTTAAAAAAACCATACCTGGTGAAATGTGGGTGTTAGGTACACACCTGCTTATCCCTTCACAGAATACAGGCTGTCATGTATATTTGATGGTACGAGTATTTTGCGTTACATCCAACTAGTTTCTGCCAGTAGCTTTGCCGGCGTGAAAGTAGAACATACTCCCAAGATAAAAAGTATCTTATATTCTATTCCAGGACACGGTCTACCCGTGTGCCAAGAGATCCAAATCCGTTCAGTTGTTGACTGTGAAGACGTAACAAACATACATCAACAAATGACAAAAAAAAAAACCGTCCTCACTAGGTTCCAAACACTAAAGACTGGGTCGTAGGTGAACAAGAACTATGGAGTTATTGGAGTGGAGTACTGCGATGTGAAATGTGATAGATACATACAAAGTCACACAAACGTACAAACTTTTACCTTTATAATATTAGTGTGTTAAGGTAATACCAGAAGATATAAATTATACCGCACGAATGATTCCAAAATGTAACATTCAAACTCAGCCGTGCAGTGCGGTACAATATGATATACAGACACGTACCTACTGCCACATCCTCTGCGCAAAGTTATGTGATGAATTGCACGATATTATAACCACGGCTCGAATCATGGTGAAATGGCGACAGAGGCTATCGCAAACCAGTGCTGGGCACGCCATAATCACGGTGGTAGGTCCCCTCTTTGAGGAGTGGCTGGAGCGGCAACACGGCGTCCTTACCTTCCGCAGGACGCAGGTCCTCACCGGACATAGCAAGTTCGGGAGGTTCCTGCATCGGATTCAGGCGGAAGAAACGCCCGGCTGTCACCATAGTGTGGACCGCCCGGATGATACGGTGGAGGTGTGCCCCGCTCGGGCGGAGCACCCCGTGACCTTGTGGAGGCAATCGGCGGCAGCGACCTTTCGGCCGTGGTTCGGGCTATGGTCCGGAGCGAGGAGGAATGGCAGGCGGTCGCCTCATTCTGCCAAGCAGTAATGCTAGCGAAAGAGAAGGCCGCACGCGTGAGGGAACGAACATCCCTCACGCCCCAGCCGCTAAGATTCCGACCCTGACTACCAGCCACGGTAGACACGGGCTTGCGAACGTCGTGATGGGTAGCTCGCCGTCAGACCGTCCGGCCGTCTGGTAGTTAACCGGACCGAGCCCAGTCGTCAACAGCGTGTAGATCACTACACGCGCTTCTCAAAGAGATGTCAGCAAACCGTAGGGGCCCAAGAGATATGTCAGCAAACCCAGGGCCGATACCTGCTAGCTAGGATCGCGGGGAAAGATTGTAGTCAGTAAGAGTCTGACACGCCCTCCCGCTCCCAGAGCGGGAGAAGTCATTGGATGATTTCCGAATCATTGTTTATTTAGTTTGTATTCTGCGTCTGGTTAGAGCAGCAGACGTCAATTCAAATGTGCAAACATTAAGGCTATGGAAGTGGACCCGCTGGTGGCGACGGGTGATGAATGTTAGTCGATACTGAGCGACTACTGAGAAAGGGAAACAAATTAAGTATCTCTAGTCAGCATTCGTATCTAATGGTCGACATGTGGAATGTGGACTCTGTTGTCATTGGGCCGATTGTCGTTTTTGCCAACGGCCTGATGACCTCTACGACCATCTTTCGTGGCTGTGGATGCATGGTTGAATCAAGGGCCTGATATTCTTTGATACTGCTCGCATTGTGAGGAGGTTTCCGACTATGGAACCTTAACCAATATTGACTACATGGCTTTTTGTTGTGCGTTTTGTTTAAAGAAGTATTTATAAATGTATTTATAAAAGAATAATAGCTATGGTATATTTCTGTTGGAAAAGGCGTTTTCTAAATGATTTAAGAAGCTATGAGAGCGTCCAATTCAGCTTGAGTTTCTGTCTACGTCGGTCGTCGTTTACAATAGAACACCAGCAATATTATGTACACTAGTTTCCCGCGGTTGCGCTTCCTTACTTTTCTGTAGAAACCGGGAAACAGCAGCCTATCCTATCACTACTACTGGAATAGTTCTCATAATCGGATCAGTAGAAATTATAATCTTTTATAAATAAACCTCTTTACAGTACCAGTTTGGATGCTGAGAGCGTCTAAATCAGCCTGAGTTTCCACTACGTCGTTTGCAATTAAACCCGCTATATAATTTTAACAATTACAAATTCATGCGAGAACATTCTCGTTTTCCATTTGTTGTTGAAGCACTATCGGAAAATATGGAAATCTAATTAGAACATTACGAGTGTTTTCATTTGCAACTCGATTAGAAGCGAGTCACTGACGACGTGAATAACAAATAACTCGATAAATAGAATTAATTACGTGGATTTGTGTAAGATATTACTCGGCCTGCGCTTGGAATTTTAACACCGAGTTCGATTTGTATGTATTCGATGGAAGCTCTCTCTGACTGCGAGCGAGTGAGCAGGCTGTAACACAAACATCCAAATGTACTGAATAGATAGGATATCTTTATTTTTATTTATTTTATATTATAATAATCGATTTGATTTCATATTTCTTAGTTGGTTCTTAGTGGGTTAAAATAATATGAATTATTTTCACTAGATATGTACGTATAGGTTTCAAAGAAAAAACACCCTCTGAAAAATCATACCAGTGCATTATAAGTAACTTTTTTATCTAAAACATTTTTTTCTCCTTAGTTTTTTTTATAATTTTCGTAATTTAGGGTCAACTAACTTCAGTCAGCGGTTTCACCCGAGTGAAAGTACGAGTAGTAAAATTTCTCAAAGGAACATATTCCTGGCATAAAACAGTATCCTGTGTGCTACTCCAGAACATGGTCTACCCATGTGCCAAATTTCATTCAAATCCCTTCATCAGTTTCAGCAAGAAAGAGTAACAAACACACACAGCCATTAAAATATTAGTGTATTAGTGTGATATAATGATACATAATTATGTTTGCGGAGTCCATCAATCACGTGGTCAACTCTAGCTCCATCATGAGCCCAACCTTCTTCGTCGTTCTTTCATCAAGATATTACTCAGTTGAACAAACTAATAGTAGTTTCGAATATCACAATTACACTCTTCTCGTGTATGGGCTGCCACAGCTTTTTAGCAACATTACACTTTACCTACATCAAGTTTAGCGTTGATAGGTAAAATTAAATCATCAATCTAATGGATTAGTGCAATGTGTTATTAGCCCTTCTTCCCCGTTGGAAAATACAAGGTTACTTGTGTTCTCCAAAGAGGAAGACGGAGCATAACACTCAAACTCTCTGTTCCCTCAAGTAGTAGGGGATATTGCCATCAACCTGAAAAATAATTACGAGCAACGGTTGATGCTTCATTCAACACATGTACGCAGTCTGACCTTTAAACGCCACAAAACACCATTTTCATACGCCATAACCAGTCATACTGTAGTTTATGATAACCGCTAGAACAATCGTCCAAACAGCCTGAGGGCGGCCGTAAAATGAATCAAAAGCGGCGCTGACCCAGAAACTTAAAAGTTTACACACTGAAGGACATAAAGCCCAGCCCACTTTATGAGCCCAGAAATGGTCAAACATACACATTCACGTTTATAGGTTGACTTCATTTATACATGACGTATTGACGAAAAATGCGGGCAAAAAAAAAGTGCTATCAGGGTTTTCCATTAGAAATTTCTCAGCAGCAGCCTGGAGTTTAGAAGTTAGTGGTCTGAGACTTCGACTAGCACGTTAAGCCGTTCCTGTCTGATTGCCGTGTTATCGGACTATGAGAGAAAAAACACAGTGCACCCGTGTTAGCGGACATCCTGGTGCACTATAATATCTCCTGCATATTTGGATTATCGTCGTTGAGATTGGCCGCCGTGATCGGAATTTGGTCGGGAGGATTATTGACGTGCAATTTGCTGGATTGAATAGTCCTATTTCCTTGTTACTGGGAGGTGGTTTTTATTTTTCTCCTACTATATTGCAAACGTAAAGTCTGTAGGATTATATAGGGTGTTTATAATTAAATTTAAAAATAAAAACCTATAGTTCCAAAAGTATATTTTACGGGTTGCTCTCCGAGCTTCACGCAGTTGAAGCTCTAGATAAAAGCTCGTTAGTTAAGTGTATAAATCGCTAGATTAGTCTGTTTCTTAATAAATAATTTCGCCCGGGTTGTCTCGTGTATTCGGAGAGGTGGGCCCGTTTGAAGGTCTCACCGAATCAATAGTGCTGTCTAGTAGACGTAAAGTATAGTACCTACTGTTAAACAGTAGCATTAGAAACTATTCTTGTTTTTAGCAAAGTTAAAATACATTTACATGTCGTGCTTAGCAACTAGTTGTTAATAGTTTTGTATCTGTATACAAGGTGACTTCAATTTCACAACTACTATCGGTTCAACTCTGAAATATGAAATAGAAAGTATGTGCCGACTAATGAGACCAAATTCCGAAATCGCAAAATGGGAAGTGTTTTATATTGCCTGCTTACGAACTTTCGCCCTTGTGTGTCCGGTTCAATATACCGGGGCTATTCTATACAGGTAACCTAGACAGAACGAATCAGCTAAATAGACATAAACCTGCAAAATTTCTCATCATCTAAATCTCCATATCACGAAAATTATTAACTCCTACACTAGACCTAATATCCTCGGCATTAAGACGTATTAGCCTGTTATCAGCGTGTCATCAGGTCGGCGGCGCTCGCCTGTATCGCACAAAGATGCGTATAATGAGCCAGATAGTTATCTCCAGTGAACGGATCCCTTTCAGACAACCTCGTCTGCATGTAAAACCGTTTGACATAATCTGATTAATGCCAGATTCTATCGGTTAAAGCGGCTCGTGTGTTTGTAAAGGATATGTCATCATCACATGACAATGGACTTCCCTTACAATAGGATCACATCTTAGAACCAATTTAGATGAAATAGATGATTGGCGTGGCTGTAACTGAAGCGAAAGACAGATATCGTCCGGCCGTTCCGTAATATTGTTACAAACAAATTAATGTTCTCTAAAACAATCAGTTCTGGAATATTAAACTGTCTTCCAAACTAACATCAAAAGGAGCCTCTGATCACAAATTCATAAAGAAATGTAGTTTTAGCAGTAAAAGAGATGTAACATGATTTCGTAACCCGTCTACGGTGGCCACGCTACGCTCGTAGCTGACTCGTAGCAGTCTCGTAGCGTGTAGCCGCGTAGCACTGACAGTTTTACTCGCTCAAACGATCGACTAAACTAACTTGCTCGATGGTGAAACTAGGTTTTGTCTGTTATTAGCTTGAGGCTGAAGAATAACAAACAAAAAGTAACGCTATGCTTGCAGAGGTCGGTCACTAGATTGGTCGGTCACCAATTGCCTACCGCTAAACAACAGTAAGGAGTTGCTTTTGTTTTTTCCCGGCTGACATTTTTAGATCTTTAAAAGTAAGTACTACTAGTAGTTTGAAGCTAGAAGGTTAGGCAATCAGTCTTAGAAGGCATCCTGTTACCAAATAGCCGGCTTGTGTAAATTATTGGTATTTAGTTAAATCTAGTTAGACTGGAAGCCGAAAAGACTAGGTAGTCGCTTGCCCATGGCTCTGCCACCAGCGGTGTCCGACGCAGACCATGATGGCGACGGGGATGACAGTGCTCCAGAGGTGACCGAGGTAGAGATGAGAGTGGTGGTACGAAGGCTGTGTCAAAAATGCCGCCCCAGGACCCTACGCCTTGCCTGGGAAAGCCTGGGTTCTGGCCATGGAGGCTCTCGGGTCTTGATTAAGAGGGCTCTTTAGCTCATGCATGGAGAGGGGTCAGTTCCCACTTCGCTGGAAGACGGGCAAACTGGTCCTCATCGCGAAGCCGGGGCAATCAACGGACTCTCCGTCCGCGTATCGGCCCATTGTGCTGCTCGACGAGCTGGGCAAGCTCTTTGAAAGAGTAAGAGGTGTGCCGAACCTTGCGGATGGCCACTTTGGTTTTCGCAGGTGGCGCTCCACTGTGGACGCCATCACGCGTGTGTGAGCCCTCACGACGGGGGATGCGGTGTCCCGAGGCAGATGTTTCGTGGTGGTGTCTGTGAACATCGCCAACGCCTTAAATTGCCCTGCCTTGAGTAGCATTACTCCCTTATCACCGGGTGCCCGACTACCTCTGTCGTGCGATGAAGGCCTATCTGTCGGACAGTTAAATTATCTACCCTGGTCACCAGGGAGAGTGGAAACGGCAAGAGATGTCGTGCGGTGTTCCGCAGGGATCGTTATTAGGACCGCCTTTATGGAACATTTATGGAAAGGAAAACTCGGCCCTGATATGAAAGGCAACGAAGGAATAGGAATGCATTTTCAGACAGTAAAAGTCTGACACACCCTCGCGCGCCGTCCAAAAGCGGGAGATGTCATTGAATGACTTTCCCACCTAAAAAAAAAAATAGCAGTCGCTTGTAATCCATACACACGGTAGAACAATAAACATCTAAAGCAAAGCAAATGGTCTGCCTACCAGCCACGGGTTGTGTTATTGCTCGAAATTAACTGTGTAGTTTAGCGTTATATCGGCGACATCAGCTTCAAGAGTTTCAAAGGCATGCTGCAGGCTGTCAGCTGTAATGAGGATGTATGCGACGTGACGACGACGACGCGCCGACGTGCTGCCAGGAACCTTACTTATAACACTCCTGACTGACGCGCTCAATATTCAGCCTGACTATACGTGGGCGAGTCCACACGCTATTCCTTTTTTATATTTATTACGTCTGTTTTCAATTTTTGCTTTTATCATGTTAAGTTTTCTGTAAAACTGTTTTAACATTGTTTTTTAAATGATATTTATTTTGCAAATAGGTGTTAAAAACACTGTTACACAGAAATTTTTTCGTCAGTTTAAACTAGATGAGGCCGGTGTTTCTTAGTTGACTACCCTGAGAAGAAACACCGACATAAATAATATGTTGCTAGCCCAGTATCTAATATATAAAATTCTCGTGTCACAGTTTTCGTTGCCATACTCCTCCGAAACGGCTTGACCGATTTTGATGAAATTTTTTGTGCTTATCCGGTATCTATGAGAATCGGCCAACATCTATTTTTCATCCCCCTAAATGTTAGGGGTAGTCCACCCCTAAATTTTTTTTTTATTTTTTAGACAAAAAATTATTTATATGGCAAAACAACGTTTGCCGGGTCAGCTAGTATTAATATATAATCCTTGTAAGAGCAGCCTTATGCGTTTGTTTTCCTAGAATATCAACTATTTCCGAGATACAACTGAGACCAGAGAAATCTTGTATTTGTTCAGCGATGCAATACCGCTGAACTAAGAAGTAGAGTAAACTAAGGGATTAAGGTTAGTAGGGTAGCAGACTACCTGAATATACACACACACACCACACACACAACAACACCAGACCTCTGGCCGAAGGATTCTCTCTTTCCCCCCTTCCTTAAGGTTGCGGAAATTTTCATCATTTTCCTCATTTATCTATAGACTGTTTCAATTTACCCAGTTTTAACTGTAATAAAAACGTACGTAATCGTATCACACACTACACACTATTTGGCTATTTCCTAGAAAACTTAATTACCTACGCTTGGGACTGGAGGGTCTTTTCATATTTGTAGAGCAGTGTAATGCGATAAGCTGTGTAAATGTTACATACTAAAAAATAATTCTTGTATGTATTTATTTATCACATCTGTAAGTAGCGTAGCGTTTTACATAAGTAATAAAACCGCAAAGTATCGCGGGTACAACCAAATTGGATGTGTCACAAGTATCTGTACATATTTCAAAAAAGTGAAAATCTCCAATTTTGTTTATATACCAGATATCCATTACTTTGTGATTTGAATATCTTTTGACACTAGACTTTTATTGTGAGTGCTCCTAATGTAACGCGAAAACGAGCTTTTAAGTACTCAAAAATGTCTTCAAACCAGTTACTTATTTAATAGGTAACACATTAAATGTATTTTTTGACGATATGTAAGCAAAAAATCTAAACATATAAAAGGAGAAACTGACTGACTGACTGACATATCTATACGCAGCCGAAACTACTGGGACAAGTGAGAAATTTAGCACTAGGCTTCCTTTTATGACGTATTTTCCATAATTGACCCCCTAAGGGTTTTAAACGGGGGTCTAAAGTTTGTATTGAGAAATCTATTATCACGCGATTGAAGTAGCTGGCAGAAGCTAGTACAAACATAAAATTAAATAAAATCTTCAAATGAGCAAGGTTCTTTTATATATATTTTTAAAGCAACTCAACAGAATCGATAATTCTAATCAAATCAATTTTCACACGAAGACGCTTTCACGTTGAAATTGTGACGACTGTTATTATCATTGAATTAATTTTATTTACAATCGAATAGAAATCGTTTAGTTTTCTTTTAATCTAAACTGCTATAAATACGCAATACTTTTCTTTTTATTCAAATAAATAGCATTCAGTTCTAACAAATTATGCTGATAGAGGGATAAACGAAAAATAATGCATTGCAGATAAATATTTTCAGAGGTATTTGAAGATTTTAAATTGTTTGCTTTGTAAGCAGAAAAATAAAGATTTATCATAATACAACTTATTTGGAGGCTTTTGGAGAGGATAATAAGTCAAGCTTTGCTTTCAAGTGCAACTCGGCTTATTTATTATTTAAACAAGCTGCTGGCAGCGGCTTCACCCGCGTGTTAGTACAAATTTATCCCAAGGGAACATACTCCCGCGACAAAAAGTATCCTATGGGCTATTCCAGGACATGCGCTACCTGTGTACGAAGTTTCATCGAGATCCTATCAGCCGTTTGAGCTTGGAAGAAGTTACAAACGTACTCACACACATACTCACAAACTTTATAATAAAGTACATTTTTCACTTCTGAATATGCATTTTAGTTGTATATATAACGTCTGGTCTTCTGTCTTACTAACCGTGATACCGTCAAACAATTTATCGCCCGCCAATATAACAGATGTGTATAGTTGCCGAGACAAAGCCCTTGTGTTGAGACACGCGAGTTTAAATCACACGTCATTCCGGTTATTTATGATGGTAACCCACTAAGCGTACGCTGGAGGATATAGTCAGAAACACGTGTTTGTATGTACCTACGGAAACATCGTATTTTGATACTTATGTAGACGGTACTTAGTGACAAATTGGTCGTAGTACTGCAATAATAACTACAACGTCATACATATTTGTTTTTTTTTGGATTTTGGATAGCTTTCAATGACATCTCCTGCTCTAGTGTGGGTCTAAAGGGCGTGGCAGACTTTTACTGACCAAAACTCACCTATCAGTATCAGTATCAGTAGCTCTTTGCGTTCCAGGACCAAGGTCTCTCTTTGAAAATTCCCCTGGCAATGTTATTTTAGGTGAGATTTGATTTTAATACAGAATTTAATTGAATATCTCGTCTGATTAGTGATTGCAAGCGACTGATTATGAGCATCATGGGTTTAATTTTCCGGTTTCGGGTTCCGTATGATTGCTGTCCTTTTTGCAGACTAGAGCTTCCTGGACTTGCTCGATTGATGGCAATAAGCGAGTCTCCTAATTTAAGTAAGCGACTTAAGAGGTCCCTTTTTCACTAGCCTATCGTCAACATTGAACTTGGTTTAAAAGCTTGCTACTTCATCTAACGCAATCCAACGTGTAGTTTGACGAAAAGGCAACAAGAAAAAAGAGAGATAATGACTGAAAACATGACTGCATTCGGTAATTTACTCGAATATTTTACAAAACTTGTTCCAGGAAATACGTGTTTTTTTTAAGCCCTTAAAAGTTTTTGAAGAAAATTTTTGTCATTCAGAATCTTGATTACATTTGCAAGGCTTCTATTGTTATACCTTTTTGACTTTAATTTTTGAATAAATTATGAAGTGTCAAATTTCATGCAAAATAGCAGATTTGCAGAGGTTGTATTGGAATAGTTTTATACAAATTTATAAATTGATTCCAATAGAAGCCTAGATAATATCCACAAGATACTGTGTTTCCAAAATATCTAATGAAAAATGTGTAATAACGTCATAATCGTGTAAGAGCGGTGGTATAAAAAACCGTGAAAATGTATGTCGAGTTGTTTGCCCTTAAATATGTTTTACCTGATTCTCACTCTACAGGGCGTGGTCAACCCGTGTACCAAGAATATTCGAAATACGTTCAACCGTTCAAGCGTGAAGAATTAACTTTATAATATTAATAAACTTTATAGTATTAACGTGATATGTGTGTGTGTGTTGTTTTATGTTTAATATGTACTAGTTTTATTATTTTTAATAGGATTACCCTGCGAAAGAATTATTATTAAGTCACTATGATCTTTCAAACTACTCAAATGACAGCCTAATGAACGAACCTTAGAATGTCCCTACTTAATACAATCAACTCTCAAACTTTTGAGTAAAAAATTTTCACAAAAAAGAAATCGACGCTTGATTTATTACTGCTAATGACCCATATTTTATATAAAGAAGAAAAATATCTTTATTGGAATTAATCTGCATAATTCTACGTTTTATTCCAGCATCAATTGAAGATAATTTTGTCAGTGACTATTAGAGTAAGAGACTTGTAGAGTATGAATATTGCATCGGGTCACCGGCCAACCTCTCCGCGCCTTTCGCCTAACTTCACTGAGAACTCATTACTATTTCATTGCTTGTGAAACGCAGAACGGACTGTGTATTGTTTTCTCTCGATATTGCTTTTAAATCTACCATAGGCAATGTATATGAATTGAACATTCTGAAGCATTGAAGCTCTGAATCTGTAATGTACCTGCTTCTCAAATCCCTCTGTGATTTTATCTAAGTTTATTTTAAAAAGATCGTGATCATTTGCAAAAATGCAAGACTTACTTACTGATAGTGATCAGTTTTCGTGAGAGATCGTGAAAGTTGGTCTCATCATTTCTATTTCGCTGAACACTTTCCATTGGTTCTAATCTGACAATAGAAAAATTTAAGATGAGTATAAAGTTGAGCACACATGTACTTTGAATCGTTTGAAATAGATAAAGTTTATATGCACTTAAAAATTTACCCAAAAATAACCGTGCAAGCTAAAGTCCGCCAAATAGTCACAGTTCTTCCCAGCCATCAAATCACAACATAATTCTTCGCGCAAATTCATCAGCGCTGGCCGGAATTGGGGCAATATCTCCGGGCGAGATATTTTTGAGCGCGCGCCCAACTTTTAATGAAGTGTCGTGTCTGTGCCCCAAAGCCCCGACTTCAAAACTAGCGCCAACTGCTTACCGACTCACACTTGACTAGAACTTGCCAACCGCCAGCGACATCTGTGGGAGGAATGATGGATTAACTCATGTGGGACAAGCTCTAGACATTTTGAAAAGATTAATCATTTCAATCTTAATCAATTCAGCTAGATATAATTATTTTGTTGCAGCAGTTTAATTTGATTGACCCGCGTATTACCCAGCTACCTACATAATTGTGTATATCTGATGCGACAATTTTGCTCCCGATTATATAAGGCTCGCGTACTTTTACCTGAGATTTGAAACGTAACTAGTAATATGTGGGTAGATGCGAGCACCTTTGTTCAACCCATCGGAAAATACAAATTTGTGCGTTACAAGTACCTACCACAGATTAAAGATTTCTCTAGGTTCTAATTAAGTTGACATCCGTAGAAATCTTGCTTAACATCAGTCACATAAACTCCTATTAGCCCATCCTACCACATCTTCTCTATCATTCCAACCACAATATCATAACCACATGTAAATACATGATCAGGCCACGCCGCGTCGGTCGTCAAAGGCGCGTAAACAGTTGTTACAAAGGAAGCCGCCGCGTGAATAAAACATGGCCGCCGGTACCTTTGACCTGTAATTAGCTCCATAATTATACACACGAGCTACACAGACGAGGGCACCATTCTGAATACTGGGTGAGTATTACAAATATGTGTAATGCGATTTAGGATTTGAACCAAATAAAACACAGGAGATGGGACGAGCTAGGCAAATTTAACAACCATTAGCTCTGGACCAAAGAGGCCTTACCCAGCAGTATGATTTTAAAAATTTAATAATATATTTATTCAGACTTAAAACATGGTAAAATTGTTAAAAATCTTAGAAATAATTAATAATAATATAATAAAATAATATTCCACAACTATCACACAACGCCGTCTAGTCCCAAGCTAAGCAGAGCTTGTGTTATGGGTACTAGACAACTGATAAACATACTTATATATTTCTAAATACATACATATTATAGATAAATTACACCCAGACACAGAACAAATGATCGTGCTCATCACACAAACATTTGTCCTGGGTGGGAATCGAACCCACGACCTCCGGCATAGCAGTCAGGGCCACTAACCACTAGACCAACAGGCCAGTAATTACAAAAGTATGGCTATGTTATGTGCTTGTACTAGGATAAACATGTATCACTGGTGGTAGTAGTTCTTACAATATGGTTTTTTTAGGAAGTTAAATCTATAACAATAAAAAATCTGTAATGTAGATAAGTTATCTTATACTGTTATAATATTACCAAATATTAACTTCTAGTTTAAAATGCTTTGAATTTTGTGATATAATTTAAAAAAAAAACAACTTGTTGATATGTCTCACTGCTCATTTCTTCAGTGTCAACACTGATGCGCCTTTTACTTACGTATGTGTCACACAACACAACAATATTGTAAACAATGTTAGCCCATATGAACTCGCACACATACCAACGACTTGCGCCACCTACTTTCTCCTACGTAGGCAGTTAATTATTTAGCTGCGTTTCCACATTTCAAATATTAACCTTACAAGCCTAGAAAGTTAATTCAAAGAATTTCACTGAAGAGAAATTCCACCGAGAGTATATTTTAACGAGTGAAATTGTCAACAGTACATTAGTATTTGGCGTTCTTCGCAATGTCGGACAAAGTTTTAAAATGTTCTCGGTCTTACGAAATGTCATTTGCCACTACGGGTCTGCTTCAGAATATGGAAGGTTCATTTTTTGTGGCTGGTTACTATTTAGCAAGACGATTAAGAGCTGTAGGTAGGGCACAGTTAAAACAAAAAGAGTAGGAGAAGACTAAAGAAACGTATGGACTGTATGCAAGATGATATAGCTTGGAAGGGCATTCCTTTGAGATGCTGGCTAATAGATAAGTGTGGACGGAGAAGACACATGTTGCGGCGACCTCATATAAATTGGAATAAGGGTGTAGCGACATCTATGGCTATTGAGCAGTTATACAGTGTGGGTTCAAACCTTGGCAGGCGTTTAATTATTGTGTATTTCAACACCACTGTTGTAAAAACGATGAAGCAACCAAAAATTCGAAATCATGTGACGTGACATCCACCAACCCGAACTGGGCCCGCATAATGTGTTATGGCCAATTCCCTCTGGAGCGGAGGCTTAACTCCCAGCAATGGGAATATTATAAGGCTGATTACGAAGAGCATATGAATGATGATCCGACACACTGTATAAATGAACCACATATAATAACAAGCTTAAAATAAATTAGAATTTACTTTTAAAATGGCACTCTCCATCATCACGTCTAATAAAATAAATGAAACCCTGTAAACTTCATTACTTACATTTCTCAGTACACAAGAGGCTTTCATCTCAACGCAAAGCGGAAAAGTAAACCTCTTAAATCTGCCACATTTATTATGAATGTGTAATTTCTGGTGAAGGAGCGTCCGATGGCTATGTAAGGGGAAACTGGTCTTTTGAGCCGGGCCGAGTCTCTGTGTTCTGTGATGTTTCTGGTCGAACGTTAGGTAACCCGATACGGGAAGCTTAGTCATTTTTGCCTTTTAAGCGTCGATATTTAACTGCTGCAGACTTCAGTTACTTAATCATAGTATTAATTAACATGATGTAATTGAGTTTCGTATCTAACAAGCAAGATCAAATATTCGAAATAAAACTAATCTTGAATTTAATCTAAAAGTCAAGATTAGTTGCTAGGAGATATACCTATAGTGGGTAAATCAGTTTGTCTTAAATAGGAATTCATGAGTAAGCAACCCTCTCGAATACTGGCCTTAGTTATGTAACTGCTCCGTTTACACCTCATCTTAAACAAGCTCGTAATAGTCTGTTCATCACTAATTTATTTATTCAGGTCAGGTACTCGAGGGAAGCTGTATAAATATGAATATTAAATAAATCATATATGTATCGTGTACATACAATATGTAATAAGGTAACGGTCACACGTAGGTGTTACGGCCATCTGCGTAAATATCAATTGCGCAGTAACGTACAGGCACCTACAATATTACAGTCCTAATAAACTGGTTATTTTATATTGCTCATAATCTTAAAGACAAACTGGACATTCATGTTTGAAGTAATGACGGACTGACATAAGTTGTTCCTGCGGCTTCAGTCTCTTGGTATTTATTTGTTACAGCACTCCAACGAATAGTTCGCAAAAACATTTACAGAAGAATAATTTTATATCTTGTATTTATGTAATAATGTTTGTGCTTTACAAAACTTCTAGCGAACAAAGCAGAGCTCACTGACTCATGAACAACCCTTGGACCTAGAACGTTGCAATTTTGCACAGATGTTCCTTTTTTGATGTATACAAAGTATAAGAAAATATTTTTCAAAATGCGCCCCCTGGGTTTATGGAACGGGGGTTGAGAGTTTTTACAGACAAACCTACTTTCACGCGAGCGAAGCCGCTTGCAGAATCTAATTTGAAATAAACTTCTACAAGCAAACAATTTTAACTTTATGTAATATTAATTTCTAAATTATGTAATTTGTTCTGACGTGTGTAAAGACTGCCATAGCCTAACAAAACACTAAACCCTGAACTACTAAACTAAATAATTCAGTTTAGTAAGAACCAGTAACAGTAGCGAACTGTTCTCGATAAGTTATAACGTTATTACAATTGTGTTACACGTAAATCCCACAAGTGCTTCAGGTCAGGGGAATATTACGATATTAATGAACAATCATGTTGCCAAGTTACTATTACTATTTAATACTAACTCTTAGATTATAATTAGGCACTATAAATATTGGCGTTGTATGGTTTCGAAGCCGAGTGGCAAAAATAAAGGCATTGTTATGGTGTCAACCACATTCCTGCCCTTGTCCTGTGTTATTTAGGGTCGGCGCAACACGTTTCTTTCTTTCATTTTATCCTGTCACCCGTCACGCTATCACTAACTTCTATGGCGTCAACCACATTTATTAATCAGAATTCAAAATGCCCTGGAGCTTTACCATGATATAATGTCAGGCGTGCAAGTGAGAATGAGAGATGGAGCAATAAACCCTATCCCTTTAACAGTTCAGTTTAGGTCGTCAAATGGATCGCTAGGGCCTCTGAAATATATATATTATATACTCCACAACTATCACACAACGCCATCTAGTCCCAAACTAAGCAGAGCTTGTGCTATGAGGACTAGACAACTGATAAACATACTTATATATTTCTTAATACATACATATTATAAATAAATAACACCCAGACACAGAAAAAATGATCGTGCTCATCACACAAACATTTATCTTGGGTGGGAATCGAACCCACGACCTCTAGCATAGCAGTTAGGGCCACTAACCACTAGACTAACAGGCCGTCAAAATGGCGACCGCGTACCGCAAGACAAAAAGAAAGACAGAAAGAAAATGAATTTATTTTGTCACAACGCAAGGCACACAAACAAAGACAAACAAAAACAAAAAAAAACAAGGATAAAGTGCTGATAAACCTCCCATAAGGACGAATGGTGAGAATGGAGAGCCATCAGAGTCTACTTGATGCGAGGAACACAAGACCTGTCGATGTGGCGTCGCTCTGGAATGTTTATTTCTGTTTGTACTTCTTCCTTGAGATGTAATAAATGGATTGTATTCTTTACTCTGAACAAGGAAACTTTATATGAGAATGAAATCATCTTTAATAGCACAAACGCATAGGTTAACCTAAACGTAGGACTCGGCAATAAAACGTTGTTATTGAAAGTTTGTAAAAGTATCTCCGTCGTAAAGTGATGCGCGGAGATCTCGACGCGGCTTACCTATGTTCTTCCAATCGTGAACATACATAGAATACCATGAGGTTTCGACTTTTTCATCTGCATTGACTATCTCATTGATTAATTGGGTGGTAAGGTTAGCCTAACGCTAGCTACCGCTAACCGCTTCATATCAATTAATGGATAATTTCTAGAGTGTTTTTCTCTCGAAATCCCCTGGGGAAAACGATATTTCTAATTACAAAAAGGGATTTTTTTTGTGATTGTACTCAGCGGCTTCGCCCACGGATAAGAAGGTTTCACCATACAAACTTTGGACCCCCGTTTCATCCCTTGTGGGGATGAATTTTAGAAAATCCTCTCTTAGTGCTCACCTACGTCATAAAAGGAAAACTTGCGCAAAATTTCACGCTCGTAGTCCCAGTAGTTTCGGCTGTGCGTTGATATGTCACTCAGTCAGTTTGTCCTTTTATATATATAGATAATAGTAAGATTATTTAATTTGACCGAACCAAATGAGAATAGATTGCGGGTTTTTAGTACATACTTGGAATGGGTATGTCTTTAATGTCAAAAGATTAGTTACGAGTCTACGAGGCTTGCTACGTCGTAGCTCGTAGCACTGCTACGCGGCCACGAGTTATCACGTCGCAATCGTTAGCTCTTTGTGTTTGTTACTTGAATTCAATTTACTGATGTATTGTGTTTCGAGATGTTGTCTGTGCACGTTATAACCTAATAAAAAGTTATTGGGATGTACCTACAACAAGAATTTAGTATCAGTTAAAACAGAACTTTTATTTTTTGTTTTATACGTTTTACTTAGTACGAATAGGTCCGGGAAACGTATACCATGAGGTACGAGTAACATATATAAAATAACATTTTTTTCAAGAGAACATACTCCTGGGATGAATACCTTACATGGTCTTCTCGTGTGCAAGGTCTAGTCTGCTGTAATGATTTAAAGAAGTAGATCGACAGATTATTATTTTCAAATTTATAATATGGATTCAAGAAACACTAAAAGTGTAGAACTCAACAGATACAATAAATCTCAAAGGTTTTTTTCAAAAGCATTTTTTTTAAAGCATAACGTATAAAAATTATAATATATAAAACCAATGATGAACCGCTTGATGACTTGAATAACTTACAGGAAAGTGCCTTGTTGAATTTTCACACCTTTAATTTCATAAAGTTTTTGATATGAGCCTGTTAAATTAATTGGTATATGGGCAAAATAATAATAATTATTTATTTGTTTCTGAGTATACGGTACATACAAGATCTTCATATTAAAATGTCTCACATACGCTTCCGTTTCTGGTTTAGAAATTTTAAAAATTATATTGAAGATAGGATTTTTTTATATAATATCAAGATCATTACAATTTTGTTATATTATATTATTATAATGGAATGAAATGTCAAAATTATCACACAATAATACTTATCATTATATTTACTAAAAAAAAAATACAAGTCTGTAGGTGTTCCACACAAAATATTAATAAAATTGTAATTAAAAAATTAAATGTTAGTTTAAATAATGTAATTTTTTTTATTAAGTAAAAAGAATTCAATTGTTGAAAAACGCCGTGTTATTAACATTTGAAGAAAAAATTAATGTGCGTTTATGTAAACAGAGGTTTATTGAGTCAGAAACAAAAGCCCGTGTGTCAAGTTATCGGCAATAAAGCCAATATTCTCGTATCTTCGGCGCGGCCTGGGACTGGGGGTAATCTCGTCCCCGGGTGACGATCACGTTCACAGCGGAGTTGCCACAAAAACATGTCTGGTCGGGTCTCAGCGGCTGGACTATAATTCATTTTAAATGTGATAACTTGTACGTAACAATATTGGAAACTAACGAATTTGTTAAAAAAAAAGTAAGTTTTCTTCATATGCATGCTGCTGTTATGAATACCGCATCAGTTTCACACGCACGCGAAGTTTGTGCGATTTTGATCTTTGTGATTGATGGAGTAGACTTTTAATTAGATTGTATTGTATATGTTTTTATCTAGCAGGTGTTGGACTGTTTTTAATTTGGAATCAAGAAAAGTTTTTTTTAAATTCCTTTTTAAATCTAACTAAATACAACTAAAAAAAATCTAATCTAACAAAGAGAGTTATATCGCAGTGCACCTGGTATGCTTTGCTCGTCCGCTGGTAGTACTACTATCTTGAATAAAAACCAATTAAAATTCCGTACCAGAGGACATGAGCATAATTATTGACAAACCTTTGGGCCTAGGGGTTAGTGGCCCTGACTGCTATGCCGGAGGTCGTGGGTTCGATTCCTACCTAGGACAAATGTTTGTGTGATGAGCCCTATCTTTTATTTTGTGTCTAGGTGTAATTTATCTATAATATGTAAGTGTTTAGAAATATATAAGTATGATTGTCAGTTGTCTAGTACTCATACCACAAGCTCTGCTTAGTTTGGGACTAGATGGCGTTGTGTGAAAGTTATGGAATATTATTTAAAAAAAAAATTGATAAGGGCTGTGCCTTATTGGGACGCCATAGCGGCGTAAGCTAGCTCATGATGTCATCAAAATGTATGAATGACTGCGTGAGCAACAGTGACCAGAGGCTCAACGATCAGCTCTTAACACGATCTATTTGACGACCTAAACTGAACTGTTAGAGGGATGGACTAGTGTATAGTTCGCACGCTTAACATTTTAACACGTCGCGTCGCCTTTAATTTTTTTGACTGCGCGTGCTGCGTGAGCGTTGTGAGGCCCGGCTCTAATAGTAATCCTAGTAGTAGTACCTCACTGAATTGCTGAATAAAATAGTAAACACATAGCCATTGCTATCAGCTCCCATGAAAACTTACGTTCAAATTGTAGATAGAAACATTATCCTTCAGCATGTAATACCATCTGTTCAGGCGAAGATGTGAACCCGCGCTCGTCTCTCACTTATCTCCTCGTTCTGAAAGCACACACTTAAACTGTCGTTGTGGTTGTTTATACTTACATAGAGAACACAATGCTTCCACGCATTACGGGTACGTACAGTCGACGAAACAAATACTTATGCAGGCAGTTAACTTTAAATAGGTTTTTCTAATCAAATTGTCGATGTAAGTCAAAATTTTGAGATCGAATGTCTTATTTGTGAGCAGCTATTGTGTGTATAATGTCTTATTTGTGAACAGTATACAAACAAACAATTTATAATAAGATAAAGCAAATTTTAAAACATCGGGAAATATTTTTGTCATTAATCCTATTACTATATTCATTCATTAAGATAAAAATAATCTGACTATTTGAGAATTCAACCCTTTTTTCGAAGTGGGAAATCATCAAGTAACTTCGTTTGCTGTTGGAGCGTCATCATCAGCATTCGTCAATCCACTGCTGGACAGGCACTTCTCATTTGAAACGCCTGATAAGCATCGCATAGCAACAAGGCGTCTAATTAGCCTATAATTAGTTCTTAATGTTTCCAGCTTCGATGACATTTCACTTGTTCAAATAACCTCATATTATTAACACCTAATTAAATTTCACATAACTTGAGCATCCAGCGTTTATCTTCTTCCGGAATATCCCTTTATTCTCGCACATTTGCTCTGAATACACGAGACGGTGTGCCAGAATTTTATTAACAAAAATCCTGTGTGGTCCTTCATCTGCCGTTTGCGTTCCAGGGCCACGCTAACTCTTTTGAACATTCCCGCAAACCTAAGAATTCGGACCTAAGGAACAATTTTACAATCGTTCCGTTACCTAATTTATTTTGATCTTCTGAAACACGTTGTGTAACATTTGTAATAATTAAAGAAAGCTAGTGAAGGGTAACATTTTCTCCCTGTATACCTATCTGTTTTGACGCTTGTACCTCCCCAGTGCACTATAGTTGTATTGTCGGCGACAAACAGCGGCATTTTTCAATTGGCGCGAGACGTCGCGTCGCGTGGGAGAGAATCTGTACACGCTGCTGCTTTGTACTGCTGGTGGATCTTTATTTTATAGATAATGTGTAGGTATTAGTTGTTTGTGAGAACACAGCATCAACCTACTTGTGATTAGTCTAACTTGATAATATAACTAGCTATCGAATCGCGGATGTTGGTACGCGCCATTGTTAATCTCATCATTGTAATAGTTAAAATTGTATTTTATACTAATTTATTAGAATCAAAACTTCAAAATGTCAGGAAATAAATTTATTTTCTCATGCTATCAAGCCTCGTTTTTGACATAGTTCGATAAACCTACAACTATATGAATATCCTAAAACGACTTCCCAAAATAATCTAGACATAACTTACAAATATAACTGAACCCTTTTCACAAACATATACCTAGATAAACAAAACCGATCACTTCGGGCTCTAAAGAAATAAACCGGGTCTCGTTTAAATATTCAGCAGGTTAAGGTTAGGGAAGGTTGAGCTGCTCAACTCAACATATTTGGAGCGAAATGAGCGGCCCAGCTCCTTTGTGCTCAACCAGGAATATTTCTTGCTGCCGTCTTTGTGCACGGCGTATAATATGCATCACTACTCCGTCGTGAGTAGCAGTTTAAAGGTTGAAGGTTAAATATTTGGGGAATTATGTAAGCTTAAATTTAGTTACGAGCAATTTAGTGTATGAAATTATCTAAGGAATTCTATTTTGTGTCAATTTGTTGAAGTTTAAGCTGCCCACCACTTAAATAGAATATTGACCGCTATACAAGTGAAACACTTATTACGAGTAATATCCTGTTCCCATAATCTGAATGACTGATTTAGCTTAGCAAACCTAGTGATTATAATGATTACCTCCCGATTTCTGAACCAACAGTCAGAAGTTGAGTATTTGTCAATCTCTACTTTAACCTGAAATCGTGGCAACGTTAAGCATCCAAGTTGGGCAGCAAATAGCAAGTAGACGATAGTACGTTTTTAAATTCTTAAATCAGAAATCAGGCATATCTCTTTAAAACAGACATGTCTTTCGTTATTTTCTTTTCTCTACATTCTCCATGGAACACAGTACTGTCTTGGATATAAGCTTATAATTTCGTGTTCGACCTTCAGCAGAACTGTGTTCATTACGTTATACACAACTAAGTTATGATCAAGTGAACACGGCGCGAACTCGTGACAATGTGGCTTGGCGGCTCACGGGTTCATAACGTTATACGCGGAGGCTGTACAAGTTGCCGCCAATATTCGTTTCACAGCGCTCTAAGCCGGGATTGAAATAGATTCTAATGTGTGACGTAATTATGTGTACTTTTGTAAGACTTGTTCTGGAAATAGAATATACATCTTTATTTTCCTTTACTTAGCATAATCAGCCTACAATGTTCCCACCGGACTTGGGGCACAGGCCTCCTTTTTGTGAGCGGGGCTGTAATCCAGCACGCGGGCTCAATATAAATTGTTAGATCGTTATTTATGTCTGAGTTTTTTTTTTAGAAACACGATTTTCTCAGCATTTTGTGCGCAGTGGTTATGAAATCAGTTTCAGTAAATTAAATTAAGCGTAAGTCAGGGATTGTAACCACTAGACAACAACGGCTTCAGCTACATAACTTTTTGATAATGTAGTTTAGAAATACATAAATGTGTGCATTTTAAAATTATCCGCTCTATAAAACCAGTAAACCTATTTACCAGATCCGAAATGACTGGAAAGTATAGTTTATTGGTTATCCAGGTCGTCCGCTAAGAGTCACCGAGTGAATTGGGTCAAACTAGGCGGTCGCGCTAACATTCTGCTGGCTTGTTACCGCCGCGAATTATTATTAACTGCGGCTTTAATAACCTGGATTGTATCGACAAGGCTTTGACGGTGAGCGGTTACTTACTGGAGTTAGCACTAATTATCGTTAAACGAATTAAAGTTGGTTGTTTTAACTAAAATGTGTTATTGAGACGAATATCGAAATATCGTCGCGTATGCGTCTTAAAGTGTTGGGCAATTTACTTTCTAGAAAAATTGCAAACGCTCCAAGTGTCACACATTTATACCCTTTTTTCTGTAACACTTAAAATTCTTGAATGAACGCCTAAAGAAAATGCATGTTATATATGGAATCTCGGCTGCTGTGAAATTTTACCGAGCGCCATTATACAAGCATTCATTTAAGTGTCATCTAGTATTAAGAAAGACGAACGTTCCAACTTTCTTGAAAATGCGGGAGATCCACTTCGACAATGTGTTGGAAAACGAAAAAATGCAACCAAACCCTTTAATTTTTTGATCTACCAACTGTTTTTATAATTTGTTATTTTCTTCCACAGGGTATATTCCGACTGGCGTGCGAGCACGTCCTGCGCACGATGCGGCGCGGACGCGAGACCCTGCTGACCCTGCTGGAGGCCTTCGTGTACGACCCGCTGGTGGAATGGGGCGGCGCCTCGGGCTCCGGGGGCAAGCGCCGCTGTACCGCCAGGGACGTGCGCGCCGCACTTGCCATGATGGAAGTGAGGGCGCAAGAATTGAAGCATCACTTTACGGAAGTTACGTGAGTATTCCTTGACCTACCTATTTATCATTTATTCCAAACTATGTTATTAGCCTCAGGTCTAAGTACGAGTATATTCTCACCTAAAGATTGGATCACGTTGGATCTATATTTACCATTAGCTGATTTTAGACTGTAATCGAAAACTTGCTTAGCTTACTTACGACGTTAGTCTTCATCAAGTCGCTTTAAAATATATTTTTAGGGTTTCTTACCTCAATAAGAAAAAACGGAACCCTTATAAGATCGCTTTGTTGTCCGTCTGTCTGTCAAGACCCTTTATTTTGGGAACGCGTGGAGGTATCGAGGTGAAATTAAAACCATATACCTACTCAGGGCTGCGGTTCCTTGAAGCTGTAAAAAATCAAACTTTTAAATTAACGAAAAAAAAAAAAGATACGGCTGTTTATGTCGCAAAAAACGAGTATTTCGACACTCGGGAATCAAAATTAATAGAGTACTTCACGTTGACCTAGAATCCTGCAATTTGGCAAGATGCAGGGTCTTATAGCACAAGTGTAGGAAAAAATCTAAAAACTGTATTACTACAACGTCACAATTTTTTTTTACGATTCGATAAAATCTTCGTATCTCAATTCGGGAATTGAACTGTTTTCATAGGCAAGTTTGTACGGAACCCTCAGTGCGCGAGTCTGACTCGCACTTGCCCAGTTTTTTATTCCTTAGCCGTGTTCTCACAATTGCTAGCAATAGTCTTTTCATGTGACTCAAGGGTAATGGACAATGCTCAGAGTTTTGACAAGCGTGATTGAATCATAAATTAAGATATCCACCAAGGTTACCGATATTACTCGAAGAATCACCAAATTTAAGTGGCAGTGTGCAAGGCACATTTCTCGCATATCAAATGGTTGATGAAGCCGAAAGTCTTTGCAGTGGCGAGCGTATACCTGAAGACGCAATGTTAAAAGGCCATCTACAGGGAGGACTGGTGAATGTCGCGGGAGTCTGCTGGATATAAGTCGCTCAAGACCGGTCGATAGGCGTTTTTTTAGGGGAAGCCTAAGGCTAGCAGCGGAAGTCTTTCGGCTAAAATGATAATGATATTTTTTAATTATGCCACCCTCCTTTCACTGCAAATATATCAGCAGCCAAAACTTCACCAACCTGAAGTTTGCAGCATCATATTAACCAGAAATATCCCCTCATTGATAGAACCCACTCTACCCAGTCCATACTATCTATTCCCACAAGAGCATCTAATCATAAAGACTCGTCCACAATACAAAGATGTAGTACTAGTCCATGTAATATCTGTATACGTGTAGAAAACGAGCCGCGCCGCCCGCGTTGCTTTGTTACGCCGCGATATACGACGTCGACGCTCATCGGCGCAGATTTACGTGCCCAATAAATACTGCACATTATCTGACGCGATGCCGCGTCCATGCTCTTACTATGCGACTATTTATATCGCCGATAGGGATGGCCGATGCGGATATCTTAGAAATGTTCTTGTTAGGATATTCGGAACTAGACATAAGAGATTTGTTTTTTTTTTCTTAGAAGTGTTCACTTTACTGTTTAGCTCTGAAGTTGAGCAATAAGCAAAACAACCGATTGTTTTTTATCCCTCCCATTTGTAGTATTACATATTTTGAAATATTTTATGTTGCAATTGTTTTATAATGCCCGAAATATTATAGTTTCAATTTCTAGAAATTTATCGCAAGATTTTCGATTGGTCTAGTGGTCACAAGTGCTACGCTAAGTATGAGGTTCTGAGTTTATTCAAAGGGAAGTTGGGTTTTTCAACCCGGAATTTTTTTTTAGCAGCTCGGAGTTGGGATTTGTGGTTAATAGTGGCATAAATGGCAATAGGCTTCCTCTATTACATACAGACATAACTCTGCCTGACTTCTCTCTGGAAAAACCAAAGCTAACATTTCCATATTTAAAACGTAAATATCGATATCTCTCCCATCCCTATTTAATTTTACGAAGTCAGTTTTCAAGTGGAACTCAACGGAGAATTGAAAGCTTCTTTCAGCCCAGCACGTTCAATATTATCGAGGCCGCCCGATGTAGTTACGGGCCAATATTTGTATAGCAGAGCGATGTTCATGATTTATTAATATTATTATAATAGTTCATTGGGCTGTCTACAATAACAGCTATGTCAATGAAGTCACTGACAATAACATATGTTTACAAATAGATACTTGAGTGTAGAATTTCATTGGTATAGAAGAGAAAGTCCATGGGCGCCTCCTCTTCGGTGCCGGTACATAGTAGCCCACTGGTATCTTGATTATTGCCTAAGCTACACATGCTGTCCAGAACAGCCGCTTTCTAGGGCCAACTATCTAACGACAATATCCTTAGGTGTTCGTCGAGGTTCTTGGCTGTTATACCACTGACCATCATGACTATCAGCACACTGCGGTGCGTCAGTACCCCACATGTTGACCGCCTTTCTTCTGCCAGGTACCCTGTCCCTTTATGACTTCAGACTAATTGATGAATTCTTCTCAATTATTTCACACATCTCGACATAAATTATTATTTAGTAAATAGATCATGAAATGAATATGAGTCAAATTAATTGAAAGTATAAAGACGATCCCTATAGATACGAAATCACACCAATTTAAAGTTTCGTCGTTAATGTTACAGAAATTTGTAGGATCGAAAGCGCTTTGTAGTTCCTAATGTGCCCGTTTGTGGGTAGCTTAATTACTTAGTATCCTTGATGAATGGGGTCGACCTTGGACGATTTAGTCTTTACACATAGACGAACACCACGTGTATATAGAAATACTTGCGAGACTATTTATCATTCCAAGATTACATTTATTACATCACAGGATTCATTACAAAGAAATACCCTCTCCTAAATTAGTCCTTTTTTGAGTCGGGTAATTATCCAATGACTTCTCCCAAACTGGGGTGAAGCGACAGGGAGTGTCAGACTTTTTGGACTTCAGTTGACATTTGCGTTCTAAGACCAGGGTTTCCTTACCAGAAATTGCCAATTGTCCTAGCGGGACGATGCCATGCCCCTACATTTGGGGCATACATTCATAGGTTACCCTACGTTAAGGCTATGTGACGCTGTTTTCTCTTTAAAAACAATCATTTCTCGAATTATAGCTGTCTGGTACACTGTGTAATGTTTTATGTCAATTTTTGTCCGTGTTCAACTTAATGTTAAACTTAAAGATGCGTCAATATAACGCGCTTCCCGGTTCCCTTGAATGATTAATGCGACGCCTTCATATTGAAGGCCTCCTTAAAAATTCATAACGTGAACTGTTTATTTATGACCGGTTATTTGTTTCAGGGAACAATATTTGGCCGTGCTGCCCGAAATCAAGCAGTGCGCGAATAATTGGCTGAAGGAGAATGATGAGTTGAAGTCAGTGGAGGCGAGATTGCAAGACTGTCACCAACAGATGGCCCTCATCAAAGAAATAGAGGCATACGGACCGAATCTGAACAATCATCCGTTATTCACCATCTCTCAGAAGTACACGTCTTATAAACAAGCGAAGAACGCCATGGAGGACTCCATGAAGGCGCTGGTAAAGATTCTTAATGACTTCGACACTCAAATCGAAAACTTCGCCAGCACAACAGAAGCTATCAATGGCCCACAACTCATGGAATGGGTGCAAGAGTTCTCCGGAAACGATGAAGAGGAGCAACCGATATTTGAACATATTAAAGAGTTCCTCACCAATGCTGGACAAGGTGCCATGATATCGCAGTGCGAGCAAGCCGAGACTGAGCTGTATCAGAGCATGAAGCAGACGCACCACCTCGTCAGATCCTGCCTGGAGCTCTTATCACAATACGTAGCAGTATCTCAGTACTACCCTCAGAGCCACACAGAGTATCACCGCGTGATGATGTTCAGAAAATTCTTAGCTGCAGCACTGGAGAGCAAATCTCCTGATGTATGTCGCGACGTTTCTAGCCAACTGACCGCTCTTATCAACGCCGACAACAACAAGGGCGACACATCACAGCAGATCATAAACTACAACTATCGACTACAAACCATGAATGCTGAAGCAAACGCTAATTTGACTAAGGCAATAGAGAGGTTAAACTTGGAAGGTGGCCCCGATGCCTTAGTATTGGCTCAAGAGGCTTATCGTGAAGCAAAAACGAACATTAGCAACTGGGTGAGGGCAGAAGAAGGTGCTGGAGCAGCTTTAGAGTGTGTCGTTGTTGGCATGCTCTGTAACCTGAATAGACGATATCTGATGCTGGAGAATGGTGCCCAAAGCGCTGGAGACTGTTTAGTAGACCTAACATCTCGTGAAGGAGAATGGTTCTTAGATGATATGAGTGCTTTATCTGTGCAAGCTGTTGAGCTGTTATCACTACTGCCTTTGCAATCAGCGTCAGTTGAAGATGCAGCTATGCCTGTGGCCGTTGAATGCGTCAGGAATGCCAATCTTTTGCTGGCTGACCTGGTGCAGCTGAACTACAACTTCAGCACCATCATACTGCCAGAAGCTTTGAAGAAGGTGCACTCCGAGGACCCGTCGGTGCTGCTAATGATCAGTGAACTGAATGCTGTCATCATGAACTCGCCGGTACCTCTCAATGAGTTACTGACACAATTGGAACTGCATCTTAGATATTTGATAATGGATATGGAGGTGAGTGTTTATTATTCATTTATTATTATTACATTATTGATAATGTACTAATGAGACTATTGCATGGTCTTAAATTTCAACAATTTAGTAGGTGTTTTAAAGCCTATTTACACAAAACAATTTAATTTTCCTTTGACTTGGAGACCATATTAAATGTTGCATTATCCAACCTTTGTTTGAGTGTCAACAACTGTCTAGATTGCACGTCTAAAGATAAGGCCTTCCACTTTTATTATTTTTTAATAACTTTTGATGCCTGTGCTTCATTCAGCACTTAACAGATTTCTGATTTAAGCATTCGAAGTTGAGTATTTCTCAAACCCTACTTTAACCTGAAAACCTGTCGGCATTATCTAGGGATTTATACGTTCTTAACTCAAAATACTCAATTCAGAAATCGGCCCATAGTATTTTTATTTTGAATATCGTCACAAAGCAATGGTGTTTTTTTTTTAACTTTAATAAAAAGTAACCTGATTAATGTAAAACTTATGGTGCCGAAAGACTGAAATATCAAATGCCCACGTATATAAATTGAAATAATAAATAAAATTTTAGTAAAATTGTATTTAGCTGTGCGAAAGAAACAACGGTTATTCATCAACGCATTTTCTTCCAGTCCCCAGCCAGTACTGCCCCACTCCTAGCCGCCGAGGTGCGTGGCCGCTACGAAGCGCTGCTGTCGTCCACCGACGCCGAGGGCCAGTCGGCCGGCCGAATGCTGCTCATGGGCTTCAACGGACTCTTCGCGGCTGTGGAGCTCAGGGCCAGGGAGTTGGCTGACCACCTGGCCATACCCATCCCGCCGGCGTGGAGGAAGATCGACCACATCAGCGAGTCTATGCACATGTCGGTAAGTAACAGCCATAGGTACTTCAACGACCGTGGAACTGAGGGCGCCGGAGCTGGCTGGCCACCTGGCCATACCCACGCGCCGTCATGGAGGAAGATCATTGAGTCTGAGAAAGTTTTTAATTTTATAGATATATCGGGACCAAGTATTGCTATTGCTTTAAGGAAATCGGATCCGATGGATGTGCCATCAGTGTGTGTGTGTGTGTGCGTGTGTGGTGTGGATGTATGTGTGTGTGCCTGGCCGATTTCGGCCACAGCGACCGCATTCCTTGGCGTCTCATGGTGGTTGTGAGCTCAGATGTGCTACTCTGTTACGTACCTACGATCCAACAGATATTTGACTGGCAGAGAAAGCCTTATGGTATTAAGTCCCTTTATATAGACAAGATACTCATAAAGTTCTTAATGCTGACGCATATTTGGGTACTGAATACCAGAACTCGAAAATCCTACTACTTATCTACATCACTTTCGTATTACTTTTTTATAGTGAAATATGACAGCGAGCGGCTCGGTACGGCTGTAATGAGCGCCATATGACACTTTATTGTAACTCGTTTTGGAGATCTTTCAGCAACCACAAGAACAAACATTTGAATACGTACCAAGTTGAACTCTAAGTTAGCCTATCTTGTCCTGTTGTCCTAGGCGGCGTTACAGAGCCCGTTGCTGCGCGGCGTGCTGGAAGACATCTTCCTGGTGCGGCGCGTGCAGTGCATGGCCGAGGTGTTCGCGATGTGCGCACAGTGCGCGTGCGCCTTCAAGGGAAGCGGCCCGCCCGCGCTCTTCGACGACGCTGCGCTCTGCAAGCCTGTCAAACGGTAACAAAGAAACAAGACTATATTTGCCCCACTTCACTCTCCCTATCCCGGTCTACTGCTGCACATATTTGGCACAAACACACAAACACAAGTGTTGCAAATGATAACCAAAAACTATTTTGGGTTATTAATTCTTATTTTTTAAATATATTTACAAGAAAAAATAACAAAAAGGTTCCATTGGGAACAAGTTTTCTTTCTGTGAATATAATATTCCGCACTTATTGTTTTAATTTAATTAATACGAGAATTAGAAAAAGTTAATCATTAAATAACATTGTCTCTGGGTACTGTGACAATGTCTTTTTAAAAGTCGATGTTTCATAACAACTTGAACCTTTAGAGTCTAATGTTTCGAGTGGTTCTTGACAAACCCAGAAGTCAGGCTGCTTAATAAGATAATGTTAAACGATAAATAAAAAAGTGTGTCAAGCAATAACCAAGGACGACATGGTGGGTACGGTGTACAAGTATTGTATGTACATGTTGCAGGTTCACAGCTGAGTACGTGTCTCGCTGCGTGCTGGGCGTGCATTCCAAGGCGCTCGCCAGCGTGCTGTGCTTGCTGCTGCGTCGAGCTAGGCTCGATCTACATGCCGAAGTGGAACAGAAGGAGATCGGTGAGTGCTTTATTATTATTGATTGAAGGAATGAGGCCTTAATCCTTTGAAAGGAAGAAAGAAGTTTCCCCAAGGCCAAAACAGAAGCTCCTATCTCCAATGAGCGCCTTACCTGCAAGGAGATCAGCCCCCCTAGCCAAGTTACAACCGTTTCGTTTCGGTTCTCTTTTCTTTGAGTCAGAACAGTCCGGCAGAACAAAGGAATCGGAGGCGTGGCCTATTCTACACTATTTATTCACTTTATTTTAGAAGTACATTTATCACTTAAATGTTCATAAACCTGCCTTGTCATCCGCATCGCATCGCTTTTTTGTATCTTAAATAAAATTGAAGTGTCTATTTGTATTACCAAAAAAACATTTGTTTACTAAATGTATATCAATGTTTATTCGATACCTATAAAAAAAACGTGAACTTTGAAATTTTTGATTAGTTATCGGTTTGTTCCGGCTAACATCCGAAACAGCTAGACCGATTTTGACAGGACATTCACTGGCGGATAGCAAATGTTACAAACTGTTACTTAGGCTACTTTTTATTGGGATATAGCTAATGTTATAATGAGTAACTTTATTCTAATTTTTATATTTCCACGAGATGGGACTTATTTCTTGAGGGCGTTTATTCTCTCGGGAGGTAGTTCATCTTAATTCCCGGGGATAATGAACGTCTTCAAAACAGCTGGACCGACTTTGAGAGACTTTCACTGAAGGATAGGTGATTTTACAAGTAGTAACTTGGGCTTGTTTTTGACGGAACTTTCATTGGGCTTAGCTTCATAGGTTCGGGCTTAGCCGCTATATGCCAGTTGATTCTTTGTTATGGTCTCATTCATAGCCTAGAGTTATGGGATATGTAAATAAAAACTGGGCAAGTGCGAGTCTTACTCACACACTGACGGTTCGATGGTCCGGGGGACATTAAAGCGTAATTTATGTAAAATATCAGGACAGTCAATCTCGTTCGATAAAATGTTTAAGGAAAGTGCTATCTGCTAATTGACGACGATTTTTAAGTGTTTGTAAATGAAATTTCTTGCAAAGATTTAAGTAATTATCAGAATGATATGGTATACGCAGCCGGAAACAAAGAAAACGAATAAATCATTTTTGTACATTCTCAATACGATCTCATATTTGCCATAACAAGAGTTCCAAATTTGAGACGCATATTCGAGGTGACTTCTAACAAAAGAGCAGTAGAGGATCTTAAGAGTTTTGGCATTCTTAAAACACCCTGCGAGTCTGATAACAAAACCCCGTGATCTTGAACCTTTGGCCACTATTTGCTCAATGTGCACATTAAATAAAAGTTTAGAGTCATGAAACACGCCCAAGTCGCGTACACCGTCGCATCTCTGCAATATAAATAAATAATAAACAAAAAAGCCATTTATTCTACTACATAATCAATCTCAAAATATACATCATTATTCCATTAAATTCATATTAAGTATTACCAATTCAATTCATTTATACCATAAAAGTTTAACAAATTTTTACACAAAATATATTACAAATTATAATAATAATATAATAAAATTCACAATAAAAGTAAAAAATTGCATTAATAATTATTTCATTATTTTTGATTTAGCATTTTGAGTTTATTTAAAATAAAGTTTTATCACAGTTTGTATGAAGTGTTAATCTCATATAAAGCTATCTAAACTCAACGTAGTAGTCGCCTCTTTGGCGTAGGCCTCCCCCAACTCTTTCCAGTATTTCATATCTCTAGCTTTGGACATCCAGTCCGGTCCTAGCCTTTGCATGAATAGGTCTGCCCATCTTTTCCTTTGACGTCCTCGTGACCTTACTCTATCTCTTGGTATCCATCCCATGATTTTCTTGGTCCATCTGTCGTTCTGCATCCGACATATGTGACCTGCCCAGTTCCATTTCAGAGCCCTCACTCTTTCCACAATATCTGTGGTCTTAGTCCTTTTCCTGATAGCCTGGTTACTTATTTTATGCGATAGCCTTATCCCCAACATACTCCTTTCCATCTTACGTTGACACATGGCTAATTTGTCTTCGTCACATTTTCTCAACGACCAGCTCTGACAACCATAAGTCAAACACGGTAATATTGCTATTTCGAAGAGCTTTCTCTTGACGTTTATACTGACAGATTTATTTTTCATTATTTCTTTTAAGCTCCAGTATTTTTTCCATGCAATAGCGATTCTTCTATTTATCTCTTTTTTATTTTGGTTTTCAAAGGAAACCAGTTGGCCCAAATAGATGTATTTTTTTACGAATTCTACGTTTTGTTCCTCGATAGTTATAATACCGGTTTCTTGACTGTTCGTCAATATTTTAGTTTTTGTGATGTTTATAAACAGGCCAACTTTCTTACTCTCTTCTGTCAAGCGGTTTAACATAGTTTTCAAGTCTGTAATATTTTCTGCGAATATGACTATGTCATCTGCGAAACGGAGGTGGCTTAGATATTCTCCGTTAACCTTTAATCCTTTTTCTTCCCAGTTGAGTTTCCTAAAGATACCTTCTAGGACTGCTGTAAATATTTTTGGTGACAAAGGATCACCCTGCCGGACGCCTCTTCCTATGGGAAACTTGTCTCCGTCACGTTCTAGTCTGATTTTTGCGCAGCCTTTTCTGTATATTTCTTGCAGTATGGTTATGTATTTCTTCTCGACTCCCTGTTGTTGTAACGTCTCCCATATTGAAGAATGATTTAGAGAGTCAAACGCTTTTTTGTAGTCTACAAAACACATTTATAGGGTTTTATTATACTCCTTGGCTTTTTCTATTATTTGAGTTACCACCTGTATGTGATCCATGGTTGAGTAGTTCTTGCGAAACCCTGCTTGTTCACACGGTTGGTTCTCATCTAGAGTTTTTGTTATTCTGTTCAGTATCAGTTTAGAAAATAGCTTGTAGATGTTTGACATTAAGCTGATTGGTCTGTAATTATTTAGGTCACTACTGTCACCTTTCTTGTGTAGGAGTACGATGGTAGAGTCTGACCATTGTTCTGGAGTTGACCCATTTGCCACCCATCTCTGCAATAGCTGCCCTTTAAGTTAATAAGTTGTAGGGCGAGGGATCCGTTTTCTACTGAAGGAGACTATTGAGTATTAAACAGGGTTCAATTTTAATTTGTTAGTCAAGTTATAATCATCTAATCGCGTCAGGTCACTTTGGAGATTATCTGTGTTTTCATCTGATGATATTGCAGAGAATATCTTCTTCATGTCGTCAGCAAAACAAAGTAAATTTGAATGGTGGAAACACGAGTCGATGTCGCTGACATAAATGATAAAAAGTAAAGGACCCATCAAGAATCCTTGGGGTACACCTATATTTTTGTTTGTCCATCTATCTGTTTCGGTTAATCTCCGAAACGGCTGGACCGAATTTGTCGGGATTTTCACTGGTAGGTAGTTAATATTATAAGGACCTAGTTACGTTTCTCTTATTTAAATAAATAATTAGGGTTCCGCGCCAAAATCTCTTTAATTCGCATTTCATTTTCCGCTGCAATTGCCAAGCGGAAGTGAGCTATTTTTATCTATTGTGGCAAACACTAGTTTCTCCAGTTTTATAAACTGGAGAACTAACAGTTAAAAGTTGAAAAAAAATATCTATATCGAAAAAAGACAATAAAACAAGAGGCGCTCTTTAGGTTTCGCACACAGGCGCTGGCTGGGTTCGGCTCGGCTCTGTCTTAGTTAAGGAAATATTATTATCCATCGCCTTGACAAAGGCGGCTTCAAATCGAAGGTCGCGATTAGAGACCACCGATGACGTCATGACAATCAGTGTGACGTCAGGCACAGCATGCTAGCGGACGCGGAGAACATAATCGTGGCCGGCAATTAGCAGTGGTTCATATTATATCTTTTTATAGGTGCATCATGGAGCGTCCCCCTAGAGTCCCTATGCGAGAAGGCGCGTCGTCGTTGCGCGACCAGCAACACCGTGTGTGCCGAGCGCGGTGCGGCGCTGGCGCGCAGCGTGCAGGCGGCGCGCGTGCGCGTGCAGCGAGCCGCGGCCGCGCACGCCGAGCACGCGCGCCGCGCCGCGCAGCAGCACCGCGCCAGGCTCACGCACGCCGCACACAAGCATCTACACGCTGAGGTACGTGGAGCGTCCCCCTAGGGTCCCTATGCGCAGCGTGCAGGCGGCGCGCGTGCGCGTGCAGCGAGCCGCGGCCGCGCACGCCGAGCACGCGCGCCGCGCCGCGCAGCAGCACCGCGCCAGGCTCACGCACGCCGCACACAAGCATCTACACGCTGAGGTACGTGGAGCGTCCCCCTAGGGTCCCTATGCGCAGCGTGCAGGCGGCGCGCGTGCGCGTGCAGCGAGCCGCGGCCGCGCACGCCGAGCACGCGCGCCGCGCCGCGCAGCAGCACCGCGCCAGGCTCACGCACGCCGCACACAAGCATCTACACGCTGAGGTACGTGGAGCGTCCCCCTAGGGTCCCTATGCGCAGCGTGCAGGCGGCGCGCGTGCGCGTGCAGCGAGCCGCGGCCGCGCACGCCGAGCACGCGCGCCGCGCCGCGCAGCAGCACCGCGCCAGGCTCACGCACGCCGCACACAAGCATCTACACGCTGAGGTACGTGGAGCGTCCCCCTAGGGTCCCTATGCGCAGCGTGCAGGCGGCGCGCGTGCGCGTGCAGCGAGCCGCGGCCGCGCACGCCGAGCACGCGCGCCGCGCCGCGCAGCAGCACCGCGCCAGGCTCACGCACGCCGCACACAAGCATCTACACGCTGAGGTACGTGGAGCGTCCCCCTAGGGTCCCTATGCGCAGCGTGCAGGCGGCGCGCGTGCGCGTGCAGCGAGCCGCGGCCGCGCACGCCGAGCACGCGCGCCGCGCCGCGCAGCAGCACCGCGCCAGGCTCACGCACGCCGCACACAAGCATCTACACGCTGAGGTACGTGGAGCGTCCCCCTAGGGTCCCTATGCGCAGCGTGCAGGCGGCGCGCGTGCGCGTGCAGCGAGCCGCGGCCGCGCACGCCGAGCACGCGCGCCGCGCCGCGCAGCAGCACCGCGCCAGGCTCACGCACGCCGCACACAAGCATCTACACGCTGAGGTACGTGGAGCGTCCCCCTAGGGTCCCTATGCGCAGCGTGCAGGCGGCGCGCGTGCGCGTGCAGCGAGCCGCGGCCGCGCACGCCGAGCACGCGCGCCGCGCCGCGCAGCAGCACCGCGCCAGGCTCACGCACGCCGCACACAAGCATCTACACGCTGAGGTACGTGGAGCGTCCCCCTAGGGTCCCTATGCGCAGCGTGCAGGCGGCGCGCGTGCGCGTGCAGCGAGCCGCGGCCGCGCACGCCGAGCACGCGCGCCGCGCCGCGCAGCAGCACCGCGCCAGGCTCACGCACGCCGCACACAAGCATCTACACGCTGAGGTACGTGGAGCGTCCCCCTAGGGTCCCTATGCGCAGCGTGCAGGCGGCGCGCGTGCGCGTGCAGCGAGCCGCGGCCGCGCACGCCGAGCACGCGCGCCGCGCCGCGCAGCAGCACCGCGCCAGGCTCACGCACGCCGCACACAAGCATCTACACGCTGAGGTACGTGGAGCGTCCCCCTAGGGTCCCTATGCGCAGCGTGCAGGCGGCGCGCGTGCGCGTGCAGCGAGCCGCGGCCGCGCACGCCGAGCACGCGCGCCGCGCCGCGCAGCAGCACCGCGCCAGGCTCACGCACGCCGCACACAAGCATCTACACGCTGAGGTACGTGGAGCGTCCCCCTAGGGTCCCTATGCGCAGCGTGCAGGCGGCGCGCGTGCGCGTGCAGCGAGCCGCGGCCGCGCACGCCGAGCACGCGCGCCGCGCCGCGCAGCAGCACCGCGCCAGGCTCACGCACGCCGCACACAAGCATCTACACGCTGAGGTACGTGGAGCGTCCCCCTAGGGTCCCTATGCGCAGCGTGCAGGCGGCGCGCGTGCGCGTGCAGCGAGCCGCGGCCGCGCACGCCGAGCACGCGCGCCGCGCCGCGCAGCAGCACCGCGCCAGGCTCACGCACGCCGCACACAAGCATCTACACGCTGAGGTACGTGGAGCGTCCCCCTAGGGTCCCTATGCGCAGCGTGCAGGCGGCGCGCGTGCGCGTGCAGCGAGCCGCGGCCGCGCACGCCGAGCACGCGCGCCGCGCCGCGCAGCAGCACCGCGCCAGGCTCACGCACGCCGCACACAAGCATCTACACGCTGAGGTACGTGGAGCGTCCCCCTAGGGTCCCTATGCGCAGCGTGCAGGCGGCGCGCGTGCGCGTGCAGCGAGCCGCGCACGCCGAGCACGCGCGCCGCCTCGTGTATATAGATATTTAACTTCGTTTAAACTCTTATTTACTTTCAGGTGCTGGGTAGCAACCAAGAGACCAGCGCAGCCCTAGCGCGCCGCTCCCGGGAGCTGACTGCCGCGGTGGAACGCCTCACCGCCGCCAATAACAAAGCACATGCTCTACTGACTGCCGCTCATCAGAGGTATGGAATACGGACTTAACTAACATATTTTGTACTAGAGATTCAAAGCATTTTATTTCAAGTAAACTATTTACAGGCACTTTTGAAATGTCAAGAAGACAGTCAGTCAGAAAAAAAAGATGCTAATTGCACATTCCAAAGCGTAGATCTCTATGGAGAAGAATGTGCAAGAAACTCCATGGACACTCTTTTTAATCATTTTATATATTACAAATATCTCGGTTACACGTTTCTTGACGCTACTATCGTGTGAGAACTGTAGCGACGTTTATGGCGTCACATAAGAACTAATCCTGCATTGCGCAATTAAAGTTCTCCGCGCGTTTAGAACATATAGAACAACACGAAATCATCTATCGGGCAGTTACCCACCAGACATAACACTCGTCTAGTCGGAGGATCCTCTCTTTTCAATGTAGGTTTGCGGGACTTTACACTCTGCTCCGCCTACCTCCAAAGAACAATGTAAACAAAGTAAAAATAAAAACTAAATATAGTCATTAAAATAGCAACTGGCCGCTAAAAGATGACCAGTCTCAACTGACAATACCTGTTCACGAACATGACGCGCGTATTTATTAATGCCCGAGTTTTCGTTCACGAAAATATCTTAGATTGTCCTAAAAAAAACACTGCTGAAAAAAAAAAACAAATGCTCCTTGTTAGCTATTGACATCGCGAGAGCTTTCGACAAAACCATGTTTTAAAGTATTAGCACAGCCTTCAAGGGGCCTGGGGCCATGGGTGAGGCGCTGGGGTGATGCGAAAGAGATCGCCGGAACGCTGGAAAAACGGGAAAGAAGGAACAGGAGTGGGTTTTTAGTCAGTAAAAGTCTTACACTATCTCCCGCCCCGCCCAAGAGCGGGGGATGTCATTAGATGATATTCCCACCCGAAAAAAAACCTTTCGAGGGGCATGGCCTCGACTTGACCCTAAGGCTGGATTACAAACATGCTCGAACTAACAGTAGTACAAGTCACCCTAAACAACACAACAAGGGCCAGACACCCCTTTGCTACAATAGCAAAAGAATGTCTTCTCACCAGTGCTATGGTACCTAGTTGCAGACAGCCTCGTCAAGAGACTCAACGATAAAGGTTACTTTACCGTGGGGTACGCCGACGACATACCTATACTTAATAAACGGCGCTCACTAAAGCGTACTCTGAAACCTTATGCATCAGGCCTTGAAAGTAGTAGAGAGCAAGTCATTTTTAGTAAACAGCATACGCTTTTATAATAAGCTGCCGAAGGCGGTGACTGAACTTAGAGAGGGAAAGTTCAAAACCCATATTAAGCGTGTCCTAACTAAAAAAGCGTATTACAGGGTTAAAGATGTCAATGTCGAAGACACGCTTGTTAGGCAATGACTGCTTCTGCACATGTGGCCCCCTGGTAACTCATAATATTGTGTAAATGTATCTATTAACTGCTCCACAGCTGTTGTAATATATACTTTTTTTTTTCTTCTAAACATTGCTTTTGCAATATTTTTTATATTATTAGAATCCATCCACCATAAATTCGTTAGTAATTTATTTTGTTAACATGTCATTTATTGATAATTGTAATTATTTATTTTTCTTGCTTTTTTTTTTATATAGCCTCTTTTTTATAATGTGAATGTGAGAACACTGTAGACTCCGCGAATTCTTAGGTTACTTCCTATTACGACTCAATTTTTATTATGATTCTCTTTATTCTTTTTAAACACATATAAATTACATTTTTTAATTAATATTTTTTTAACAAAATCATACAAAAAAAAACATTTAAAATATAAAAAATAGTACCCCACCGGTATCGGGAACAGGGTCCAAGCTACCGACGGTCAGGACCTCAGAGAAAGGAACCTCCTAACAATACGAGCCGTGTCCAGGAGTACCGCTTTCTGAATCTTGATTCAGAAAGCGGTACTCCCTTGATCCAGCCGCTTAACGCGAGCCTCCTAAGGTGTTGGTCAAGGATTTTGGCTATTAAGCCATTGCCCGACACGACTATCGGCACAATGATCGCAGAGTCCACATCCCAGATGTCGACAACCTCGCGAGCCAAGTCAATATACTTGATTTGTTTATCTTTCTCGGCTTTCACGAGGTTCTCGTCATGCGGGACGGATATGTCAACAATCATTGCACGCCTCTCACTTCGGTCCACCACAACTATATCAGGCTTATTGGCTACAATAGTCCTGTCAGTGATGATGGACCGATCCCAGTACAAAGTGATATGACCATTATCAGGAACTGGATCGGGCTCGTACCTACGTACTACGTACCTCGTACGGCACTTCCGATTCCACAAAAGAGTATTTCAGAGCAAGCTGCTGATGAATAATCCTGGCTACAAGGTTGTGTCTATGCAAGTACTCTTCGTTAGCTAGACGAGAACAACCAGAGTTAATGTGACGAATTGATTCTCCCGGACGGTGACATGATGGTGGAGGACGCAGCCAGGCTACGGACGCCAATTGGTCTACATCGGGCCCGTAAAGGGCCCGGAAAAAGCGTCCGTGAAGTTCCTTGCTCTGCCATACTTCCCTGTGATCGTTAGTGTCAAGCACTACCGGTTTGCGCCAGTTCTCATTAGCCAGGGCGAGCGGGGTGAGTCCCTTGTCTACTGCCACTACATCTCGATGCATACCCACGTCGGCGGATAGGAAATATTCCCTGAGACTGCATACCTCGTGATTGTGCAGGGTCTTAGCATTTAAAAAGCCCCGACCCCCACACTTCCGCAGGATATACAATCTCATCACCAACGATCATGGGTGATGCATTCGGTATGCAGTCAGCAGTGTACGGACCCTCCTATCCAGGGCGTCAAGTTCCGTTTGAGTCCATTTGAATACGCCGAAAGAGTACATCAATACACGTTCGTTTGAGTTCATTAATACTGACTCCTGTCGACTGGTAGAAAATGCCTAAGGCATTAAGTTCGCCTTTGTATTTTGTTTCTTACTAGTGCATAAAGTTTTAATAAATAAATAAATACCGGCATGACCCAACCGTTGAAGGCGCGCACCTTGTTTCCGCCTGAAAGAAGGCTATTGAATACCTTCTTCAGACGTCCAAAGAAACGCTCCTTCAACGATTGCTTCATGTCAGTGATATTGATGCCTAGAGCTTCCGACATACCCAAATACTTATAGGTTCGTATCGGTTGGAGAGAGGGATCTCAGGTTTATGGAATCCGTGAGTTGAGTGCCCACGGATTCCACAACCTCCCCTCGCTTTACAGGCATGACCGCACATTTGTCCATACCAAATTCCATCCTGATGGCACTACTGAAGGTTTCAGTTACCTTCAGTAGCTCCATCAGTTGCTGATTGTTGGGGGCAAAAAGTTTCAGGTCATCCATGTAAAGTAGGTGAGATATTACTTGACCACCTCTCTTCAACCGATAGCTTAGACCTGAATTCTCCAGCAGTGTGCTTAGAGGATTCAAGGCTAGGCAAAACCAAAGTGGACTCAAACTATCTCCCTGGAATATACCTCGCTCGATCCTTACAGGTTCGCTATTCCTCTGGGTATGTCGACATCCTAGATAGCGGAGGACCGTACTCCATTGCCTCATACACGACATCAGGAAGGTGCGCAGTGTTGTATCAATTTTATACAACTCCAGCACCCTCATGAGCCATGTATGAGGAACAGAGTCATAGGCGTTCTTGTAATCTATCCAACATGTCGACAGATCTTTTCGGGAACGTCGAACCTGTTGGCTAATGGTCATATCAATGAGGAGCAGCTCCTTAGTACCGCGGGACCCGTTCCTACATCCATTCTGAGAAGGTGACATTGATCAAACTGTCGGACTTTTATTGAATAAAACCTATTTGTGTTCTGCCAGTTGCCCTTTGCGAGGGTCATGGCAATTCTTTTGAAAAATCTTGCAGTTCTTGTAAACATCTAACGCGTCTAAGTCAAAGTCAAAGTCAAAGTCAAAAAATTTTTATTTCACATAGGCCTACATGGGCACTTATAAAACGTCAGAAGCTAGTGCACGGTTCCAAATTGGTCGTTTCCTATGGAGAAGAACCGGCAAGAAACTCCATGGTTACTCTTTTAAAAAAATGATTGTTTACAATATTTTCATATTACAGTATTAATAGACATTATGTAAGAACAGTGTAGACCAGTCGATATTGTACCCAAAAGCACAATAAAAATAATAATATTAAAAAAAAAAAAAAAAGTGAGTCGTAATAGGAAGTAACCTAAGAATTCGCGAAGTCCACGGTGTTCTCACATTCACATTAAAAAAAAAAAGAAGCCATATAAAAAAAAAAAACAAGAACAATAAGTAATTACAATTATCAATAAATGACATGTCAACAAAAAGAGAATTACTAACGAATTTATGGTGGTTGGCGTCTACTAATATAAAAAATATTGCAAAAGCAATGTGTAGGAAGTAAAGAAAAAATGTATATATTACAACAAATGTGGAGCAGTTAATAGACAGATGTACACAACATTATGAGTTACCAGGGGGCCACATGTGCAGAAGCAGTCATTGCCAAACAAGCGTGTCTTCGACATAGTCTTTAACCTTGTAATAGGCTTTTTTAGTTAGGACACGCTTAATATGGGTTTTGAACTTGCCCTCGCTAAGTTCAGTCACCGCCTTTGGTAGCTTGTTATAAAAGCGTATGCTGTTTACTAAAAATGACTTGCTGGTCTTAGCTAATCTCCATTTGGGTAATACAATTTCGTGTTTACTGCGCGTATTTATGTTATGAAAATCGCTTCTAATTTTGAAAAGTCCTAGGTTTTTACGTACGTACAAAATACTTTCCAAGATATAAAGAGAAGGCAGAGTAAGTATATCGATTTCTTTGAATTTATTTCTGAGGGACTCGCGAGGACCCATTTTATAAATAGCCCGGATTGCTCTCTTTTGCAATATGAAAATTGAGTCCACATCAGCTGCAGATCCCCACAGTAAAATGCCATAAGACATAATACTGTGGAAATAAGCATAGTAAACTAACCTAGCGGTGGCTACATCTGTCAATTGCCTTATTTTTCGTACTGCATATGCGGCTGAGCTTAATCTACCTGAAAGAGTTCTAATATGAGCGCCCCACTGCAGTTTAGAATCGATAGTTATACCTAAAAACACAGTTTCCGTAGTAACATCAAGTTTGTTGCCGTCTAGAATTAGATTGACGCCAACTTGAGGGACATTTGGTCTCATTAACCTTGCTGATGTCTTTATGTAGTGCGCATGAAATATAATGCACTGTTGACCCGGGCTTGGTACTTTTTGGACGGCGACCCATTATGGATGCCCAGGGTGTCTCCGGTATGGGCTGGGGCGTAAGGAATTTTTCTGTCTCACGCTTTCCGTCACCTCTTTCTCTCGCATTATTGCTTGGTAAGTGGTGGTGGTTGCTTCTCTTTCCTTCCCCTAGTCTAAGATACAGAGCGAAAAAATCGCTCTGTATCATAGCGCTGCCGATCGTCCCTACAAGGACACAACAACAGTGTTCTGTTTAAGAGGCGTAGATTTCCAGCATATACTTCACTGTGTCTTCTGGGCGATCCGCACTTTGCTGGCCCCTTTTTTTCTTGTCGAATTCCAAACTTGAAACTACTGTGTCAGGTAAGAACCTGCGACCAGCAAAAAGTGAGGGCGCCATGGTGTCGCTCAAAATTTTCCACAATGAGGGAATTACCGTCGTGGTTATGGCAATAATTGCTCATCGTTGAATACTGATGATACGGTCTCAGGAACTTACTGAGATCGTATCGTCAGTATTTTTAGAATGGAGTGTTAATTGCAGAGTGAAGTGGGGCGCCGGTGCCAACCCGGCACTGGCCGGCGTCGGAGTGGGGCTGGCGCGCGCCGGGGCCAGCGCCGCCGCGCGCGCCGCCGCGCTCTGCCACGCGGGCGCCGCGCTCGCCGCGCACGCGCGCGCCGCCAGCACGCAGCGCGTCGCGCGCGCCAGGGGCAAGCAGCACCACTCGCTGCACACTGCGCTACATCATTGGGAGAAGGTATGTGTACCGTCCCTCTAGTTGCGCTGTGCGATGCCAGCGCCGCCGCGCGCGCCGCCGCGCTCTGCCACGCGGGCGCCGCGCTCGCCGCGCACGCGCGCGCCGCCAGCACGCAGCGCGTCGCGCGCGCCAGGGGCAAGCAGCACCACTCGCTGCACACTGCGCTACATCATTGGGAGAAGGTATGTGTACCGTCCCTCTAGTTGCGCTGTGCGATGCCAGCGCCGCCGCGCGCGCCGCCGCGCTCTGCCACGCGGGCGCCGCGCTCGCCGCGCACGCGCGCGCCGCCAGCACGCAGCGCGTCGCGCGCGCCAGGGGCAAGCAGCACCACTCGCTGCACACTGCGCTACATCATTGGGAGAAGGTATGTGTACCGTCCCTCTAGTTGCGCTGTGCGATGCCAGCGCCGCCGCGCGCGCCGCCGCGCTCTGCCACGCGGGCGCCGCGCTCGCCGCGCACGCGCGCGCCGCCAGCACGCAGCGCGTCGCGCGCGCCAGGGGCAAGCAGCACCACTCGCTGCACACTGCGCTACATCATTGGGAGAAGGTATGTGTACCGTCCCTCTAGTTGCGCTGTGCGATGCCAGCGCCGCCGCGCGCGCCGCCGCGCTCTGCCACGCGGGCGCCGCGCTCGCCGCGCACGCGCGCGCCGCCAGCACGCAGCGCGTCGCGCGCGCCAGGGGCAAGCAGCACCACTCGCTGCACACTGCGCTACATCATTGGGAGAAGGTATGTGTACCGTCCCTCTAGTTGCGCTGTGCGATGCCAGCGCCGCCGCGCGCGCCGCCGCGCTCTGCCACGCGGGCGCCGCGCTCGCCGCGCACGCGCGCGCCGCCAGCACGCAGCGCGTCGCGCGCGCCAGGGGCAAGCAGCACCACTCGCTGCACACTGCGCTACATCATTGGGAGAAGGTATGTGTACCGTCCCTCTAGTTGCGCTGTGCGATGCCAGCGCCGCCGCGCGCGCCGCCGCGCTCTGCCACGCGGGCGCCGCGCTCGCCGCGCACGCGCGCGCCGCCAGCACGCAGCGCGTCGCGCGCGCCAGGGGCAAGCAGCACCACTCGCTGCACACTGCGCTACATCATTGGGAGAAGGTATGTGTACCGTCCCTCTAGTTGCGCTGTGCGATGCCAGCGCCGCCGCGCGCGCCGCCGCGCTCTGCCACGCGGGCGCCGCGCTCGCCGCGCACGCGCGCGCCGCCAGCACGCAGCGCGTCGCGCGCGCCAGGGGCAAGCAGCACCACTCGCTGCACACTGCGCTACATCATTGGGAGAAGGTATGTGTACCGTCCCTCTAGTTGCGCTGTGCGATGCCAGCGCCGCCGCGCGCGCCGCCGCGCTCTGCCACGCGGGCGCCGCGCTCGCCGCGCACGCGCGCGCCGCCAGCACGCAGCGCGTCGCGCGCGCCAGGGGCAAGCAGCACCACTCGCTGCACACTGCGCTACATCATTGGGAGAAGGTATGTGTACCGTCCCTCTAGTTGCGCTGTGCGATGCCAGCGCCGCCGCGCGCGCCGCCGCGCTCTGCCACGCGGGCGCCGCGCTCGCCGCGCACGCGCGCGCCGCCAGCACGCAGCGCGTCGCGCGCGCCAGGGGCAAGCAGCACCACTCGCTGCACACTGCGCTACATCATTGGGAGAAGGTATGTGTACCGTCCCTCTAGTTGCGCTGTGCGATGCCAGCGCCGCCGCGCGCGCCGCCGCGCTCTGCCACGCGGGCGCCGCGCTCGCCGCGCACGCGCGCGCCGCCAGCACGCAGCGCGTCGCGCGCGCCAGGGGCAAGCAGCACCACTCGCTGCACACTGCGCTACATCATTGGGAGAAGGTATGTGTACCGTCCCTCTAGTTGCGCTGTGCGATGCCAGCGCCGCCGCGCGCGCCGCCGCGCTCTGCCACGCGGGCGCCGCGCTCGCCGCGCACGCGCGCGCCGCCAGCACGCAGCGCGTCGCGCGCGCCAGGGGCAAGCAGCACCACTCGCTGCACACTGCGCTACATCATTGGGAGAAGGTATGTGTACCGTCCCTCTAGTTGCGCTGTGCGATGCCAGCGCCGCCGCGCGCGCCGCCGCGCTCTGCCACGCGGGCGCCGCGCTCGCCGCGCACGCGCGCGCCGCCAGCACGCAGCGCGTCGCGCGCGCCAGGGGCAAGCAGCACCACTCGCTGCACACTGCGCTACATCATTGGGAGAAGGTATGTGTACCGTCCCTCTAGTTGCGCTGTGCGATGCCAGCGCCGCCGCGCGCGCCGCCGCGCTCTGCCACGCGGGCGCCGCGCTCGCCGCGCACGCGCGCGCCGCCAGCACGCAGCGCGTCGCGCGCGCCAGGGGCAAGCAGCACCACTCGCTGCACACTGCGCTACATCATTGGGAGAAGGTATGTGTACCGTCCCTCTAGTTGCGCTGTGCGATGCCAGCGCTAACCAGTCTTATCAAATGATAAATGATATTTATTTTGCAAATATGTTTTTAAGAAATACCTTTACACGTCAACTTTTTCATCAATTTAAACTAAATGAGGCCGGTGTTTCCTAATTAACTACCCTCCGACTCAAACTCAGAGGTCAAAGTCTCTTTTAAAGACCATACAGTAAACATGTCATATAGTAATAGTCAAATCATTTATGAGAACCATGCAGATGAGATTAAAGAGATTTGTGTCTGAGATGGTATTTTGAGGAAAGTGTACATTATCGGTACAACTACACAGATTTTAGTGGATCAGTTCAGTCAATGCAAACATTTGTCAGTATTCGTGTAGTACACATAAAATTTACAAAAACACTTCACATAGTAAATATTCTAAAATAAAAATAATCATCAGTCTAATAAAAATAAAAATAAACTTATGGCCCCCAATCTGATAAACATACATGTATTCTTGTGCCATACAGACAGGTGGTTGTGGTTACATTCAGTTGGATCGGGAATGACTAGACCCATGGTGATAATAACTTGACTTTGTCTTACTTTGCCAGGCGTGCACACTCGCACAGAAATACTCCCTACAAGTATCACCCGTCGAAGAGTCACTCATGGAGATGCTACATCCTGAAGGAAACATTGATACACAATGGGTAAGTTGTTTTATACCAATACTACAGCCTCTTGATTGCTCCTACGGGCGACGCGACTCAGGCTAACGACACATAAATGAAATTGCACTTATGTTAGATGTATAGATATTGTTTAAACCTTCCTATTAAAGGACGAATCGTGACCCATTTTTTCCCACGAATCACACACTGCCACACACACAGGCGAAATATTGCAAAATCCTGGCAATATTAAATTTTGCGATTTTTGTTCATATTTTACTTCCGTAACTGTAAATAATATAATTATATTTTGACATAGAAAATCTATATTAATTATAGCTTTATAATAAAGCTGAGAAGGTGTTTGTTTGTCTAAATGCGCTAATCTCGGGAAATACTTGTTCGAATTGAAAAATGTTTTTTTTTTTTGGATATCACTTATAGAAAGAGAGGAAGGTTATATATTATATCATCATCATTTAAGTCGAAGGACGTCCACTGCTGGACATAAACACTTAGAGGCAAGTTTCGTCACAACGGTCCTGTGTGTCTCGCATCCACCGCATTCCCACTACTTTCACCACGTCATCGGTCCACCTTGTGGAAGACCTTCCAAAGCTGCGTTTTTCGGTGCGCAGTCACCACTCTAGAACTTTCGTGGCTATCGACCATCCGTTCTACGAGCGATGTGCCCTGCCCACTGCCACTTAAGTTTGGCGATTCTTCGGGCTATGTCGGCGACCTTGGTTCTCCTGCAAATATCTTCCTGATGCGATCACGTAAGGAAACTCCGAGCATAGCCCTTCCCATTGCCCTTTGGGTAACTGTAAGCCTTCTGATGAGGCCCATTGTAAGCGACCATGTTCTAGTGCCATATGTCATCACTGGTAACACGCACTGGTCATAGACTTTCGTCTTGAGACACTGTGGTAGGTTTGACGAGAAGATACCGCGCAGCTTCTCGAATGCTGCCCAGCCTAGTCGGATTCGACGATTGATCTCTTTCTCAAAGTTAGACCTACCAACTGGATTGTCTGTCCCAGGTAAACGTAATTGTCTACAACTTCGACTTCTACACTCGAAGTTGTAGTTTTCGATCTTGATCAGAGTGGGTGCTACATGTTTATTTACCATGACTTTGGTTTTGTCCATGTCCATTTTAAGACCCACTCTTTCGGAAGCTCTACTAAGGTCTTTAAGCATTGTACTGAGCTCCTCCGTAGTCTCAGCTATGACTACTATATCGTCAGCAAACCGAAGGTGAGTGATGTACTCGCCTTTGACATTAATGCCTAGTCCACTCCAGTCCCGAGCCGTGAAGTTATCCGCCATTGCAGCCGTAAACAGTTTTGGAGAAATAACGTCTCCCTGCCTCACACCCCGCTGCTGAAGGATAGGTTTCGAGGTCCGGTCCTGAAGCCGGACTGACATTGTAGCGTTCTCGTACAAACACTTCAGCACTTCGATGTACTGATAGTCAATCTGGCACCATTGGAGAGATTGTACAGCCCAAGTCTCCAAAGCTTTTGAGTGCTTTCTCGTAGTCCACGAACGCTAAGCAGAGAGGCAGGTTATACTCCTCAGTCTTCTGTGTAACCTGCCGAAGCCTATGTATGTGGTCTACGGTGCTGGAGTCTTTTCAGAATACGGCTTTTTCGGGAGGCTGGAAGTCGTTGACCCTGCGAAACGATTCGTGATGTCTCTGGAAAACAGCTTATAGACATGGCTCAGAAGCCTGGACGAAATCCCGACTCTTTAGATTCACTTAGACCAATATCCTAGATGTCTTGTCTTAATAAACGATTGGAAGCACTCCAATCGTTTATTAAGACAAGACATCTATGGATCATCATGGAAAAAACAACCTTTTTTTCTAATAACATGGTGGTTTGCCAGTGACAAATCCTGGTATACCACCACCAGCTACTTGCGGAAATCGGGTGGCTTCCAAAATTCAATTATTGCCAAATTCTCAAGACCCTTGACAGCAAGTACGGCACGCACTGGTGATGGTAAATGCACTTGCCACATAATGTTAAGCGTTTCGGCGGGTATTTTGCCTCTTGCCAAATCTCGCATGCGCCTTAAAAGTTTCGAAGACTTTTGGTCACCATGGTCAATTTCGCTCAGAAGTTTTCGCAGTTGACGATCCTCTGATTCTTCATACACTGCTAACAGTCTTTCTTTCAAAGTTTCATATTTCTTTGACTGTGGTTGCTGTAATATAATGTCACTGACTTGTTGTATCACCTCTTTGTCCAATTTTGTGACGACAAGGTTAAATCTGGCTTCGTCGCGTTTTCTGTGGTGTCAGTATTGCCTCAAATTGTAAGCACCAAAATTCCGGAATCCTTGAGGAAACTGTGACGGTTGTTAGCTCGGATGCAGCGTTAGGAGCATGTGTTTTGTTTTCACTGGTCATGCAGGAATCACGTCGGGGTTACCTAACTGGGGCGCCCTGTGGACTCTCCGACCGCATACCGGCCCATAGTGTTACTCGACGAGGTGGGCAAGCTCTTTGAAAGAGTAATTGCAGACCGCCCTGTCGTGCATTTAGCGCGGGTGGGGCCGGATCTTTCGGACACCCAGTTTGGCTTCCGCAGGGGGCGCTCTGCGGTGGACGCCATCATGCGCGTGCGAGCCCTCACAACGGGGGATGCGGTGTCCCGGAGCAGGATCGTAGTGGTGATGTTCTTGGACATAACCAACGCCTTCAACTCCCTGCCCTGGAGTAGCATTAGGAGAGCACTCCGTTATCCACATCGGGTGCGACTACGTGTTGCGCGGCGACCTCCCCGACGGGGTCTGGTCTGCTACGATACGCTGGTCCTGGCGCAGGGGAAGTCGCACCAGGCGGCGGCCGAACTAACGACACACGCGGTTGCAACAGTCATTGAGAGGATCCAGAAGTTGGGACATGAAGTGGCACTGCACAAGTCCGAGGCCATGTGTTTTCATGGTCCTCGGAACGCGCCACCACTGGGCTCTCAAATAACGGTAGGAGGGGTTCACATCGACGTCGGGTCGACGATGAAGTACCTGGGACTCGTCCTCGACGGTCGGTGGAACTTTGTGGAGCACTTTCGACGTCTGACTCCCAAACTGGAATGAACCGGGGCTACCCTAAAGCGGCTCCTGCCCAACCTTGAGGGTCCAGACGCCTCCCGCCGGAGGCTCTATGTTCCTTTATTATCATTATGTATACATTGCTGCCAACTAATAGGAAGATCATTTATGCCTTTGCGATAAAACTCTGGTGATCTAGATTCGATAAACTGTGAATTTTGTACTGCCTCCTGATAAGAAAACTTTTTATCACGTAGACAATTATCCAATTCACGAAAAAAAAAATGGTAGTTCGTTGGAGTAAGGTCTGGCGAATACGGAGGGTGACGAATGATTTCTAATTGCAGTTCCTGTAGAGTTCAAACGGTTTTTTGTGCTGGATGAGGTCTCGCGTTATCATGGAGCAATAATGGTGAAGATCGATTCATGAGTCGGGGCTGTTTCACTGCTAGTTTTGCTATCATTGTTCGGAGTTCGGCACAATAGACATCTGCCGTTATTGCTTGACCAGATCGGAGAAAGCTATAATGAATAACACCATGCTGAGACCACGAAACAGTTACCATTGCCTTTTTATTGGTAAGCTTTGCTTTAGGACACTGTTGCGGCGTTTGACCTGGGGTCAGCCATTGCATTTTTCACTTACGGCTATCATAAAGAATCCACTTTTCATCACATGTCACAATTTTACCCAATATTCCTTCATTTATGTATCGATTCAACAAGGCAACACAAGTTTCAACACGCGTTTCTTTCTGCAGATCAGTCAAATCATAAGGCACCCATTTTTCATATTTTTTTATTTTATTAATTTGACGCAAATGAGTCAATATTGTTGGTAAGGTAACGTTAAACCATGCCGCTAATTTCTGGCTCGGAACGGCTTCCACAATCTCTTTAAATTAATTGTTTTTCAGCTGTGTGGGCGGTCTTCCACGTGGTTCATTCTTCGAATCAAAGTTTCTATCACGAAAGCGTTTAAACAAAAATCGTACGGTGCGTTCATTAGCAGTCCCCTCTCCAAACGCAACATTGATATTGCGAGCTGTTTATGCCGCGTTAGTTCCGCGTCGGAACTCACTTCAAAAATCACTCGAAATTTCGAAGTATCCATATTTCTTGTCTAAGCTGTTGAAAAAAAACAACTGAAAGTCGATAATCGAATGTTGCACATTTTTTTTTTAAATAAGGACTTCATAGGTACTATGTGAAAGAAGATTCACTCAAAAATCTCTAACCATGAAGGTTCTATGTCAATTCGAAGTTCCTATTACAATAAAACGGCCAATAATCGTGTGACAGAACGTTATATGAGTTGGCACAGTGGGATTTAGGAAAACATGTTCTTGTCTGGATAGTCTTTCTAGTCTTGTGTCTAAAATACAGCATGGCTTTTTTCACCTGTTTTGGGTTTTTAGTCATTAGTAGTATTTGTTCCTTAGGTGGACAACGTGTCGGCGCTGCTGCGCGAGATGATCTTGTCGCTGAGCGCCGACTCCAGCACGCGCAAGGAGCGCGTGCGTGACGCCACCGCCGCACTGCGCGCCGCCGCCGAGCGCGCCGCCGCGCCCGACGCCAGCCGCCAGCACCTGCTGCTAGATGTCAAGGGGCCGCTCGCCACGCTCGTCAATGTCAACCAAGTACGAACCTCTTCCTTAGCACCGCCGCACTGCGCGCCGCCGCCAGCCGCCAGCACCTGCTGCTAGATGTCAAGGGGCCGCTCGCCACGCTCGTCAATGTCAACCAAGTACGAACCTCTTCCTTAGCACCGCCGCACTGCGCGCCGCCGCCAGCCGCCAGCACCTGCTGCTAGATGTCAAGGGGCCGCTCGCCACGCTCGTCAATGTCAACCAAGTACGAACCTCTTCCTTAGCACCGCCGCACTGCGCGCCGCCGCCAGCCGCCAGCACCTGCTGCTAGATGTCAAGGGGCCGCTCGCCACGCTCGTCAATGTCAACCAAGTACGAACCTCTTCCTTAGCACCGCCGCACTGCGCGCCGCCGCCAGCCGCCAGCACCTGCTGCTAGATGTCAAGGGGCCGCTCGCCACGCTCGTCAATGTCAACCAAGTACGAACCTCTTCCTTAGCACCGCCGCACTGCGCGCCGCCGCCAGCCGCCAGCACCTGCTGCTAGATGTCAAGGGGCCGCTCGCCACGCTCGTCAATGTCAACCAAGTACGAACCTCTTCCTTAGCACCGCCGCACTGCGCGCCGCCGCCAGCCGCCAGCACCTGCTGCTAGATGTCAAGGGGCCGCTCGCCACGCTCGTCAATGTCAACCAAGTACGAACCTCTTCCTTAGCACCGCCGCACTGCGCGCCGCCGCCAGCCGCCAGCACCTGCTGCTAGATGTCAAGGGGCCGCTCGCCACGCTCGTCAATGTCAACCAAGTACGAACCTCTTCCTTAGCACCGCCGCACTGCGCGCCGCCGCCAGCCGCCAGCACCTGCTGCTAGATGTCAAGGGGCCGCTCGCCACGCTCGTCAATGTCAACCAAGTACGAACCTCTTCCTTAGCACCGCCGCACTGCGCGCCGCCGCCAGCCGCCAGCACCTGCTGCTAGATGTCAAGGGGCCGCTCGCCACGCTCGTCAATGTCAACCAAGTACGAACCTCTTCCTTAGCACCGCCGCACTGCGCGCCGCCGCCAGCCGCCAGCACCTGCTGCTAGATGTCAAGGGGCCGCTCGCCACGCTCGTCAATGTCAACCAAGTACGAACCTCTTCCTTAGCACCGCCGCACTGCGCGCCGCCGCCAGCCGCCAGCACCTGCTGCTAGATGTCAAGGGGCCGCTCGCCACGCTCGTCAATGTCAACCAAGTACGAACCTCTTCCTTAGCACCGCCGCACTGCGCGCCGCCGCCAGCCGCCAGCACCTGCTGCTAGATGTCAAGGGGCCGCTCGCCACGCTCGTCAATGTCAACCAAGTACGAACCTCTTCCTTAGCACCGCCGCACTGCGCGCCGCCGCCAGCCGCCAGCACCTGCTGCTAGATGTCAAGGGGCCGCTCGCCACGCTCGTCAATGTCAACCAAGTACGAACCTCTTCCTTAGCACCGCCGCAGGTGGTACTCGACTACAGGCTGGACACAATAATCACAAAGGCAGCGAGCGCACAGTGCGACTGATTTAGATCGTTGAGAGCATTGAACGTCACGCTATAAGTATTCTTTTTAAAGAACTTTTAACTTTTTGGGCGCCAAATTTCAAAAGACAACTCCAGATTTTTCACCGGAGCAAAGTAACTGTAACTAGCAAACTAACTGTAAAACCATAAATACCCACTCCACTCTTTTATTTCAACCATACCTTACAGGACCTCGATCCTCACGCTCAACAGTAGCACCTTGTGGTTAAGCTAATGTAACTGTTCCTGTTCAGGGCTACAACCCGGCCGCAGAGTACGTGGCACACGAGAGGATCATCGCTGAGCAAATAGGAGCATTGATGGCGGTGCGGGACGAGGTGGCCGTGAGGGACACCGAGGTGGCCGTGAGAAGCGCCCACGAAGCCGCCGACTACCTCATCAAGAAGCTGCCGGAGCACCACGACAAGCTGCTGCAGTGAGTTGCATTTTTATACTGAAGCAAATTCGCGTAGATCACGCGGGTGCTGCTCGCCAGTTCTTTCTTGCCTTGAACTTGACTTGACACACTGCCGAAATGAAAATATATGCCACACTATGGCTATGCTTAAAAGGTCAATTTCTACGATATGACAGACAGAAACTGCCTGTTTTCTAATGAACCTTTTAAAGGACTATATAAATAGTAATGGATAAATAATATTACGACGTTTCAGAAATTAGAAACTTTATTTCAAGTAGACATTAACAGGCACTTTTGAATTGTCAAAATTTCGGTCAGTCAAAAAAAGTGAAGCAAAGTTGCACGTTCCAAAGTGTAGATCTCTATGGAGAAGAACATGCATGAAACTCCATGAACACTCTTTAAATCATGTTATGAGTTACAAAAATGTAGTTTATTTGCAGACTACACAGCAACTGGCCCCGCGAGGCGAGCGGACGCCGCCTCGTGCGCCAGAGCGCCGTCAAGTTGTGCAACAACACCAGACACGGTGAGTGCCGCCATCATAGCCGTCACACTTACAACACATGCCAATCATCCAACTGTAACATGAGTAAATTTAAAAGACTTATCTGTAGCTCTTTGTTCAAATAATGTCCGTGTGTATTGTCCTTGAGAATTTTTCTCTAATCTCAATTCTTTTTTTACTGTCCCTATAATATTATTACTAACTGCATGTACTTTTACTAACACCCCTAGCGATTATTATAATAGTTTTTATACATTTTGTCTACCCGTGGGCAACGTTGTGGGTTGCATTATTGCCAAAACTTGTCTTTATTATAATTAGTTGTAAGATGTTTATAATGTGACTGTTTATTGCTCCTATTTAATAAAATAAAATAAAATCATAGCCAATCCGCGTTAAGAAAATAGTGACATCATCGTTAACATAGGGCTAAGCCACGCCCCTTGACCAATCAGATCATAGTGAACTGCAACTGTAAAATCTTGATATTTTGAAACTATGTTAGACTAGCATCTGCCAGCGGCTCCTATCGGTATATCATTGCAACGTTTATCATTAAGTTCACTCGTCTAGTAGTTTATGTGTGAATGAGTATCCATCCATATTAACAATAACGATATTTATATACAGCAGCGCCCTCAAATCTTAGAACTCTTTTCATTCCTCACAGACTCAAAAAAAAATGATGACGATTATGATTAAATTTTATAATGGTTTATGACAAGATAGAACAAAAATAACTCAGGATTGATACGGGGTGGCGCAGATATTACGACAATAAATTAAACTGAATGTTACCTCATGATGTTCCCAGTCTGCATACCAAAAATTATTCGAATATATCCAGTAGTTTAGTCACAGAACTTTATTTTACATTTGCTACATGATATATAATAAAATCCACGATTACAAAAAAAAACTTCCTTGACAACTGTGAAAAAAATCATATTCGGTGCCTTAAACATAAAACCTTAAAAACTAAGCTGAAAGCTTTAAATTAGTCAATGATTAATCAAGTTAAAGTGACAGTTGACATATCAAGGTCACTTACGTTTTAATTTTATTTGAAAAGTATTGTATGGTTTACGTTTTATCTTTGAATTATCATGCCTCGTTACAGTTTCACAGCGTCGGAGTACTCCGACATAATGTTTGAATTATGGGGAGTGCCACAGAAACGCCGCCGCTTTAACTATACGGACATACTGAGACAGGTATGGGAGTTTATCCGACCTGGTCTGGCCAATGGGTGCACCCGTTATTCTTCAAGCTGTCCAGAGGATGTGGGAAATTTGACCCTTAATCCCGCAATTGAGTAGATCTCCTCCTCGCTCCCATATGTGTTAAAGTAACACTAGACGATAGAATTTTAAATTTGAACGCAAACCTACGTCTAGTCTACGTAGGGCGTAGGGGGAGTTGACATTATTCAATATCGACAATAAGTGAGTGCTGTGATAGAATAGTGATTAAGATTAATAATTTTATTAATAAAAAAAAACTGTGATTTGGTGTAATTTTTTAATTGTGCATTCATAATAATGACGCCAAAAAATTACGTCACTACATGACACGGCGCTGTTATATAAATGGTGTTCTATTTTGTTTTACAATTTTATGCTATTTAGTTTATTTGAAAAAAAAAAATTTTATATTTCGATTTTAGGATTTTTTTGATATTTTAATAATATTCCTATGGACTAGTACGAGTGTTTTAAATTATTGTCGTATTGTCGACGCCACGTAGTATAATAATATATTATATTTAGTAAGTGACTTTCAATATTTGTCACAGGTTTCAAGAAGAAAGAGAAAGGCATATAATACGAATAAAAATAACGTGGCCGTATAGAGTAGCGTCAACTTAAACATATTGCGCGGGGACTTGCTCCCGACATGCGTCATTTTATTACTATAAATAAACATACTTTTACAATAAATCGATGAGTGCAATTATTGCTACGTGGTGACTAACATTAGAGAAAGGAAACGTGAACAAACAATCTTTTAACGTTATAAACCTTTCGGACACTAAGTGATCTTTTCTGTACGTGCGTGCTCCAACCTCAATGACAACAACTTTGCAAATGTACGAACCTTACATTTTATGGTCCTTCGAGCCGGATATTGGTGCTTGTGTCTCTTTACGGTAGCGGATCGGTTTAACTGGACTCCCAGAAGCGGGTCGCCCCAGTTAAATTGAGAAGTCGCATAATATCGTATCCGAGGCGCAAGAGTGCTGAGTTCCATTGACCATTTCAAATCAAGAAACAAAACGATTCCAAGATTTGAAACGGGGAAGACTACAAGCAACGCAGTAGTCTTCGCAACACAACACAGTCCTGGTACCGTAAACTTTTTGGATTCTACATCACGAAAAACTGTGAAATACTTGAAGAAACGCTTGACGCCTATAAATATGAGTGATTAGGTTACTTCTAGGTAAGCGCGCTCCACCGTCGACTGCATCGTCGCTTTCCATCAGGTTAGATAGCAGTTAAGCGTGAACCTATTCAAGAATAAAAAAATAAAAATAAAACGTCGCTAGAAAACCAATGGCAAGACTTCGAAAACAGACATGCCCAACTGTTACTGTCTAGGCGAGACTTTAGAACACGACAGTAACAACATACAACTCTTGCTTAACAAGCAAGAATGCATCTTCAACGCAATATACTGTGTTTTGTCCAAGATTGACGTAGCCACTATCTCGGAAAGATGGGAACTGGAAGACCGCTTTACGACATTCAAATCGAAATGGGAACCCATCGATAAACTTCACTGAGAAACAGACTTCCAACTGAAAACTGTTTAATACTCAGTATTTTTTAATAATAATTTTACAATTAAATCACAACTGTCAAAATCGTTTTTATTTTTGTTCGTTTTTAACCTTTTATCCATTTTTTTAGACGCTACCGTTTTATCTGAAGTGTTTACTTTTACTGGTGAATATGAACATTGCTTTCTAATTTACTCGCGTGGCTAGGCCGAGTGACAACGATGAGTCACTATACTCTTAACTCGAATACTCTAAAGATAAACGTAATAGCAGTATACGATTATGTGTGCAATGTGTTGATCAACAGTTATTGCAGGAGGAGAACGCAACGCGGTGGGCGCGGGCGTGTGGAAGCGCGTGCGGCTGAAGCTGGAGGGCCGCGACGACGCGCACGGCACGCGGCGCTATGCGCTGCACGACCAAGTAAGTAGCTCATCTCCTCTGCAGCTGGAACAGGAGCATTGTCCTCTACATACATACAGGATGAATAATAATCGAGTGTGTCCTCAAATTGAATGTTCTAGAGCTAATTTGCAACGATTTTGACCCGTTACTTGAAAACCAAATCAGGAGTCTTTAAGCGCCTGAGGAGAATGTGGTTCTGATAGCTCTTTTTTGCAGAAAATTATAAAATTAGATGTTTGCAACCCGTTCTCATAGTAATACATCTTACTGTGAAAGTACCTAACTAAAATAGACCAATCTCATGACATCTAATTGACGGATTTTTATAGTGTCATATGCCTGGTCTGTAATTCTCAAATTTCGGAAGCTGAAGGACACAGAAGATACTTCCTCAAGAAGTATCTTATGCCACGTCCTGCCGGAGATAGTTGTATGTGTCGATGAGTTTGGCGTGAGACTGAGTGTCGTCCCTCCTCAGGTGGACCACATGATAACGGAAGCGGTAAGCTGCGACAACCTGTGCATGATGTACGAGGGCTGGATGGCATGGGTGTGAGCCGGCCGGGTCCGCGCGCCTGCGCCCCGGCCCCGCGCGCTCGGACAGCTGCTCCCCGCGGCCGCCTCGCGGCCCGCACGACGCGCGCCAGGGCGCTGCACCGAGAAACAACTCGTTTAAACCTCACTGTCGGTACCACGTTTTTTTACTAGTTTTATCTTTTTTGTTCGCGTTCGTATGTAGCAGCGCGTCCGGTCGCCCAGTCGTCGTGACGTCGCTCGCAGGCGGACCGAGCATTAGGGTTAGATTATGGTTTCTGTAGAAGCTCCGAGGCTCAGGCCAATCGAGCCCGAGCCCAGACCCCTCGCTCTGCAGCTCGGGGCCGCTCTCCGCGAGGTCGGAGAGCTGATGAGGCCACGCTGAGCCGTGGCCGCGGCGCCATCTACGACTACCGTGACTCCGCGTCACGAACGTGCCGCCAGAGGTTGACGTGTTATTGTATCGTATCAGAAATATGACGCAGTCTATAAACGTATCTAGTATATATTTACAGAAATATAATTGATACACAGAATACAATGCCGACCTGGTGTTACTTTCAACTAAACTTAAGTAAATGTTCTTAACGATATCCGTGCGATTACTGTATTTGTTTCTATCAACATCTTCCAGTCGAGGCGATGAAATTAAACATTTATGTGACATTATTGGCGTACAAAATTTATTTGTAGCTCATCTATGAAAACTTTTATATAAAAACCCAATAAAAATACAAAAAAAAATAAGTACTAATAATAACGACACGAACTGTGCGGAATCGACATATATTCATTTTTCCTCTCTAGATGTAATTTGAATGTCATTTTACCCGAAGTAGTGCACTATACCGCAGAGTAGAATTACAGTTCCATTGAACAATAATATTGTAGCAGTTTCAGCATATATCAATTGGTTTATAATAGCTAGATTTATATTCCATTTAAAAAACCGCTCACAAGAAAATTGAATACATAGCATTAAATTCTGCACGTTACTATAGCTCTCATCATATTGACGTATTCATGTAACTCATTTATGACTAAACTTCGATATATTCTAACACATAAATGTATCTTAACGTAGGCATTATTTTAGTTGTACTCATTTCCTGTAAAACTACCTAAAACTCTATAAAATTGCTCTGCAAACAAATATAAAATAACTAGGCGCCACCTACACAGTGTGTTTCTTACTAAATCATTAACATTTGAAGCAGCATTCCAAGTAGTAACAGAGAGTGGACTCCCTCGTGATGCGCAGTAAGCTTAACCCATTCTGCGCCGTCATACTCTACTGTTTGTGGCAAAAGAATTGAGTAAGTAGCATAATTTTTGTAGGTTTTATTTTATTTGTTACTATCGGTTGCATTGTCAGGGGGTTACTATTTTTTTTTTAATATTACAATCAAGGTGTAGGTAATTACAAAATTGAAAGCAGTACTTGGCAGTAAGCAACAAAAATGCGGCATTTAGCGTAAAATTTATTTTTTGTAAGTATCTATGTATTTTCCCTGAGAATCGTTTTGAATAATCTAAAGGTTCGACAGTTTTATAATCAATATTATTTTATTTAAAAAAATCGACTAAAATACTGCTGTAACAGTTTGCTGTACGTACTTTTAAATGAATCCAGCACTCTAAGAAGGGCGTGCATCTATTTCCCCCTTTTTTCTTTTATTTGGTTTGATTAGATTATTATACAAAAATATGTATTTCGTAAATAAAACACCATCAGTTTATGTTTGGCGCTTAATGGGTTAGGGTTAATGTGCTTACCAAACTGCTGTTTGCCAATTAGGTAAGAGGCACTATCGAACTGTGCCGATCACTGAATCCACTCACTGTTACTGCCAAATATTCAGTAGACATCATAACGGGGTCACACTTGTCGGCGTATCATTACGACGCGTAATATCTGAGACGAGTACAGGCCATTCCAGATACTTTTACTTAAGATAAAAAATTACAAAAATAAAGATCAAAGAACACCATTTTGCATATTAACAGCTTTACGTTCACGTTAGTAGCAATTCGTAATGATACGCTGGCGAAGCCGGCCACACGTTGTGGTTTGTTTTATCAAATGCTGGCACTTCACTTGGTGTATTTGTAAAAATATTTGCATAACTTGGGTATTATAATATATGCCTAATTGTAATAAGGTAAAAATTGACCTTTAACGAAATAATGCAAATTCCTGTGAAAATACGCATTTTGTAGTGCCCACATAACACCTAGCTATGCACCGAATACGCGTTTTCTTTTGCATATAACGTTGGTCTAGTGTAGGCTGTAGTCGAACGTAGACGCTGCTCAATACCGACGCTGATGCCGATATGCGACGTATTTTCCTTACAATCACGTCTAATGCTGCATGCGCAGTGTCTACGCAGCGTGTGAGTGCGAAAACGATTTGACGCAGGACCAGACAAGCGCAACTCGAATGTATTTACACTCTCAAGTTGAATCGCAGACATTACATTGTTTTTATTACAATACAATGCTGCTATTTTTGTCACACTTGACGCAAAAAAAAAATCCTTGCGAAGTTATCGAACGTAAAATCCGCGGCTCATTTTGAGCGATTTACATTACGCTTGCCTGGCCCCACACTCAATTTTTTTCTATCGATTGCCCTCGTGTACGATCCCACGAAGTATTGCCGTAGAGACGAGCTCACAGCACTCAGACTCACCGGTAGTTACTAGAGACGCCCCCATTACATATACCAAAAACTCGTGTCCGCACAAGCTGTGAGAGCACACGTTTAGCTCTTTAAACCCATAGTTTATCAAGACCCTTCAGTTTATAAAAGTAAACAGGTTTGTATGGAAAATGCTAAGAAAGCCGTCTCTAGCAGCTGCCGCTGAGGTCTCTCTGTGCTCTGGGGATTAGCTCGTAGCGCGCAAGTTAGCGCATATTACAATACTTACACTCGCTTTTGTAGGTGGCGCCTTACTTACAAACAGGTTAAGGGACTATATACAGATTTGTACGGAATGACCGTTGACATTATAGTGTTATCAATAAAGATTTCCACAATATACTTAGTATTTCTACTTACTACCAAAAATGTTCAGGCGCAGACCATCAGGGTCATCAAATTGTGTGTCAAATGTCAATGTACTATGCAAGCAGCATATAATAAATTCATAAGTCGAGTCACTTTTCCGTACTTAAGTTTAGTCCCTCATTATAAAATTTTATGACTTTAATAAATAAAAAAATTACAAATACAGAAACGTTTTCGGCTAATGAACATCTAACATTATCATGTCCAACTGACATTGACGCCTTTTGGCGGATATTATGATTAAAATCATATTTTTTCTTTCAACAAAATAATCTAACTTAAATGTCAAAATTCTCTGTAGTCAGCATGTTCTACATTCTGAATACAATAAGTATAAGTAGCATAAAAAAAACAATGAAACAAAAAATTTGATATTAAAAGATTTAAAAACATTTAAATAATGACCATTAACAAAGTGTAATTTATTAGCATTCGGCTGATATGATTAAACCGTGTTAGAACATTGACAACCACAACTATTGTGAAAAAGAAATAATTTAATATTTATAAATTCCTGTTTCCAGAAATTCATGGTCTAACTTGCCAGAAACATGTCCCCTTCACAATTCTTTCCTCAGGTAATGAGTACATAGTATAACATATAATAATAATATATATCGCGTACCGCACTATACAACCTTCACGCGCATGTGTGACAGTCCGCACCTCGCACGTCCCTACGACGTCGTGTGTGTGCGTGCGTCTCTAGGACGTAGTGTACTTGTGACGTGGATGCATTCGACACTTTATAACCGCTACCATCCAGATTTAGACCACTTTCAACCTTTCGAGAGGCCACGATTGCCACGAACTATAGTTGCTGTCTCATGAGTCGAGTCTCGATAGGTAACGCACTAAGTGTTAGACTCCCCAAGACATTGGCATCACTCCCCAGACGGACTGTATGAAGATATCAAACATTGTGTTATACGGCCCAATAGATAAGGCGATTTAGTATATTATGTAGCGGCTTACAAATTGTTTCCAGCGATGTCGCTGTTTCATAGACAATGCTCATAGATATAATATTGGATGTTAAATACGATGAATGTTGTGTACCCCTGCGTTGTCTGTAAACTAACGCACGTAGATTCGACTCCCATTGAATGTATTTCCCTGTAACGCTTAGTTTTTGGTCTAAATCGTAACAATGCATCTATCGACTGTGTGATTGTATCGCTTCATATTAAAATAAATGGTGTATGTAGCAGATGGTGTTTTATTTATAATGTTCCCTAAATTCCTTATCAGATATTTCGCAGTAACGGTCGGGAGACAGGATTTAGGTCTAGTTTAGACAGCAAAATGTAGGTGGGTAATACCTATTGCTACACCTCTACCAAACGCTTCGACGAATATAGCCTTTATGTGCCCTATACAACAAAAAAAATACGGCTGAATGTATTTTTGAAGTGAAACTTCTTTACGCACGCTTGACTTGGGGAGTAAGCTGGCGAACGCGTGACGTAAGCGTTACGAAAAGTGTGATCGGGCAAGGCGAACGGAAGTTAAGTGGGGGATATAAGCAAGAGACAGCAGTGCGCGCGCACATTTTCTTTCTCTCTTCCTCTCATAGCCAAATACGAGATGGAGCGAAAGAAGTTTCACTTCAATCGTGTGGTCATAAGCACACTCGTTTTTTTGTTGTATAGGGATAACATAGAACCTTCTCCTTTTTGAAATCGGTTAAAAATATAATCTTAGACTCTGGGAAAGGCTCTATGAAAGAAGAATGGCTTCTTCCACAAAGGTAAATTTGTAAGGACTTGGCACACCATGTTTTATGAACACGTTCAGCTTAATGCTTGGTAATAAAATTGTAATGTCTTCTGGAATACTAAACTTGAAAATTGCTTATACGCGTATCTTCAAAACTTACAAATGCACAAATTTCTATAAAAAAAGCTGCTGTATGTAGACAATTCTAACTACAACAACAGCTGGCAGCTAGCAATAGGAAGTCTACTAGACTACTACTTATTCAAGTACTCGCGAAGACGAGTTAATGTACAGTCTTCCTAAAGAATTTGACACGTATCTTCGACTCGAACCTGCATTCCTGATTCTTGATAAACGTCATGATGGCGGGACCAACAATTGTATTCGAATGATTCTACCACGTATATTTAGTACGTTTTAGTACTATTTTGTACCCTTCCTGAAATTTTCATACCTCACACGGTGTAAACGGAATTTCATGATATTGTTGGCCCCGCCATTATAATGCGTTATAATGGCGGGACCATGCTTGTACGCCAAAACTATAACGAATTACAGCTTTCTGAAAAAAACTAGTATTTAGTACGCAATTTCGTACCTCCGAAAATCAACAATAAGTGACAAAAATATTATTAGTTTCTTTACAAAACCATTTTTTTTATTTTTGTCATTTTCTACGCCTGAATAATTTGACGAGCAAAAATACGTCCGGTAAAAAGTTGCAATTACATTTCGTGCAGGCGCTTTATTATTATTTATGTATTTTATTTATATTTTTACATAACACTATGTTATTAATAAATATTGAGTAGGCCACACAGGAAAATTATTATTTTACGTTTTAATATATTTTATAAAGTTATTACTATAAATAATCTGTATATCCTACTTTTTAATAATGTGTACCCTTTTTTACAATTTTTACTTATAACTGAAATATATAAAACGTACAATAATAATTTTCCTGTGTGGCCTACTCAATATTTATTAATAACGTAAATAAACGTATTTATTTATAACGTAAATTACGTGGTAGAATCATTCGGATACAAGAGTTGGTTCCGCCATTATGACGTTTATGATTCTTGGGGGTAGTAAAACACCAGGCCGTCTCTCTTTTCAATGGAATACTCCATTCGTCGCCGAATTAAAACGTATCCTGTATCTACACAATTCCATTAAAACGACACTAACAAAATGTCGTATTCTCGAACGTCCAACTAGCAAAATGGTCGTTTTAAAGTATTTATTCTATCGGATGGTCTGAGGACGGTATTAAATATAATTCCCCTCAGATGACTCCCAAGGTGGATGCTTACCGTCGAACGCGGTGCAGTGGGCAGCAGGGCTCGTCGCTCCAGCAACGGTAAGAGATGTAATAGTGTGTGAAATGTCATGACGCCCTTACTTTGTATTCGGTGAACACAGTTGTTTTCCGGATATGGGGGCTTCGTAAAGAACTGCTGCATATAAAATAGAAGTTGATACCCGGTTGCAACTTTGTGCAACTGCCCCGACGACATGGAGCAGTACATACTATGTAAGTGCCCAACCTGGGTGCATCGGTATGCAGCGCCGTGAACTCTTCTCCTTTCGCTTCAGGTCATGGAACAACCAATGGTCGGAACCGAGAGCATATGGGAGGCCGTCGTCGAAGCGCCATAAAATGTGGTCCGCGGATGACAAATTCGAGGCTTGTGTCGCCTGAACTGAATCAAGGCTACAAAGACGGTGGCGCTGATTTTCATACGCGCCTAGTGTTCCACGCGCGTCTCAGAGATGTCAGCGAAACCGTACGGGCCCAGCAGAACCGAAGCCTAATGAGGCTATGGGTTGACTTTCGAAAGGGAAACTCGAGGTCCATAGGTGTGGTTTTAGTCAGTAAAAGTCTGACACGCCCTCACGCTCCGCACTAGAGCGAAAGAATTTATTGGATGACATTCCAAATTAAAAAAAAGATGTGACGAGGAGTTGGAGGCATCTAATTAGGTCTAGGTCTTCTTATTATGGGGGCGGCTACCCAAGCTAGTTAGCTTACTCCAAATCCTATCATCATCATCATTTCAGCTGCTAGACGTCCACTGTTAGACATAGATGTTTTGGGTCGTACGATATCTTCTTATTAGTGTTCATCTGCGACAATAAGGTTTATTATGGGTTCATTAGGTCATACTCTTCCGAATATCAAAATAATTGATAATAAATAAAACTTAATCGTGTAATTGGCAGTTTATATTTATTTACATAACAATAATCACATGTGGGATGAATTGTGAAAGTACTTAAATATTGTAATATTTTGAACCTGTTTCATAAGATGGGTAATGAGCAATAAAATAAGTTTACTAATATCTAGTTTACGTGAAGTACAGTCGACAAATCAATCAGTCCAATGCAGCAGTCTGGGTAAGTATAACCATTAGAATTCAGGTTTCAACATGTCACACGTCATAATAACGAAGTATTAAGTGTAGGGACTACTGGAAGGGCTGCAGGAAAGTTTGATAGAGTTACTGCTTTTGAACACTGGAGCTCCACTCAGACAGAACGAGAGAAGTTATTTAAGGATTTCCTACCTCTTATAAAAGGGACTACTGGAAGAAAAAGACACGAGACGAGGAAGAAAGACAAGAAGAGAGAAAGTTAAACGGCAGGATATTGGTATATTATAAATTCTAAAATACTAACTTTCTACATTATTTAAGTCATAAGTTGGTCGATGCAAGGAAAACTGCTCAGGTGGAAAAAAACTCGTAGCTAAATTCCGGGTCAACTCAATACAGATTGCCATCAACACTATCTAAAAATAATAGCGTCCCAACAGACGTCTGTCTACTGTACTTCACGTTCCACAGAATACATCTACAAGCACGCCCTTGATCCCCGATAGCTATGAATTAAAAGAATACTCAGTACGACTCGTATCACAAGAAGCAATCCACACAAGTACTCGTGCACAATCAACAAACAACAACAAATGTAAACATCACACTTCGTAGTGAAACACAAGTGCTCGCTCAACGTAGGAAGACAAACAAATACTGATATTTAAATAGCGGCTATCATGACAAGTAATTTTACTTGGAGATTTTTGGAAGAACTTCTTGAGTATTGTAAAGAGGGCTTTCAGTCATTACGTGCCGTTTTGAGTAACATCCGAATGAGTTCTTGAGCGAGTATTCTTGAAAATTGACTATTCCAATGATGGTTTTGTAAGTACGTATATTTGTTTGTCTTCCTAATTACATATCCCCACAGCCCAACATGTCACGAAGAATTTAAAACTATACTAAACTGTACACAATAATAATAACATCTATGTGCAATAATAAACTCATGTTATACAATTTCAATAATAATATACTTTTAGAATATTTCATAATAGAGCATTTAGTTGAAAATTATAATATAATATTAATATGACAAGATCAAAATATAAAGGAACGTTCATCGTTTGGCAAATGTATTATAAATATTCAAGACGGAAGCAAACCATATCTATAGAAAACTTCGCGATGGCGAAGTAATAACTTCTATATATAATTCAGTAGATACAATAGAAACCTATGTATAATAGCGGCATCTATATTCAACCATTATTACTACTACTTATTTAGTGAGATAAGTTGCCGTTATATTTTAGCGCCATGTATAAATAAAATGATTAAAGATTAAAATACTTTCATCTAAGGACCAATTTTTCAATACCAACTAGTCATAAAACTTGTTTTCGAGAAACAAAACGGTGGTGGTTTGACAACATTTGTGTTGAAAATATCCGCTATATTTATTGTTCAGATGAGAGTTATCTGACTAACTAGATTGAATAACCAGCCTTAAATTTTGTTAACTTTTTGACCGCCACAGTCACACTTGAAAAACAAAATGTGTCCAACGCGCCACGGTCTCGACTACATGACATTAAAGAATGGAATCGTAGCTCGGCGCCGAGAGCACGCATTTGTTTGTTGACGTGACCATCAAAAGGTTAAAACAATTCATAACTTGAATCACTGGTCGACAATGAATAAAATGCTATTGAAATACACTGAGTTGTTATAAATTATGATATCCTAATGATATCGATGCTTCCATTCCTTGGCAACCCAAGGTGATCATGATCATGTTCAAACTGTTTAAAACCACATTCGCACAAGACAACAAAGACAATTATTTGCACAACTGAATTTTTATTGCTTATTGATATGCCATATGTTTGTAGTGGACGGGACCAACAGCAAACATATCTCAACCTCTTGTTGATTTTATCATACACTCTCCATGATAATCGATGGAATTTTCAAACAAAGCGACATTTCAAGTGCTTTAGTAATATACAGTATTGTGCATGATGTTTTCTGGAAGCAATTACCCAGACCTTCATAATTGTTACGAGGTCTAAGCAAAAGCTTCTGAACTGACTGAAACATGCTGAAAATTTCAATGGCATGTGTGTCAACTCACTATCAATCATATCACGAATATAAGTGGACAACCAAATATGGTAACTAAAATAAGCAGAATAGTACATTCAAAACTGCTTACTAATTAATGCAGTTTTGAATCTACTCGTATCCGTGGTAGGTATTGCTTATTTTAGGCTGCTAAAGTTGAAATGGCCAGTAACTGTATAGGGGCCAATAACTGAAGCGTTACCCCTATTATCGCTTTTGCAGATTGTGTTCGCAAAAGTAAACCCCATGTGGAAGTTTAACCCATGAGAGTTAAACCTCCTTTTCTATACATACATCTTTATCACCATTTGGTGTGGGATCAATAGTCGGGAAGTAATATTAAACTGATCCCTTTGTTTTCATTCACCCTTATTATTGTAGCATAATCTGAGCCGTTTCTCGGCTTCAATATCTCGATTTCTGCTGTTAACTGTTGTTACTATAAGATCAGATACATCAAACCTATTTGTTTTTTGTGTTTTTTGAGTGTATTTAAAGCTATTGCAGGCCCCACCTGTCCCGCACGTAGCACAGACGCAGACAGGCGTGCTGCTATCGCTTGGAGGCCTGCTTGAGCGCAATGAGCTCGTCCAGCTGCGCCTTGTACAGCTGCGTCACGTCCTGCAGGTCCAGGCGCAGCTCGGCCATCTGCTCCTCCTTCTCGCCGTACATCTGCAGGAGCGCGTCGTATTGCTCGCGTACTGCCTGGAAACGAGGATTCAGTGATAAGTTTAAAATGTCAGTACATAGGTTGGTACTTGCCCGCCATGGTCTGAAATAAAATATTTAATATGGTAAGCGCTAAGTAAGAAGCATTAGAGTTCGTTAGCCTAGAAGTAACCTTTTTACTTAGCATTTGAAGACTCCCAGATATTTGAAGTTCCTAGGAACACAAACCCTAACTGGGGGTTCCATAGAGCCTACAGATTTTGCAAGTTCATGCAGGTTGCTGTTCTTCCTTGGATCCCCTTGGGCCATCCCAAGGAAGAACAGCTTAAGATTTAAACATCTTTTTTCTTCAAGTACTTATGTACTTAAAAAAAGTCTCTTCTTATTTCTTATCTTTCTATTTTAAAGGTATGCGGAACAGGGAGTAAAGTCCCGCAAATCTCCGTTGAAAAAGGGTGAATATGGGTATTGTGTCTGGTCCGGGGCAACTGCCTGATAGTTGATTTCGAAATGTTGTATAATAATATGTTCTAATCGCGCGGAGAACCCTGATACCGCGATGGCAGGACTTTTAATTCCTGTGTGGCGTCACAGATGTCGCTACATATGACAAAATATGGTGCTGCGTGAGCGTTGTAGAGTGAAGGTGGGTGTGCTGGTGATGCTGACCTGCATGTCGTCGAGCGCGGCCTGCAGCCTCGCCAGGTGCTGCGTGAGCGTTGTAGAGTGAAGGTGGGTGTGCTGGTGATGCTGACCTGCATGTCGTCGAGCGCGGCCTGCAGCCTCGCCAGGTGCTGCGTGAGCGTTGTAGAGTGAAGGTGGGTGTGCTGGTGATGCTGACCTGCATGTCGTCGAGCGCGGCCTGCAGCCTCGCCAGGTGCTGCGTGAGCGTTGTAGAGTGAAGGTGGGTGTGCTGGTGATGCTGACCTGCATGTCGTCGAGCGCGGCCTGCAGCCTCGCCAGGTGCTGCGTGAGCGTTGTAGAGTGAAGGTGGGTGTGCTGGTGATGCTGACCTGCATGTCGTCGAGCGCGGCCTGCAGCCTCGCCAGGTGCTGCGTGAGCGTTGTAGAGTGAAGGTGGGTGTGCTGGTGATGCTGACCTGCATGTCGTCGAGCGCGGCCTGCAGCCTCGCCAGGTGCTGCGTGAGCGTTGTAGAGTGAAGGTGGGTGTGCTGGTGATGCTGACCTGCATGTCGTCGAGCGCGGCCTGCAGCCTCGCCAGGTGCTGCGTGAGCGTTGTAGAGTGAAGGTGGGTGTGCTGGTGATGCTGACCTGCATGTCGTCGAGCGCGGCCTGCAGCCTCGCCAGGTGCTGCGTGAGCGTTGTAGAGTGAAGGTGGGTGTGCTGGTGATGCTGACCTGCATGTCGTCGAGCGCGGCCTGCAGCCTCGCCAGGTGCTGCGTGAGCGTTGTAGAGTGAAGGTGGGTGTGCTGGTGATGCTGACCTGCATGTCGTCGAGCGCGGCCTGCAGCCTCGCCAGGTGCTGCGTGAGCGTTGTAGAGTGAAGGTGGGTGTGCTGGTGATGCTGACCTGCATGTCGTCGAGCGCGGCCTGCAGCCTCGCCAGGTGCTGCGTGAGCGCGGTGCGCTCGGCGAGCAGCGCGTCCCGCTGCAGCGTGAGCGCGCGCAGCTCTCCGTCGCGTCGCGTGAGCTGCGCGAGAGTTTCTTCAACACACATGGCTGAAGAGGCTGTGGGAGTCGCGCAACCTTCTTCCTGTAAATCGTTGTAGGTACATCAGTATAGAGAACATACAATATGGTTGAGCTTTCGCTGAAGCTCGTTGAATGAAATACTGTCACCATTTGTATTTTATCCCAAAAAATGTTTTACTTTATAAGATATTGTACGGTATATTCAAAGTTATAGTTCCATAAAGCTACTCTATTGACCAATATTACTAATTCAACATTTAAATTTGATTTGGCTCAAATAGGACTTTCTATGTTATTAATATTTAAGGACGCTTTTACAATTTCGACACTTAACTCGGTTTTTCGGGTACCATTATGATGACCTAGGAATCATAACTATGAGGATGTCATGGTATCACATAATAGGTAATATATTCATCTCCAAAAATATTATGGTCTTTTATAAAATTTTCATATGAATACGGTTGGTCAAATACCAACGCACTAATCGTAGAAACTTACAAAAAATGGGGTCTGAACGCGTAAGCTAAAGACTGCACATTTTTAGCTTCAAAATCCAAAAATAATACATACAGCTTATATATTCTTCTATACGTATAGCTAGTTATTTTGAACCTACATAAATAACTTTCTGATTTATGACCAAAATAAAACCACTCAATATTTCTTCATACACTTTTCATTGAACCCACGAGTTCTAAGCGTCATTCCGCGCTATGACGCGCTTGTCATAGACGGAGTAGCGATTCCGTAGTCAGCAACCTTAAAAGCCATGTCGGTCTGATTGTTTGCCAGTCTCCTCATTTTGTGCCATGACTAGGCCACTAGAACAGGTAATAGAAGGAGCCATATCTTCCCCCCTACCAATCGCAGCCGGTGTGCCTTAAGGCTGCTGAGTGTCGCCAGCGTGCGTTACTCACGATACACTGACGATATTCCTACAACGCCGACTGGACGCTTGCGCTGCACACCGATAACGCTGCGAATATTACTATATCCATGACCGCAAAGTGTGTGGTGGTAAAGATGTAGCGCGCTCTCAATTTCAATTTTGATTGATTTGTTAAAATGGTGAATGTTGGTTAACGTGAGTAAGACGCAGGTAATGATCACGGGATCTACACTTCTTCTATCATGTTTGAAACTTAGTGGAGTCGATATCGGGTGGATGTCTTACTTGTTGGTTCACCATGTGATTGCATGTTTATAAGGTTGCTCGTAATCTCCTTAAATTAGTGTTTTTGTCTCGACTTCTGGTGCGTGTTAAGTTGAGTGTATTCAAGGTGTGTAATAATATGTGCTTTATTTTGACCTATGTTGTATCCGTTTGGTTCGTTTTCATAAGCGAGGGGAATCGAAAGATTCTTCACGCACAACAACATTTGGTGTTGTGGAGTACAGTGGATGTCTCTCGTTATGTGAGGGATGATGTCATTTAGTGGATTGAGAGCCTGGATGAGTTTGTGCAACGTTTTGTGGATGTTCGCGTGTGCCGACGTCTTAGTTTGGTTTCACGTTAAGTATCTGGCATCTTGGCATGCGCGCTCTTCTGATGTGAGATCTTTGCTACGCGGCTTTATTGTCGATAGCGATTCTTTCTGGATTGATGTTTGAGTACTAAGTTTACATGTCTACTGAAACAATAAGAATCTACACCTACTCTCACCCCGATAAGCGTCGTGTGCTAAGTTAATATAGGCACGACGCGAGTCGACCATACATTCGCAACTCTACACACGCTACATTTCCTACTGTAGGTCCGTAACAAGCCGGCCCACTCGTCGCAGCTCATCCCCCGCCGGGCTTCCACTTGGGGTCTCACCTGGTGGGGTCTGAGCGCCATGACGTACCTACAGTCTACTTACACATACAAAGACATATGGGTGCTCAATCATCCAAAGAGCCATGCCAAAAGTGACAACACAATGACGAGTAACATATTCATGAACCACGATCGAACCCCGTGGCCAGAGGGCCAAACCCTGAAACCGCTTGCCACGCCCCCTGACGGGGACGTCGCAAAAACCACAAAAGTTGTTTATCAATCAATCTCCAACAAAACTCACGAAACTCTAAAAGAATCTGAAAAAAACAGACGACGCATCTTATCTTAAATTCTTAGTTTGACAGTTGTGAATCAGTGACAAGAATAATGCTTAACCAAAACACGTAACATAATAACATTTTTATATTAACCTTAAAATATAATAAACCGCTAAAATTTTAAATGTATATTAAATTATAAATATATGATAAGAAAACTTAATAACATTAAATTCCGTACGCAACATAGGATTTACATAATTAACCCCCTATAGAAAAAAAATTCCCACTGTATGTGAAGACACCAGAAATATTCACACACAGTGACTCACGTCCCACTTTAAAAACCTGAATAGATACACAGTACAGTTAAATACATTGTATACATTTTTAAATAATAAAAAATTATAATTTATAAACCCATATTATATATTTTTAACGAGTAGATCGTATATATTTAATTTTACCTTCTTTTTTTCAAACATCATATTTATTGAGCTTAAAGACTAAAGGTATTATTCATATCAATGGGCGTTGTGTTGTCGGATAAATTAAATACAAGTACCTATTTGATTTTATAATAACCCATACAAAATAAACAAACATAAAAATAATAATATTTTCAGATCAGGAAATAATCGAAAGTGTATAAAGAAATTGGTCGATATTTCTCGGTAACGATATGGTACTTATTTTTCACTTACGGCCAGCGTTTGAAATTGGGTAAGTGATAGTAATAACTGATACCAAAAACACAAAGTTCACACAATCAATACTAGAAAAAATAACATAATACCTTTAAGTATCAAATAAGTTAGGTTAAAGTATAAAATTGAGCGAAGCGAGGGGATTCTATGTGTGCATCCTGTGTGCGTACGCGTAATGTTGATGTGTTGCGACTAGTTTACCTAAAATTGAGGGAGTGAAAAATATAAAATCGTGCGTCCTTAATGTACAAAGTAAAGTGTGGCGTGTGTGGCGTGTAGTGTGTAGTGTGTAGTGTGCAGGCGGCGCGTACTGACCGAGTGCCACAGCGAGGCGGACAGCGAGTCGGACGCCACGGAGTGCGGCGGGGACAAGTCTCCGCGCGACGACACCTGCTCCTGAAATACAAACAATTACGTTGTACTAATCTCAACCATATTTTCGTGCTGCTAGTCTAATTTTAACTACCTAAATTGGGGTCGGGTTCCAGTCAAACAGGACGCATTTGGATAGCAGTATTTTAAAGGAACGACTGCTTATCTGACTTCCAGTAACTAGTTAATACGATACTCCTGAGCAAAACTAATGTCAACATTTTATGAGTTTCGCGGCTGCCTGACTTACAAATGCTTTTTTTATTATGGATAGGCTCGCGTTTGACCACTATCTCACCATCAGGTGACACATCGCACATCACCACCTGATAGTAAGCGATGATGTGGCCGACGATGGACCACGCTTGCCTAGAAGCAACCTACTCTTTATTTAAAGATCCCTGGGTTATAGCTCTCAGGAAACACAGACTCCGCAAGGAATTCCACTCCTTAGCTGTTCACATAATGAATGTGGTCCCTGCACGCTTTGTACGTATGTTACGGGTGGGATGTCCACCATGTACCGGTTGCGCAACGCCGTCCGTTCTTGTGGTCCGATGATGAGATCCAACGGCTGAACGTGCTTCCGAGGTGTGGAAGAATCACGGCATGTTAAGATGGTCACGCATCTACAGGCCAAGCTTTGCTTATCAATATTTTGATTGCATCAGTCCTACCTGTAAAATAGCATTCCTTTTCTTCTCCGTGTCGAGTGCGTTCTTCTCGGCGCTCAATTGTTGCTCAACATCGCTCAGTCGCTGATGAAGCTCAGATATTTGATTTTTATGTTCGGTTTGAAGTGTTTCTAATTCTTGAGTCTTACTGTCGAATAAGAAAATACATGACTAGCGAAGTTCTACAATATCTAAATAAAAACTATGCATCAGAAGAATAGAAATAAATTGTTGATTTGAAAAGAAATCGTTTTCCCCTATTGAACTGGGCTGCCATTCTGTTACAAGAAAGGTTTGAATGTTTCCGGCTTCTAAAGCTTCATTGATATTGAAACAGTGCCTACCATGCACTAAATAATTGACAGAAAACGGGACAAAATGAAAATAGTCGGCGATTTTGACTCATGTTACGCAACATTCAGACCACTTAGCTTGACCATAAAATGCCATGTAGATTTAATGTCGTTGTAACTCACTTGGCCAGGTCGTCTTGTAACCGCTGCATAGTGGTCCCCCGCTCGTGGCCCAGCTGCAGCAGCTGCTGAAGCTGGCGGCGCGCGGCCTGCAGCGCGGCGTCGCGCTCGGCGAGGCGCGCCTGCAGCTCGGCGCACTCCGCGCGGCACACGCGCTCGCGCTCCACCGCCGACACTAGCGAGCGTTCCACTTCCGCTGTCGACACCACATGTCTTAGTGGAGGATTGACACACAAGTTTCCAGATCAACAGACAAGAAACACTGGGGGCTTCTAAACAAGAAATGAGTTCACTGGAATTTATGGCAGTAATGCTGCATAGTAAATTACTATGATATTTTGTCCCAAACAAATGAAATACGAGGATTTTTTTTTAATCAGGGACGTGCGAGCAATAGGAAAACGAGGGAGGTCCCAGAAGTGCCCGACCTGACCATAAAAATAATAAAAAAAATTGCAAAAATAGGTTTTATGCTTTAACCTAATTTCTTTGTAGATCGATACTTTCTCTACAATTGCCAATAGCTTAGATACCGTATTTACTAGAGGAATTGTCAAGCTCTTCAAAATATCCATTAACCGCAGACTCTACCTCTTCATTTATTTATTAAAAATTATGCACTGGTAATAAACACTGTACAAAGGCGGACTTAACGCTTTAGACATTTTGTACCAGTCGACCTTAGGGTGGAGCAGAAACAAAACATTAACAAGTAAAGAAATACAATAATAAATATATACCTACGATACATACATACAAATTAAAAATCAAAACAATATAACAAATCATTGTTGGTAAATGTTTCTCCACCGAGGCTTTATTCCAGATTATGAAAACGAAAATAATCTTAGGAAGCCAGACCTGGCGAATAAGGTGCATGAGGAAGCAATTCAAACTACAACTCATTGATTTTAGCCATCGCAATGACGGACGTTGGTGGACTGTTGCGTTGTCGTGATGAAAAAACACTTCTTTTTCGACAGATGCGGCCGTTTTTCCTTGAATTCACCACCTTAACGCTACAATAAGATTGCATAATGTTCCTCGTTGATTGTTCTTCCTTTAACAAGATAATCAATAAATATTATTCCACGTGCATCCCAGAAAAATTACGCCATAGCTTTGCCAGTTTATCGAATTGTCTTCACTTTCATCGGAGTTAGTTTACAGCTTTAACTACGCTTTCGTCTCAGGTGTGAAATGGTCCACCTTAGGCGCGGGCTTGCGGATAGTGAGCAATGGGTAGCTCACTGTCCGACCGTCCGGTAAGCGTCCGGACCGAGCCCAAGTCATCGACGGCGCGTATGAGATGTCAGCAAATCGTAGGGGCCCATTAGGGTCGAAGCCTACTGGGGCCACGGATAGTATGAAAGTGAAACCCGCCCTGGGACGAAGGCAAAGAAGGAAAAGAAGTGGGTTTTTAGTCAGTAAGTCTGACACTATCTCCCGATCCGCCCAAGAGCGGGATTTGTCATAAGATGATTTTCCTACCTAAACTACTAAAAATACTGTATTGCACTTTTGTAAGAAGTCATCTGGAGTACGCGTCTCAGATATGGAATCCACGTTATCATAAATACATAGACCGCATTGAAAACATCCAGAAACGTTTCATTAAATATCTTTGCTTCCATCAAAAGATTCCATATCAGTCATCTGATTATCTTGAACTCTGTAAGAAGTATCATCTGTTACCACTGGTAGATCGTCGTAGAATTGCTGACTGTCTGTTTTTGCTCAAAATTCTCAATAACAATATTGATAGCCCTGACCTATTATCCAAATTTTATTTTAATGTGCCAAACAAAACATTTCGTTTTAATCCACCCATACGTGTTCCTCACACGTCTACAAATTATAGGCGGAATAGTTATATTGTGCGTGCAAGCCGTAATTTCAATGACTTATGCAAGGAATATGATTGGGATCCTTTCACAATTAGTGTGAACTCAGCCAGAAGGTGTTTAAGCCTCAAATTCTTTAAGTAGCATTAGGTTTAATATATTGTTTATTAGTTGTTTAAGTGCAAACCAAGGATTTATACTGTACTTCCTACTTATCTAAAAAGCGAAGCTTTATTGTTTTTGCGCTCACACCATTTTTAATTTTTATTGTATTGTCTATACGTGAGGACTTGTAATTGGCTTTCTAGGTGATTATGGTTTCCTTTTTTTTTTTTTGTCTGGTTTTATTAGCTGTAAGTCCTCCATGTACTAAATAAATAAATAAATAAATAAATAAATAAAAAAGGTGCACAATGGTGAGTCCATGATTCGTCCATGGTTATAAATCGACGCAAAAATTCGGTTCCATTGCTGCGAAACTTTGCTAAACACTCGATGGAAACATCCAGACGACGTTGTTTGTGCTGCATTGTGAATGTGACCTCACGTGGCCAACTAATGCAGTGTTCTTCTTATCAGTTCGTTAAACCTCGGTTGAACTCAGCTACCCAATATTTCATGGTTGTAACAGAAAGAGCAGACTCCCCTAGAGTAGAATCCAACTCGGGTTTGATATCAGTTGGAATGAAACCATCCAGAAGAACGTTTAATATCACACACAGATGACAGATTTTTCTATGTGTAAATTCAGTGGGAGCCTTAACTTTAGATGGCTGTTTAAAAAATTTTTTATTTTTTATTTTTGATATATTCGCGCTTGATCGCTATCTCACCTGATGGAAAGCGACAATGCCGTCGACGATGAAGCGCGCTTACCTAGAAGCAACCTATTCACTCTTGACTTAAATACTTCTTCGGGTTGTAGCCATCAGGAAACACAGATTCCGGTAAAGAATTCCACTCCTTAGCTACACAACACAATGAATTACACAATGAACGTGTTCCCAAAACGTTTTGTACTTATAGGTGGGATTAACGTAAAGTTATCAAATTTATAATTTAAGTAGTTGAAATATGGCGAATCACCATGTTTATAAATCAGGTTGGGTACTTTTGGGACCACTCTCGTAAATAAGCCCGGCTTTTATGTGAAAATACATGACACCTAACATCTAAATCATAGAACATAGTAAACAAATTAAATAAAAACATTCTGCGCTCAATTGTGAATTGAGATTAATTTATAAGACACGATACCTATGATAACCATTATGCAATGTTGCCGCTCCGAGCGCAATCCGTCAGATCTCACCCTAACACTTAACAAAAAAAAATGGACACTAATGTGTTGCTTTCTCAATCAACGTGTTGGCTTTTGTAGCTGGCTTATCTGCTTTTTCTATTTTCCCTGTAAAAACATTATAAATGCAGCTGCGCCAGCACGCAAGCCGCGCCGCTGTCCCCGGCAGCGCCGGCACTCTCGCTGCTCTCTAGAGAGGACTCACCCAGCTGTACTGCCCTCTGACGCAACGCATGCGCATGCGCGTGGTCGCGCTCCAGCGCCGCGCGCTGCAGCTGCGCGAGCTGCGCCAGCACGCAAGCCGCGCCGCTGTCCCCGGCAGCGCCGGCACTCTCGCTGCTCTCTAGAGAGGACTCACCCAGCTGTACTGCCCTCTGACGCAACGCATGCGCATGCGCGTGGTCGCGCTCCAGCGCCGCGCGCTGCAGCTGCGCGAGCTGCGCCAGCACGCAAGCCGCGCCGCTGTCCCCGGCAGCGCCGGCACTCTCGCTGCTCTCTAGAGAGGACTCACCCAGCTGTACTGCCCTCTGACGCAACGCATGCGCATGCGCGTGGTCGCGCTCCAGCGCCGCGCGCTGCAGCTGCGCGAGCTGCGCCAGCACGCAAGCCGCGCCGCTGTCCCCGGCAGCGCCGGCACTCTCGCTGCTCTCTAGAGAGGACTCACCCAGCTGTACTGCCCTCTGACGCAACGCATGCGCATGCGCGTGGTCGCGCTCCAGCGCCGCGCGCTGCAGCTGCGCGAGCTGCGCCAGCACGCAAGCCGCGCCGCTGTCCCCGGCAGCGCCGGCACTCTCGCTGCTCTCTAGAGCTGAGCAGGCTTCCCTCGCCTCGTGGAGTTCTCTTCGGAGGGCTTCCTCACGGGATACCCATTTTTTTTCCTCTAAAAAATTAGAAAAGCATGTTTTAAATCCCAACAAATCCACAAGATAAATTGACTGCTTAATGTGATTTCTCAGCTAAAACTTAACATAAGCTCAGCGCATAGGTAAGGCTCAGCCCCATATCACATGGGGCCGTATAACATGTAATGAAATGTGAGTACACCTACTAAAGTTATATTTTAGTCCACCTTTCAGCGAAAACAGACATGAAACGTTACTAACCGTTGACCATCTCAACCCTAAGCTGCTGCAGCTCAGCCCTGAGCCTCTGCACCTCTTCATCAGCCCTCCTCTGGTTGTCCCGCGCCTGCTCATGGTTGGCACTCCTCCTCGCCAGGTCAGCGCTCGTTCGCTGTAAGTCGGTCAGTTCCCGACGAGCCCCCTCGAGGGAGGCCCGGCTACCTTCGAGTTTGTGTATCGTATCATCTAGCTGGCTTTTTGTCTGTTTAAAATGATAAAAAGATTCATAAGTCTGTTATAATGATAACGTAACAGACATCATTAAAATTCCATTGTGCCTGGTGTATAATGGAATTTTTATTGTGTTGACATAACTACAAGCTACATATCTACACAATGGGTTAATTACACAGTTTTGCAAAAACTTCAGCTAGTAGGTATAGTAATGTTTTAATTGGAAAATCCAAGTAGATATAATTATATAATTCTTTCTATGAAATCGACAAGCAAAGTTTACCACTAAGTCCCAAGATGTGTAAATGAAAGAAATGCCTGAAGGAAAAGCATTTATCTGCCCATAGATAATGCAGAGTTGCAGACTTATTATTTCCCTGCTATTGTTATTGCTCCTAACGGCATAAAATCTCCATCTACATAAACAACAACATTGAATTCCGTTAGTGCAGCTGCCGCGCTGGAGTGTCGCGTTCCGCTACTGATAAGAACTCTCGCTGCGATAAGCAACACAAACTAGATGTGTTTATGTTTACAATGGACATTTTACAACTTTCCACAGATTATCTTAGCTATTTGTTGTGAACAATTAAATTCTGTAATTCAAAAAATGGAAAGCATAATTATGATACCACTACCAATTTTCGTCTATCATTTAAATTTCTCAAATATTATAGGTCTAGGTCTTGTTTCTTCGGAGTTTTATATCAAATTTTAATTGACTTGAATTTGAATTTTTAGGCTGATATAATTTTTTTCATACAGAATTAGTAATAACTCGACCTATTCTCAGCAGAATGGGATAGTGTGAAATTTTTGCAACAATTAAACACTTTTTCTGGAGAAGGGGCGTCAACCGTCAAACCTTAGTATATGACAGACAGACTAGACAGACGAACAACGAAATGATCCTTATAAGGGTTCCGTTTTTTTCTTTTGAGGTACGGTACCCTAAAAACGTGTTGCGCCGACCCTAGTTAACATCGGACAAGGGCAAGAAGATGATGATGATCTGACAAAAGGTAGACTGGTAGCTTTACCAGTCCATCGTTCAAGGCTAGCCTTAGCTCTTAGCTTATACTACCTTGTACATAATTTATGTAAGGAACCATATCAACAAAAAGAAGAAAAATATTTCTGTTCATAAACTTAACATAAGTAAATACCTCCATAAGTTCAGTCTCAAGTTTCTTGTTAGCAGTGGTAAGCCTGTACACTGCTTCAATCTGGCTTACTTCCAGTTCTTCTTTAGCAGCTATAGACCGCTTCAATCTGTCTAGTTCTGTTGTTTGCTCGGCTATTTTATCTCTGAAACAGAGGGCAATGTTATGCCAATAGAATAGAGACACATATTTTGGTAAAATAAAAAACTTTTGATTCTTCTTGTATTAGTTATTAGATGCAGGTGTGTAATCTATGTACACAAGCACATATCCCCTTTAATTTGTAAAACAGGTCCTAAAAATTTGCGAAATACTTGTCATAAGACGATTTTCCCAACGAAAAAAAAAAAAAATCTAGCCCTTTAGCAAGTGTTCCAATAAGCATGTCTTATTGTGCAGTAACATGAGCATCCAACATTGTGTAATGTCTATACAATAATAAATTAGGTACGTAAATTGTCCGATATTGCGTCACAGTTAACCAGAATGCGCAATTGTTGCCCACAGTCCTGGCTGCCTCACCTCAAGCCTTTAATGACCTGTTCATTATCCTTATCCTTGCTCCTCAATTTCTTGATGATATTGGATTGCTGCAGCTGCTGGCGCGCTAACTTCTCGCCTTCCTCTTGCAGTTGGGCAATCACCTCGTCCTTCTCTTTGAGAGCATTCTCTAGTTCTGAGGAGTTCTTGCGCGAGGAAGACTCTGATTTGTAGGTGTCTAGTTGCTTTCTTAGCTGATCCTGTGGAAATATTGATTAAAAATACTAACATAAAGATATCAATACCAAAACCAGTACGAAATGAAAACATTTGCAAGGTCAAACAGTAAAGTGCAGCTGACTGTGAAATCATTGTTTGTAAACAAAAAATACTCTGAGATAACAGGTTTATGATTTCATGATATCAAAATTATATATTACAAATCTGGGTTTATATGATTTACATATTTTATTAAATCTTTATAACTCAATATTGTAAATCTTGAAACCTTTTCTCATAGTTATACCAATCAAATCATTACATAAATATCAAGGCTAACTAAAATGCTAAAAATCATAGGTCACTTACATTGGCTAAGTGGCTTACATGATTCTAAGTTAACGATCCTAGAAGTATTTAAAGATTCATACCTTTTCTCTGATAGCTTGCTGGAACTTCTTCTCTAATGCTGACATCCTCTGTGTGTAATCTTCTGTGATAGTATTAATATCGCCTCCTTCATGCTTCAATATCAGTGACTCCACCTGACTCTTCAAGTCTGCATTATTCTCTACTAGGTCCGCATTACTCCTGCTCATTTCTAACAGTCTATTCTCTCTTGCTTCAAGAAGCTCTGCCATTTCACACAGCCTCCTCATAAGCCTCTCGTTCTCGGAACCCTGGCTCTCATCACTTGTGTTGCTCTGTACAGATGCTTCTGATAGCTCTCGGTTGTGCCCCCGTATCTTAGTGGCTAATGACTTTCCTAGAACTAAGTCAACAAGGTTAGGTGATGTTGTACCGTCAAACTTTGACTGTTTGAAGGCATATTTAGCTGGGCTGTTCCTAAACCCATGACCATCCCCATTAGGACTAGGAATTATCTCAATATCTGAAGAAGTTGCAGTTTCTAACTCATCCCCTGATGTATGACCTGAAGTCTGGTCAGACCCTATCTTGACTAAATCACTTTTACTATCAGAACTTATTGGAGATGTTCGTTCTTTAATGCTGCCGTCTTTCTGAGAAGAACTACTGCTAGATTCATTACATTGCTGCTTCTCAATGTTCACAAAGGCAGAACTTTCAGATCGCAGCATGTCATTAGAAACATTGACATTGTAGAATGATGATGAGTCACTCAGTTTATCAATTAGAACATCTTCCTGTTCCTTCTTCTGTTCTTCGACAGTTACATCTAAGTTAATACTGTCGTTGTCAGCGTTCAGAGTTCTGTCTGACCAAGAGCCGTCATTTGAAGAGTTCTCGCTGATTTGCATTCTCTGTGGTAAGATGGCTTGCTCCAAATGTATGAATTCTTTCTCAATAACTTTCCTTCCTGTATCTGCTTTAACTAGCTTAGGAAAGGGGCTCACAGACTTATCATCAGTATCCAACACAGTGGGTGCTGTACATTCTGATATGGAGTTATATGACATGGTATCTTCATCATCATCTGCCACTAAACTGACACTATCAGCAGTTTCTGCTTTCTCAGTCTTATCACCAATGGGAGTAGACTTCTTATCACTGAGGTTTCCAGTGGACAGGCAAAGAGACGATGAGCTGCTGTTTTTATCACTAGAGTAACTATCAAAACCAAGGCACTCAATGGAGCTAGGACTCACCAGACTATCAGGTAATATTTCTACTGATTCTGAATTATGTTTCTGACCAGTACTGCTGCTGTGTGATATAGAATGAACAGATGCCTCAGAGTCAGGAGTTGTTTTCAAGCTCTGTGATAACACTTCTACTGAGTCAGAACTATTCCTACTTGACACAAGAGACAATCTGTGTGACTTGGCTGAATCACGTCGCACTTCAGCTTTTGGGAGTTCGTCTTTTAAAGATTTTGTGATTCTGTGATCTAATGCATCACTGTCTGACATTATTAGCTGACTTTTAGAGAACAAGTCATCGTGACTGCCATATTTATTAGTATCAGAAATAACATTCATAGACTTAGCTTTTGGTGGTCTCACGATTGTAGGGTCATCTTCTTTAGGTTGCTCAAAGAATGAGCCCGCGAACGAGCCCCAGATGCTCTGAGACGTGGACTTGGATGGACTCTCGGTGACGACAGGCTGGTCTTTGATGGGAGCATTCTGTTCACTTTCCGCACTGACGGTCAGTCCCCAGGAGGAAAAGAAATCTGAGTTATCATTATGTGACGTGTTGTTGTGTCCGGGGGACGACTTGGCGCTGGTTTGCGGGGTCGCCTCCTCCTCTGGTTCCTCTCCGCTCTCGTCCTGGATGTCCAGCGCTTTGTCTATAGTCTTCTGTGCTTCCTTCAGCGCATTCTTAGCGAGGCTCGTGAGGCCTGACGTGTCGAACCAATTCATTTTGTCGGTGCATTAGACACAACACGGCACAAACCACAACTTAATCAAAACACTCAGTAATGTAACCCTTAAAACTGCCTGAATAACGTGCTTGTTATGAGATTATCCATGGAAATACTCTTCAACTTATCACAACAAACCAGATGACGTTTCCATTTTGTTTATGTATTTTTGAAAGAATTTTGCAATTGTCAAATTATTTCACTTATTTTTACTGCAAAATGTATGTTGTGACTTATTTTTTAACGAATACTAATTAATACGATAATTTTCAGATCGAACAAGTGCCACGAAAAGTGTTTTGAGGGATTGATTTGACGTTTGATAATCACAAAAGAGTACATCGCTTGACTCTGGTGGTGACGTAGATATAGGTCTGATTTTTCAACTCTTTCTTCATAGCTCCAGTGGCGCAATTGGTTAGCGCACGGTACTTATAAGACAGTGCTTCGTGTGAGTAATGCCGGGGTTGTGAGTTCGAGCCTCACCTGGAGCAATACTTTTTGTTACTTGATTTATTTGTTATTGAACATTTTGTTTCAGTTTTCAAGGAAAATTGTGTTATTTACTAAATAATAAGTGATTAAAACCATTGTATTTATTGGCTGACGCATTCGCTTTTATGATCTGTATAATATAACACAACAATATCTATGACGAAGCACAGGTGAACGTATTTACTTGGCAAGCAAAGAAATAGGTATTGACTTTCTTTTATTTATTGGTATTTATCCTGCTTCATGCATAAAACAATTTTATCATAACCTATTTTACGTGTTCTGCGAACAGTAGAATTGGGGAAAGCTGTCTTGGCCTTGTAGTATAACACAGACTTAAAATAATAATAGAACTTATTCAGTGAGTCAAATGAAATGGTCAAATTATGGTTATTTTCTATTAGATATGCCTCTCATCGACACACTCAAAGGGAGAATCAGTATTTTTTTTACGTTACCAAAGAAATACATAAATAATTGTAAACATAATATATTTAATAATATAATTTATTGATTATCTTAAAATAATTAAGTATATACAATATAAATAAAACTATCGGGCCTTCAACAATGTACGGTTGGACATTCCTGTTACACAGCTAAAACATTGTTCAGAAGAAACAATTTTTTCAAAGAACATTCGTAAATTCAGAAGAAAAATACAGAATTACATTTTTAAATGTTTATTTATTTATAATGTTTAGGAGCCCGAAAATCGGCCTTCTTTTTTGTTACTATACAAACAACAATTCAAATGTGATTTACACAATAAAATCTGCTTTATAAAGGACATTTTACTGGTAAAACACTAAATGCTGACAAAGCGCAAGAGAAATTTTATCCTTTATTCCCATTTGCCCCCTCTAGGCTTGCCACCGGGGTGGTGGATGCCACTAATTAGGTGGCGTTTACCACCCCGGTGGTCGATGGCACTAAATAGGTGGTGTTCACCACCCCGGTGGTCGATGGCACTTAATTAGTTTCATCTGCCCCCTTCACAGTTATTAGTACGGAGGTTTATTCTCATATTGTATAGGACATTACCAATAAATAAAAAATAATAAATTAAACAATATATTTTAGTTTCTCTGTTTCTTTATTGGATAAAATCACAGTTTTATTACACTAACATAAGTGATGGACGTAAGATATTTTCACAAAATTGAATCAGTAAAAAATATTTTAATATCATTTTCAATAGCTATAGTCACAAGTTTTAATCACGGAATAATTTACTATTTTGACACCGTTTTTAAAATATTTTGTTTCGTATTAAAATTTCTTTAACATTGACTAACGAAGCGTCTTCTTCAATTTTATTAAAAAAATGCATAATATTTGGATTTTTTTCCCATAGATTTGTTTAGCTTGTTGTGCCAACCTTCCAAAAAATTGTTGGTACGGTGGCGTTGGCCGTACACTGGAACTTCGACCTCTTCAGATTCATAACAGGATATTTTTGTCAAGTTTGCTGTCTTATTTCGATGACTATATAATAAAGATTTGATGTTATTGAATTGTTATCTAATTACTAATCTAGTTCAGAAATACAATAAACGTTGTTATAATGACTCGCAATTATTAATTATTTTGCATAGGCTTAGGTACTTCTTTTATAAACAGTTGGTAAGACATAACACCAATGTAGAAAGAAAAATAAGTTTAAGTCTATAACAAAATTTTGTTAAAAATTGATGTACAAAATCATAATAAATATTTTTGTTTTGTCATGCGCTCTACTTTTATCGTCAAGAGCGTAATACCGAAGTACCTATTTTGTGCATTGCAGTATTTTTCCATAGTTTTCGCTCACATTTACAACAGAAGACGATATGAAGACACAGGAACAATGCAATGTTGTACGACTCCACCCCTATGTGCGAGTGAGACCCCCTTTGTACGAGGGAGAACGCAGTATAGTTACACATTACATTTCTTGTCACTCCGTTCGCCTGTTTGTGTTTAATTTTAATGTGTGCGTTTATTTGTTTACCTTCCGGGTTCCTTACTTGTACAATTTGCAATAGATAATCCGAAACTGCTTGGTGCAAATTCAAACATTATTTATACACTAATATGGCAGAACCACAAGCTAGTGGAAGTTCCCCAGAGCTTAATACGATTTTTTATATTAATAAAAATAATGGTAAAGTGCTGTTACGTGCGGGACATCAATATATTATTAAAAAACAATACAAAACCACTGGTCTCGTGATATGGGAGTGCTCAGGCAGAAGAAAAAATAAGTGTCGCGGTGTTTTAAGAATTAAGGTAAGTAGTTTTTTAGTACACTTACTGTCTGTGTCACCACATCCGAATAAGTTCCCATATAATTATTTAGCAGATAATTTCAAACAAATTCTGTTTCATTTTTAAATTTATTCAACAGTTAGTAACTGTTCAGATGTTGTGAAACAGGCTCTTAATAAGTTTGTTAATCTAGTTTTAGTGCCAGGGGCCGTAGGCAAAGTAACATTATCGTTGCCGAAGTTAGATACGATAACTAAGTTCAATAAGAATAAGTTTTTTATAAAAAGTTTTTTATATAGCTAGATTTTATTGCATTGTCACGACATATACATATGCCTGCAAAATTTCCAATAAAAGCTTGTAAATAAATGTAAAGGATTGACATGTCAATCTACCACCACATTGTATATTGTACCACTCTAAAGATAGACGTATAATATAATTTAAAATCAACCTGACAAAACATGAGAAAACAATATTATTTTGTTAGGTTCAAGCTTAAATTCACTTTATTTTAATAATTTTAAAGTTGACTTTTGAGTGCCTTAAAAAGCTGCGCGAGGATTAATGCAGTCTGTCTGCGGTGATCCTAAGGCAACCGTGTATCGTTGGTGAAACGAACACAATAATACGTAATACCTAATAAATAATGTGTAGAAAGTTAGTGTACTAAAGAATATTCACATATGTGTTTTTCTTTTTATAGGGAGAAAATATTGTCGGTGAGAAGCACCACGACTGTACACCAGATTTCGCAAAAAATGAAAGTGCAATATTAATGCAAAGAATAAAAGAGAAGATAACAGAACCAACCTTTCCCGCCGTGCCATCTACTTACAACAAGGCAATAGCAAAGATGAGTAATTCCGACGTGAGTAATATTATGAAATTTCCTCAATTCAATAACATCAAATCATCATTATATAGGTATCGAAATAAGACAGCAAAATTGACAAAAATATCCTGTTATGAAGCTAAAGATGTCGAAGTCCCAGATAGATACGAAGAATTCTTGTTGGCCGACTACAAACATGAAGGTGTCCGTATAATTATATTCTGCTCCAAAAAATCCAGAGAGTTAATTAAAAAGGTCAAGGATTTCTTTAGTGATGGTACATTTAAAAGTTGCCCATCATGTTTTAAACAGTTGTATGTAATTCATGGAGATTTGGGGAGCGATAGAGACGCTACTAACATCGTGCCGTTGATGTATTGTCTCATGAATAAAATGACATATAAAGCCTACGTCACTCTATTTGAATTAATAAAAACGCAGATTCCTGAGTGGGAACCAATAAACTTCAAAACAGACTTTGAAAATGCTGCGATTAAAGCAATAAAAAAATTATTTCCAAATACAACAATTGCCGGCTGTTATTACCATTATAATAAAAGTATTTGGAAAAAAGCAAAAGAGCTTGGACTGACACAATGCGAAAAAATAAAAAGACGTGAAATAGAACTGAGCGCAGTACTACCATTATTGCCTCGCAATGAACTATTAAATGGATGGAAATATATAACGCGTCACGATATTGAGGACCCTCAGTTACTGAAATTCAGGTCTTATATGGAAAAACAGTGGACCAAATCTGATTCGTTAGAAATTTTGTCAGTGTATGGCCAACGTCACCGTACCAACAATTTTTTGGAAGGTTGGCACAACAAGCTAAACAAAGCTATGGGAAAAAAGAATCCAAATATTATGCATTTTTTAAATATAATTGAAGAAGATGCTTCGTTAGTCAATGTTAAAGAAATTTTAATACGAAACAAAATATTTAAAAAACGGTGTCAAAATTCTATATCCAATGACGAATTCATTCAGGACGCTCAATTAGCGTTATTAGATGGACAATTAACAGTAGGCCACTTTTTGGAAATGGTGCGTACATAAATAAATATAACTTTTCTTGAATTTGTTCTTAGATTAACTTACAACTGTGACATATTATTATTTCTAATTGGGTAGATTATTCTAATTTTAATTATATTGTGATTAAAACTGTGATCTTAGTAGATAATTGAAAACCACTTTTTAAAAATCTTGGTTAGATTTGCAGTGTTACGTTATTACGAAAACACTTACTTATAATTTTTTACGTATAAAAGCTAGTTGATTATTGTAAATGATTCTGTGATTAATTATATTGCAATTAAAACTGTGATCTTAGTAGATAATTGAAAACCACTTTTTAAAAATCTTGGTTAGGTTTTCAGTGTTACGTTATTATGAAAACACTTACTTATAATGTTTTACGTATAAAAACTAGTCGATTATTGTAATTGATTCTGTGATTAAAAAGTGTGACTATTGAAAATGATATTAAAATATTTTTTACTGATTCAATTTTGTGAAAATATCTTACGTCCATCACTTATGTTAGTGTAATAAAACTGTGATTTTATCCAATAAAGAAACAGAGAAACTAAAATATATTGTTTAATTTATTATTTTTTATTTATTGGTAATGTCCTATACAATATGAGAATAAACCTCCGTACTAATAACTGTGAAGGGGGCAGATGAAACTAATTAAGTGCCATCGACCACCGGGGTGGTGAACACCACCTATTTAGTGCCATCGACCACCGGGGTGGTAAACGCCACCTAATTAGTGGCATCCACCACCCCGGTGGCAAGCCTAGAGGGGGCAAATGGGAATAAAGGAATTTTATGACCATTGATTGTTTATAAAGTCATTAGTATGTATTCAACACAAAAATACAACACAATTTAAATCATGAATAACTTATTGGTTTGTCTAAATAGAGCAGGTCATTGGAATTGTTTCACGCGTTGTTTTTAATGCTACCAAAAAAAAAAGACATTCTATACAAAATGCACGAAATTGAATGATACACCGTAAAATTATGTAATAATCACAGAATAAGTGGTAAGTAAATGAAATGTTCATTATCACTCTGATTTTAACTATTACTGTTACTGACGTGAAACCTGAATATTTTTTATATTCCAAACAAATAAATAACCGTTTAAAAATCAAAAACAAATAGAAATGTAAACATCAAGATTAAATGACAAGTAACTGACTAAAATCACATAATTTAAACTCGTATTAAATTCGAAACAACTATGAAACTGTTTCACAAAGTCCGGATAGGCATTATCTATCACATAATTTCAGTAAGATTTACTATAAAATTTTCTGCCATATAAAATACCCGTGAATTTTCCGGATGTGGCGAAATGAAGTCTTATCAATTATTTTAATTGTGTAGCTTACTCAATTTGCTTGGACCGAAGTACTGACTACTACAAATAAATAAATATGAAAACTACATCACATAATAATTTAACCTAAGAATACTAAAAAATTTAGATGCGTGATATCAGCTAATTATAACATTTATTTAGTATGTTAAGTTCTGTTTTACATAAAGAGCAAAGTGTGAGACAATTATTTAAGTTGAAATCGTGCGACCGGCATGACATGAGACATTTATGCATCTCCGATAATCGAGGTTGGCGATAAAACTTTTTTATAGAACAAAGAAATTCGGATTGAATTAGCATCACCAACTTTGAGCCGCAATATGAACATTTCTTAATGATATAAAAAAATAATGATGAATAAACTTTGGTCAGCTAAACCCAACTGACATTAAGTCAGTTGGGTTTAGCTTTAGTTTGAAGTACTCAACTCATCATATACAGCCCTACCTAATTTAAAGCACAATTTTACACGACTCCTGTGTTCCCAGTAGTGGGCGGAGCGGGCTGCGTGAACATGAACGTGGTCGCGTTCTGGAACAGCTGCTTCTTCACGAACTCCGTGGTGGCAGACTTGAGGTTCTCCTTGGCGCCGAATTTACACTTGATGTAGCCATACAGGTTGGCGCCTGTTAGGGTCAGCGCGATGAGGACTAGTAGCTGGTAAGGAAAAAAACATCAAAGTTATTATATTGTACTCTTTTTAGGGTTCCGTACCTCAAAAGAAAAAAACGGAACCCTTATAGGATCACTTTGTCTGTCTGTCTGTCATGACCCTTTATCTCGAGAACGCGTGGAGGTATTGAGTTGAAATTAAAACCATATACTCAAGTCTGTGGTCCTTAGAAGCTGTGAAAAAATCAAATTTCTAAGTAAACGAATAAAAAAGATACGGCCGACATAAAGTCGCAAAAAACGTATATTTCGACACTCTCATAGAAATCAAAATTACAGTAATAAAATACAGTACTTCTCGTTGACCCAGAATCCTGAAATTTGGCATAAAGCAAGGTCTTATAGCATAGGTATAGGAATTTCCGAAATTAGGGAATTCGATTCGGGAATTGAACTATTTATATAGATAAGTTTGTACGGATGAACCCTCAGTGCTAGTCCGACTCGCATTTGCCCAGTTTTTTATTTCTATTTGGTGGCTCTTTATATCCATTTCTCACCGAGGGTGAAGGAAAAGGAGGTTTTAGTTCAGCACCGACACATTGCAGCCCAGTTAGGTAGATTCGTTTTTTTTCACTACCTCAGAAAAAGGTCCTGGAGAGGCGACCGCGCTCCAAAAGACGCAGCGTTGGAAGGCCTCCCACAAGGTTGACTGATCACTCGAGGCTCGCGGAAATCCGATGGATGAGAGGCCATAGAAAAAGTGAACCATGATAGTGTAGTTTTTTAATATTGAAAGAAATTCTCAGAGATTTCATTTAGGTAGGTACATTCAATCAATGTTACCTCTTTATTTATATTGTTAGATAGTTTGATAATGGAATAAAGGGTATTTCCAAGTATTAACTGAAGTGATTAACGAAATGTCACTTCAGTTGATCAACATTAGTAAAAGGTAATTTATGTTTTATTTTATCTGATTATGACTGTTTAAAATTAACTTTAATGATGAAACACTATGAATTTGGTTGATTGCGTCATCAAACATAGTAAAGTATAAAAGAATTATCAGAAATTCAAGATAACATTTAGTAAAGTTATGTTTTTTCTGCTGCTAATCTGGTTCTTAAAGGCAAGGAATTGCAATGACATGTTCTGCTTCTAGCTAAACCTAAAGATAAACGTCCAGCTAGAAAAAATGCAAGGTAACGGTAATAAAGCGTAAATATATTTATCATACCATCCATTTGAATTTGAGTCCAAATAAACAGAAAATGAAGAATGTTGACCAGATGGCCGGGCACAGGATGAGTCCCATCCAGAATAGACGGCTTTCATTCTGGTTCACACGATTCTGGAAAAAATACATTGAATAATTTTTACAAATTAACCACTTAGTGCACTGTCTATATAGTTAGCATTCAATTTAAAATTTGTTTTTGAAAAAGATAATTTTGCTTAACTATGATAAAAGTGTAAAAGCAACAATAACACTCACATTTACCTGTTTTGTCTCAAACACCCAGTGTGACTTGCCATCATCATCTACATAGTTCCACCATCGCAGACCAACTAGAAGACGACCTGGAAACCGGAATAATAATTTTTTTAATCATAATAAAATTATATTTTGCTACTATTAGTCAGAATACTATATGCATGTAATTTGCTACAAGAAAGAAAGAAAGAAAGAAAGAAAAATATTTATTTGGCACACATACACAGATACACACAATGCAGAAACAACATGTAAATACTTAAGATAAAAAAAAAATAATATTTTCTTATTTTTTAAATAACTAAGACTGTGTGTCTCGCGCCTGCACCAAATAGGTCCAGTTCAGCAAAAATGCCAGACAACTTCATGGTAGTTGCCTGACGCTGGTTTTCAACTGAACCTTATTTAGAGTGTACGGAAAAAAGTAGTTTATTTTGTAGTTGTTTAGTATTAGGTTATTTACCTTACATACATATATACATGTTTAATAAGTGGTGGATAATAAATAAATAAATAGATAGTTGTTCAGTGTACAAAAAACACAAAACTTACAAGAGATAATCCTATATAATATCAAACACCAAGATGTTTCTGTTTAGATAGTATTTTTTGACCACATAAAGTAGATACCTATTTCAATTATTATTGTATTCTTTTACTTCTAATAATATGCAGCATTTATATATATATAAAGCGTGCGCAAACACTGCCTGTATTCAAAAAGCTTGTGAAAGATCATTACTTGACACTGTGATCATACCTTCGTTTCATAACTTATTCCCTTGCTTAAATATTTATATTTTGTATGTATGTATATGTGTATCTATTTTAGTATTAATTATCTATTAAGTTTTTGTTTACTTTTATATTTGCACCAAGTGCAACCCCATTTTGTGTCCAGACAATCTCTGTCCATTCTGGGTTGCCTGGAAGAAATCGCCGAGTGCGATAAGGCCGCCAATTGTTTGTTTTTGTGTATTAAAATATCAGTTGTAAATTTGTAATCTTGGTATGCAATAAAGTATATATAAATAAATAAATATGCCAATTTTACTTTTTTTTATTTCAATCACACCATTCTCTGGCACATTATTGCTCCATTTCTTACTATTCTGTGGTAATTATGATGGAACTACGACTGATTTGTGTGGCAAGAATATTTTGGTATTATTCTTTACTAATTAGACAAGGCAAGCTGCTGTACTAATAACAAGAACTACATCCCATGAAGTGTCAGGGAGCCTCTGCAAGTTGGCTTCAGCTCCTCCAAAGGCCTTCCAAAATGCCTTCCAGATCCAGAACCTTAGAGTCCTGAGATAAATTAATACATAATTCATATATTTTTTTTAATGAACCATAAAGTGACAGTGCCATATATGTTGTTTGGACTGTAATCCGAGATACTGCCTTGTTCAATGCGGCTGTCGAATTATAATTGTTAACCTATAGAATCTAACAGTCTCAAGCATAATAAAGTTTTTAATGATTTCAGTATTTTGCTAATCTATAATACCTGATTCATTATACCCCTCTCCTAGAGAGAGGAGGCCTGAGTTCCAGCAGTGGGAACATTAAAAGGCTAATTATGCTATGATTCAATACAAACCAGTAATATTCTTGACAGTCCAGAAGTCAGCAGACAGCAGAAGAATGACTAGCACAAAGCTGGCGATGAAGGAGTCTGAGAACCAGCCGCAGAGCATGTAGACCACGATGGCTGAGCACCGGAATACTAGGTGGAAGAACACTATGTATGGGTGCCTGAAAATATTTGAAACATGGTTTTATTGGAATCTTGATAATTTAGTAGGCATCAAGAAAAGTATGCATTTTTAATGTTGTAAAAGTTTTAGACATAGAAAACAGTTTGCTGATAAGGTTAGCAAGATCCATTTACTGTCCAGTCAATCTTGATTTTGCAAGAAACTGTAAAATAAATTTCCAGAAACATTCATCATAAGATTTGCAGCCCTGCATTAAAAAACGAGATTAGAGTTAACTCTAATGACGTCATTGGGTAGATACTCTAATCTCGCATTTTTGAACGCGAACTTAGAGTTCAACTGTCAATGCCAAGCAACTGTGATTCCTACCGCTTACACCAACCAACCCTACTCGAAGTTAGAGTTAGTTGGGTTAACTCTAGGGAAGCCATTCGAGTTATAAAAGAACAACTCTGGGTTGCAACTCGAAGCTACTCTGGTTATTTTTGAATGCAGGGCAGGTAATGTATAAATGCAAACTGTAGTAGACCACATTAATCCTACACATATAGCTTAAATCGTAGAGTATAGTAGATAACAATGTTGTAATATAGTTGCAACAGATGGACTAAAGTAACACTTACACAAACTGTTTGGTTGCATTATCCTCTTCACCAAAGGCGAGGGTGTCGTCGTCTAGCAGCGGCACCTGCGGCACACCTGGCTGTAAGTAGCGCGGTAACAAAACTACATCAGCTCAAGCCGTGCAAAGCAAATCAACGCTATCCATCCATTATCGCTATCGAGCTCCAAAATACATCGCTCCAAATTAACTTCACTCTACGTAATTACTCGCAAATCAAAACAGCTAAGGACTAAATATCAGTAACAGGCTATGCTATTTTATTATAATGTCGATGATAATGATCTAGTAATCAGGGGAATGTTATGAAAATTAATAGATACGCTGCTTCCAAACACGTTATTAAAATGACGTTATATTTAGATATTTAAAGTACTTACCGTCGCCGAATTCATTCCTGGATTATTCATTTCTATGTAATTGCTAATTAATACACTTTACGCTATCAATACTATGTAATTTTTACTAAAATGCAAATAACTCACTTCACTTCTCTTAGTTCGTCATCGATCACTATTTTGACAACAAGTCTTTTTATTTGTCAAGAGAAGCATTCACTGAAGAGTACAAGAGACAGTTATATACAAACTCTATTTGAGAGAGTAAGAACACTGCATAGCATAGGCTTCATAACATGAGCGTATTTAATGAAATCATGAATGCATTACTATTTGACATTACATTGACAGTGTGGACGAGGCATAGCGATGACATGTCGGATTAGGGTTCCTTGAAAACAAAGACATTAAATATATTGAAAACAATTTTTGTAAATGGTTTCTTTAAATACAACCTGTATTTAAAGGAACTCTTATAATTGAAGACATTTGTCCAATTTATTATAATGTACAGTAAATTGAATTTAAAAAAACCCGCCTGAAAACCCACTTTTACGCCTAGAAATACAGTGGTATTTCTAGGCGTAAAAGTGGGTTTTCGGGTAAATGCGCTAACAAACAAATTTCAAGATAGATTTGGACGGTAATTTTAGTAATATCACAGAAATCTAAAGGTCGAATCATAGTTTAGTCATGCTCTACCTCTATCATATTTGACAGGCTATGGCTCAAAACGGCTGCAGTGGATCGTGCTCTAAATTTTTATTGCCTCACAAGGTAGGTAAGCTTTTCTTTTGACAGAAATAGAATAGTCCAAGAAAAAAGTATATTGCATTGTATTTCATCATTATATCACTGTTTTAATTACCATATTTTCATTTCAACAAACGCCTACGAATGTAACTATTACACTAGCATGATCGAGGCAATAGAAGCTATTTTAAATTAGTTTAACCTAATATTTCTTTTACCTACTAGGTACTAGGTAAAAGAAAAAATAAAATAAAATAGGTTTAAATTTTTTTTAAAACGCGTACGCAAAGCGATCCCCGTTCTTTCGCCGAGCGCTCAAGATCCGTGCCAATACCTGTACGTTTTTATACGATATTCCGCGCAACTTTCTCTGCATAAGAAGTTTCCTGCGATTTCAAAAAATCTTTATATAATGATATTCTTTCTGTGCGTGTGTTTGTCACCTAACTCCTTCTAAACGGCTGGACGTATTTCGATGAAATTTGTATATATTTGAGTGTGTCCTTAAATGGTTTGAAAATACAATTGAACCCGGTAGGTGGCGCTGTAATCGGGTTTTTAATTTTATTTTCTGACAAAAAGTCAACTTTCGGCGAGGACGTCTGCCGGGACCGCTAGTAGTATTAAAAGTTTATCCTTTGTCTAGTTATTCTTAAGTTTTGAGCTTAGCAACGCATTGAGCCATTCATTTTTATTTAAATAAGAAAATTAAACAAATACTACTTTGCATATTCAAGGGACTGTTAAAAGTTTTGATAACTTTACAGGTAAACATGTAATTGGGTTATTTAGCAATGGAAAATATAAGAAATCGAATTAACAGATGGCATCTACGTTCCATAGCTCGAGCTGGTGACATGATGACACGAATGATAGTTTTCAACATTGAGGGGCCCCAGGTACCACAGTAGTAGTATGTTATACCACTGTACCTACACAAGAATTTGGATCCTTACATGACTCATTGTCATGTGACAGGTTTTAGAATCATAGAATATCACAAACATTTGGATACAACTTTCCTCGTCTCGTACATAAAGAAAGATAGTGAACTTTACAAGAATATCATAGAATGATAATGGAAAGTGACGTTTTTATGTTGTTGAACGAAACTTAGGAAATTAAATAAAAAGTAAATCAAAAGGCCATTAAAAAGTTATCCAACAGATTGTTTGAAAGCATTTTCTGCTATCCTAAAGATATTTTAATATATTTTGCTCCGTATCAAGAATATTCTGCAGCAGAGCAAAACTGAAACTTAGAAATTAGTTTTTGAACGAAGGTTGCGCATATCGCAAACACCCGTTCTAACTTCACTCGATTAAAAAAAAGATACACCTGTCAAAATTTTGCAGCAGGCACATGCAAAGGCTGTTTACAATTTCGCAACTGACTTGTGTTTGTCGTTACAGTGTTAATTTTTTAGCTTAAAGTTATCTAAATATTGTGTGTCGTACGATGTGTTCCGCCGGCGCGGTGGTCGGTTCTAGCGTGTGGTCGTGATTCTTGGTTTTAGTGCGTGACAGGTGTGAATTTTGCGTAACGGAGTCGCGATGGGCGCAAAGGCGAGTACTGCGAACGGTGGGCAGAGTCCGCGCACGAGGACATTCTCCACGAGCTCCAGCTCGGAGGTGGTGTCGGGTGGCGCGGGCTTCAGCCTGCTGAGGGCGATACCGGGAATACAGGTGACGAACGACCGCCAGCGCGCCAGGTCCCTGTCGTCGGTGCCGGACCTGCACGCGTCGCACGAAGCCATTGCCATCCCGCCCAACTCGCAAAGCTATGAGGCGTCGGCGGCCGCCAGCCCCGACACGGACTCCAGCTCCAACGAGGAGGCCGGCCCGGGCCCGGGCACGTCGCTGGCGCTGGGCCGGGTGTACGCCGCGCACTCGCTGCCCTCACACATCTGGTCCATAAACGGTGAGCACTCTCAGCTAACATTTTTTACTCCATTCAGCATTCCATGTGTACTCATTCAGTGTTATCAACTGTTAGGTAATCATCAGTGTTTTTATTTTTTTAGAATACAAAACTAACAATGTTTATGATCACAATAATAACTAATTAGTTGTATTATGTGCACAAGTAGGTGTACATGCCGGCACTGAATACATTGTTTGAGATATGCTGCAGTATCATGTAATGTTTCAAATTGAGCTGTTGTGAACCAGTCAAGTGGCATGTTCTGAGATAAATGATATGTTTTCATGAGTAGAATGTTGTTTGATCAGCTTATTAACAAGTTCTCTGTAATAGATAAGGTATATTTCTGTCTACAAATTGTTCTGTGTACATTTCAAATGTGTAGAAATATGGAGAATGAATATTAGCACTACACAAAACTCATTGTCTGTTAGTGTTTAAATTTTGGAACATCTTTAATTATTATTTATTTTTCTTAGTCTTTATTTTGACTTATTCACTTAATAAACTTTGATTCTTATTGAAATGCCATCAGTGTAATAATAAGAATTATGAACAAACATTTTCTTCCTATATGTTATTATTTATGTGATCAGTTTTGAATACATAAACTAATGCTAATTACGTTTATGTTATAATAGTCTAATTTTTTTTTAATGTCTAATTATGACAAATAACACACTACAAAAAAATCTTTATAATTTTTTTTTGCTTTGGTCATTTATCATTGTGACAATAGTACCTACCTAATAAAATTCATTTTGAGAATGCACATTAATTTCCAATACAATTGACATTCATGGAAGGTCAAATAAAACTAGTATGTACTTGAAGGATTAATGGTTCTTGATGATTATATCTTCTGTAATGAGAACTGCGCTGAAATCAAATTGATTAATAATGTGTGAATTATCACGGATATCTGTTAATCATTTACTGTGCTGTGGAGGTCAGTTAGGCAGTTGATCTAGGTAAAATATCATTGGTGTTCAGCTGCATTCAGTAAGACTGGAGGTTGCCCCTAAGACAGTTGGAAATAGGTTAGACAGATGATGAAGGAATAAATTACATTCTTTGGTATAGAGAAACAATCGTGAGATTTCACCACATTCTTGTTGATCTTAATGGAGTCAAATTAAGTAATATTCCTAGTGATTTGATTAATCAAGTTGTTTGATTTTGGTAAGAGAGTAGGCATAATGCAATATTACTATCAAAAGTAACAGAATGAGTCCCTACTTACCTATTTTGACTGGCCTGTTGGTCTAGTGGATAGTGGCCCTGACTGCTATGCCGGAGGTCGTGGGTTCGATTCCCACCCAGGACAAATGTTTGTGTGATGAGCATGATCATTTGTTCTGTGTCTGGGTGTAATTTATCTATATATGTATGTATTTAGAAATATATAAGTATGTTTATCAGTTGTCTAGTACCCATAACACAAGCTCTGCTTAGCTTGGGACTAGACGGCGTTGTGTTATAGTTGTGGAATATTATTATTATTATTATAATTTCTATTGACATTGACCATAGAATCTGGAAAAAAGATGTAGTGAATAGTTAACGGAATATCTCTTTAGAATATTTTTACCTAATAGTATTGAATCATGCTTTGTTAATATTACTGACTTTGTTCTCATAGGTAGGCTTATTAACTAGACATCATTACCATATATTCGCAATTTTCATAATTATATATTATAAAACTAAATATTTTATGTATGTAAAGTATGCTTTAAAAAATATAGTGGATCCTTTTAAGTTTTGTTTTTGTTATAAATGCCTAATCATTGGCTTCTAAAACCTCTTGGTTGATTTTATTTATTTGTCTATCGAGTGGAGTGCTGACTTGCATTTACTTTCATTCTGATTTCAATATTCATGAGTCATATAATAAAATAATAACAAATGATATATGTAGGTTCAAAAACTTATGTCACTATTATTAATAAATATACCTATGTGTTTATTCAGTATAATTAGACATAATAAATATATATCACATTTGGTAAAAATACTAGTCAAATAAGGATAACATTTATCTGCTTTGTTATGTGATGATCAAGCAATTAAAAAAAAATATTCTCATTTTCTTATTGTTCTTATATTATCCGATCTTCTCATTATAACTGAATCCCGTCTTTATTCAGGATCGCAATTTCAATACAACATTGATAAACATCGACGCGGGGGTATTTTGGCGTCATCACGCGAGATATTTCTGGCATGTTTGGAGCAAAACTATTGAAATAGTTTGTTCACCTCAGGCATTATGAACAGTGCTACCGACAGGGGCATCACTTGTCATGTTATTGAGCTATCACCGCGCTATTTCTGCCTACCCTCCACGGAAAGCGACAGCACTGTTAACTCCCGTGCGTCTACGCGTCTGGGAGCGACTTTCTCGTACTATAATAAATCGCGGCCGCTTTTCCGGGTTGGGGCGCACGCGCTTTCGTCGTTCAGTCGCGTTCGGACTACCGCAGCGTTCACATCAGCACTATGTACAGACGCCGCTATCGCACCACCCTGGGCCTGGGGCTGGGCTCCTCGTTCTCGTCGTCGTTCTCCACGACGCTGTCATTCAGGACCACCACCACCACATCCACCGCCACCGATACCGTCCGCTCGGATGCGCGTGCGACGGCCGCTAAGCTCAAATCGAAGTATGAAAACGCCGGCACAGCGCAAGGTGCGTGTGTTACTAACGTGTGTGCGACTAATAACCATTCTCTTGTGATTCCTCCAAACTAAGAGATATTTTCATGTTTATTTTTCTCGCATATATCAGCTGAGTAATGGTTGGTCGTAGCCTCTTTGTTAGTTTTCCTTATGTGAGGGATGTTCGTTGTGATTGCCCATTTCAACTATATTTGTTTCCCCGCCCTTTATTGTAATGGTTTTCCTCTTTGATAACATGTATTTTCCCGAGCGAAACAAAATTTTCGTGATCCAGATAAAAATGTGGTAACTCTGTTTAGCTTTTAATATTATCGTTTTATTGGAGGAGCTACTGTTTGTAGTGTAATAGTAAATATTACTTGTATTTTATCTGAAATTTTTGCGTACTTTTCTACTTTTATTAACTTTTGTTTAGCTAAACTTCAATTATTATTATTGAGAATTCAATTATTATTACTGAAATCTGAAACAAAAGTCGAATAATATCTAACAGCTAGCTGGAGCCGCTGTTTAGTTAATAAATCATACAGTTGTTACATGTCCTATTAATAGTGGAGTTGCCCGAATTCTCTGACAAGTAAGCTTTGACATAATTGTGTCAGACAACGAGTGAATATTGAGAACGTAGAGCAACTCGGTTTGACAAGCACTAGACCAGATGACCTTATGAGCTAGCTACGAAAGTGTGACAATGAAAACTGAAAAGAAAATCTTTCAGGGTTAAATGAAAAAGTTGGCGAAACACATTGTTGAACTCGTCTTTGTGTGTTGGCATAGGTTTAAAGCAGCCGTATTCAACCTTTTTTCTTCTGGGGCCACATAATGCTTCTACCATTGTCATGATGGGCCGCAATAACCTTAAGTAAAATAAATTTTACACTTAATATTTTCTACATAAATGATTTTTTTTGACTAGTTGGCTGCTACTTAACCTTGAGTATCACTGATTTAAAGCTTTCGCTGATATTATGGTCTTCGGTATTACACCGCTGAAAAGCTTTATCGATTGGTCTGAAACAGAAGCAAGCCACGAACCATTATTTTAACTGTTGCCTCATTCGATTGTATGTTGTTGTAATAGAACTAAAAACTTAGGCTCACTTATTTTTATTTCCTATCAATAAGGAACGTAAATTATTTCTCGCAAAATATACTTTTAAAGCAAATGAACTGCTAGAAACATCCCCAGAGGACTAAGGTTATTTAACTTTTTAACAAACGACCTTGTTTAATATTTTTTTCAAAAGCTTACCTTTCTGTCTACCTTTTCAGGTAGTCTAGTTACTTGTGAGCGCAGGCAAAGCGTACCTTTGACTAAATATTTTTATTCTACTCTTTATGAGCTGTAATTTAAGCGTGTTTTACCTTTTTGCATAATTAAGTTCTAGGATCGAGCTTTTGCCCGCGTGCCATAACCTTAATGTGCTTTAAACTATCCTATTTGAAATACCGTAGGTATTCTGCGAAGTTTTCCATCGGTAGTTTTATGGAAATGTCAGAGTTAATAGGTAGTTAGCGTAGACGTCACTAGAAAACTGAGGAATCAGTTCATTCAAATGTTTTTAAATGTTTAATGCCTTCACGAACCAGCGAACAACGAGAGATTTACGCGACAGTCTCTGATATGGATCATTTAAATAGTTATGTCTCCTATTAAAACATATGACCAGCCCAACTATAGTCAGGCCACATGTAAACACGCTGAAATGACAGACGTCCACACTTTAAAATAAGTCTGACATTTGACTAGCGCCTGATCCCGATTAGTCGTAAAATCTAAATCAAACAGCGTGTCACTCCGCTAAGATATTAATTTTAATATTTACGATTCGGACGAAACTAGTGGCGTTACCACGCTTGTAAACAGCTACATATCCGCAAGCTTGAATTTAGAATAAGTTTTCGCACTGAATGACTGAAAGAATTCGTCGTGTTGGATCCTACCCTCGAAAATGATTTCTCTCTGTCACCTAAATGTTTGCTGGGTGGAAACTCATTATTAAGTTAAGCTCGCCGTTGTAGGTACATGAATTATTTAAAATTAACAAATCACTGTGTACTATGTAATGTTTTTGTGTACATTAAAGAATTAAGACAGGTAATAAAAAAGCAGGGATTTGGTATATAATAAGTAATAATAAGTACCCACAATCCTCTAGGATTGTGGGTACTTATTTAGCATTGCGCATTTTTTTTAACTTTGCCGCCGAATTGGTCTTTTAGGTTATCGTGTTATCGTAACAATGTTTTTGCACCATCATTACTATAGTTTAAGCTATTGCGTCTCGTTCTAATTTACAATTGTTCAGTTTTATATTGCGGTTTTCCACGCTGTTCTGGAAATAAGACAGTTTATCTGGTGTTTGTTATCCCGAACGAGTTTCACCAATCAGCTGTGGGAATACTGGGATCTAGGTTATCGTGGATAGCCTAACAAAGTGTCGGTATAAATTACTACTGCTATTTATTTTCAACGTCACTGCTAGCTTTGCTGTGGATCTGCGTTGTGCAAACAACTTGCGAGTACTATACCGAATAACAAAAACAACTTACCAATTGTTTCCACGGTATTTTTCCATAATATAAGGTAAAGTGGGTGTTAAATAGAGCTCTGAAAACTGCCATAACATTCACAGTTTCACAATGAAACAACGTAATCGCTTGCCGCCACATTTCTCGTATCTGTATCCGCGAGTCGGTTCCATATCCGCAGGGTCGCTTCCCTAGTGGAAATGTAGCAGTTTTCTCGAGGAAGTTGCCTCAATAATGTTCTATTTATTATCCTATCCGCTATCGCAATGTTTACGCGACACCAATTCTGTTAGGAAATGACGCACTTTTCAAATAAGTATTTTAAAAATATTGAAGGTAAATGAAATGATAAATATGAATGAAAAGCCTGCATCCACACACACCCTTGCACTCACAAACACACACACACACAGACCCGCACACAAGCACACACGCACGAACACTCACACAAACACCAACAGACTTATGATAAAACTAGAATTAGACTATTAATATTCATTTTCACTCTTGTAACTTATTGCACTTGTATGATATAAAAGAGCGGCGCCTCCTGGTACAGGCATCTATATGCTTAAAAGGGGACGCCACCAACTGTATAACTGTGTATAACGTGTAATAACGAAATAAACATTTTTGATTTTTGTTTTTTTTTTTGGATTTTTTGCTTGAAAAGCCTGGTGGAAAAAAACAGCATGTCAATTAATCAAGTCAATCTTCTGGCCTTTAGGACGTTGACCTCATCATGACCCAAGTTTCAGTAAGCAAACTAACTGCTGGCACTACTAGTGCATGATTTCATCTTCTGCCCACGGGGAGACATTCCTCAGCTCAGTGTCAGAACCTACCAAATACTACCCATACCAAACAAATAAGTAAACCCTACTTAAAATGAAGACTTAATAAGGTCGCAAGAGAATACAACGATTTACGATCTGAACTTGCCAAACCTACTAAGTTCTGAACAGAGCTTTACAAATAATACTTCGTACCATCTCTCAGTGCTTAAGTTTTCCACTATACTTACTGACGCATGTCATAAACCTACACGGGTAAATTGAGGTCATAAATTCCTTGCTGTTTATGCATCATTGCTGTACATAAACCACACATGTAATGTGATCCACGTGGCTGCACCTGGAGCTGGTACGTCGTTTAACTGCTGCGAGCTTTCGAAGTTTGTTTGTGTTGTAGAGGGAAAAGCGTCATTTGGTAGGACGTACGTGTGCTTTTATAGTGGTGAACATAAATCCAGGGATGCAGTATATGCAATTCATCAGCTCAGTCTTTCTCCAACATACACGATACAGACCCCCACGAAACGACTGGTATCTGTCTTCTGGAACTCATTTAGTGTCGTTATAGTTTTGCATCTATACCGATACTGTTCTGGATTGTCGTGGAGCTGTCTGTCAGATATCAGAGCTTTCAAGCATTTTGAAGTTAGTTGCAACAACTGGGCTGAAAGTTTATCTGCAAGGTAAAGAATTGGTCGTAATAGGTCGATAGCCCTTGATTGGAAAAAAAGGTATGATCATGATGACTCAGATTTAAGTGTAAAATCTTCCTTGTGCTTTGTTCGCTAGAACTTCTCAGTACTACAAATACAAACTAGAAGAATATCGCCAGGTAGAATAGCTTAATACAGTATGTTTCTTTTCTATTTACCGCAGCATCTATACGTTATCCGCCCAAACACACACGTGCCGACAATGAATACCTCTCATATTGATCCCGAGGGTGCCATAAGATTCCTCTCGCGTTATGTATGGACTGCGGATCTCTATTCTTTTGTGATTATCTTCTCAGTGGCTTCTAACGAAGTTATTTTTTTATACAAACTGTTGGACTAGCTTCAGCAGTCATCGTTTTAGAAAAGCGATTGGATCATCCACTAGGCCAGAAACTCAATAGGAGATCTATCATTATCAGATTCAAGTGGATGCGTGTGCATAATTTGACCGGATGCTACTGCTGTAAATACTGATTTCAATGAACAAAAGACTCTATCCTTGGTCTTTCAATTCAGCACCTTAAAAAACGTTTCAAGGCAAATTGAATAATATAATTTTGATGTGCAAGAAAAATTGTTATTTAATGCTAAATTAGAGTCGAATTTTGTGTAAAAAGTGAATCAAGGTGTCGGAACTGCTAACCGCACGAGATTGTGTCTAATTAGCTGTAGCGCTCGCGTTCAGGTGCTAACTGATAGACTTGTTACGGTGTCTCGTGTCTGCAGCTAATTTAAGGCTAGTTACCACATTTTTTGCTTAATTGGATCATCAGTTATGTAGTTGAGATCTTAACTTTTCATCATAAGTTACAGTATTGAAAGTCAAAGAGAAAGAAAATCTACTGTTTTTGTTACGTTTTTGTAAACTCGGCTCCAGACTCCAGAATATTTGGCTACCTAAAATGTGATTGGTTCACTTCGTATCAAAAAGTGAAAAGGCACTCTAATATGTGTATTTATTGCAAACTGTATTTTAAATGCAAAAGTTATTTGTGAGCGTAAGTTAAACATCCGTGTGTTCCAAATAGTAGCATAGTTAGTACCAGCGATGTCCTATATGCGCTAACAATAAAACTAGGTCAGACATCATAGCTTTAGAATATGCAGGAATTGATTTATGAATGCAGAGGAACAATTAAATTTCGCTTTATTCAGAATGCAGGCGATGAAAAGTTGCAATTTGTGCAGAAAGGATTAGCAGATCGGAGAAGATATATAGATTTTGGCGTGAAGAGAGAAGTGAAAACTATAGTAAACCGTAACAATAAAAAGACAGACTTAAAGTAGAGAACTCAACACCCAAAATTAAGAGCTATTTATTGATCCATTCATATATTTGTTATAAAACTAATTCCGCTCCCAAACGCTGTAGTAAGAGCTAAAATAGTCGGTAACCGTGTGCGGTTGCCACCTGGCCAATATTTGGCACTAGCGTGGACTCGGCCGCCCCACTGACTTGCCCTACATCCGCTTTAAATAGTGCGTACGCGCATCTACCGAGCCGCTATTGGCACATGTCGATTTTACTAAAAACTTACATAGGATGTTATGGAAACTTGAGATGCTTAATAAAATTTCTGAAATTCCAAGAAGCATTTATTTTCCGGTAACAGAAATTATTTTATGCCTTTCCAAGTTAAGTGGTCGCGAAAAGGTCCAGTTTTTTTTTCTGTAAACAAAATGTCAAAAGCATCACCTTTTGTGTCGAACATCAAGAGTTGTTACAAATTTACAACAGAAGTCTGTACCGGGAAAAATATTTGTGAAAAGCTATTTTAAGATCATTATAATGGAACGCGGACTATATTTATCAGATTTTTCTCCGGATGTCCAAAATTAACAATCAAGTTCACTAACACTCCGCATTTCGTTTTCTGGGATGTGTTTTGATGATACAAGAGTCTATGACCCGAATATCTCTTTATTCAATGGAAAAACAGATGTTTTGCAAACGAAGATTAGACCTCAGACGGTTACAAATACCGTGGTCTAAAGAAAAATGCCCTCTTGACTTTGAGGTTGCATCTGTGAGTTTTCTTTTTCTAAATGTAATTTATTTTCGATATATATAAATATCCACTAAATAGCACTGGATCCTTGTGATGGATTACGGCTCATTCCTTCTCACAGCTCGTCTGATTATGCTTATACTGTGGTATTTCTTACTTCATCAACAAGCTCTTAATTTTTTTCTTTCTGTAATTCAAAGACAATATTTCCAAATAAAGTCAAACAGCCACGACTACCGATTCCATTATCCAAAACTTTCCAATTCTATCAAAATTTTTAAAAACAATAGGCCAGCATTTATCATGGGCTCGTTCACCAGTGAGTGCAGTTCGATTCCCGTTGGATGCTCGCCAGTTCCCGTGTTTTTCACGACGGGATTTAACTCAGTCTCGGCGACTCCGACCCGCGCCGGTCTCTGAACTCAGCCTGTGCATCTCGCCAGGAATTAAAAGTTCTGCATTTAGATTCGTCACGTGTTTCTTTGCGTAATAACTGATCAGGTTCATTGGTCTTGAGGCTTCCGGGATGTGGCTTTTGAAGTTTGATTTCGGGGAAGGTGTCAAAAAGAGAGTTGCGTGGGAAGGTTTTCTTGGATGTCACAACTTTTATCCTTCAGTTTCTTGGAATTTGTGGCAATGTTTGTGCATCTTTGATTTTGCATTCAGTAGCTTTCTCTTCTTCTATACCCCGATGTCTTTGTTGTGTTTTTCGTCAATATTTCCATTAGTAATTTGTTCCATCTTCGTCAATCAGTTGGAAATACTCCAGATCAGCTCCATTTAGCGATTGTGTTTATATTCCGTTTATTCGCAATAATTTATTAGTTCTTCACACGCGCTTTGCGTGAGTTTACAATTTTTAGCTTCTTCTATATTTACAAAACCTCGTTGAATTTCCTGAATGATGATTTTTTACGCCGTCTTTTAACCATTCGTTTTCCTTATAATTTTTCGACATTTGTATGTTGTTAAAACAAGTTAATCAAGTCTCGCATTATTTGTGTGCCGAAAAAGGAAGTGAGCTTGATTTTTTATGCTTAATCGATATCTGCTTATTTGACCAAATAAAAAACAGGTCTCAATTGACCTTAGGGACCCCAAAACTGGATTTTGCATGAAGAGATCATAAAACTCGATAAGGATAATCTTGTACTTGCAAAAATGCCTTGAGGGAGGATCAGTATATTTCTTAAAGTATTAAAGAAATTGACAGAATTTCTTCGTTCAAACGAATTACAATACCGGTTTGTACAAAAATTGGTTTGAAGGCCGCGATGTCGTGTCGCGCGCGTATTTTTAGTTCGTCTTGTTAACCGCTCTGTTACATGAGAGTTGTTCACAAACATAGTGGTTTTACCCTAAAGCTACCCCTTTGTATTGCTTATTGTTATTACTATGGGCTCTGGTATTTTTATTACTTCGATTTCGTTAGTAACATTACAAATGATTCATGAGTATTTGGAACGCTAAGGTTTTAGATTTGAAACCTTTAAAAATGTTGTTTAAATATTCAACGAGTAATAAATGTGTATTCCCACGATTATATAAACAAAGCTTTAATTTAAATTGTTCAACGATATTTCCTAAGTTGTTTTTGTCAAGTAATAATTCATGTTTGAAACATAATTTGCCACATCCAGGCTAACACTCACTTGGTAATTGAGCAAGAACAACAAAACTACTTGTTTGTTTTACCGCGGAGTACGGTAAACGCACGTTTAATATACTATAAACCGTCATGCCATCATGTTTTGTCTGTGGTGCAATATAAATAAACTCACGTTTTGTTACAGCATATCCAGCCTACAACAATAGATCAGAATAATAATTTGTCTTTAATCCCCACAGATGTGAATTTATCTTTGATGTCTCCCCGAATTTACAGATTCATATCTTTAAACTTTGATTCACTGGCGTTGTGGCGTGCAGAGTCCAAAATGTTAGAAGTTGCTTCTTCTAATCGATTTTTGTTGCGATGGTGTTTATTTTTTCTGTCGTCTTTAATATTACCATTGGTCTATGTTATTTCGTGTTCGTGTTTGTCTTTGTTATGAGAAATTAATCAATACTCTTACTGTTGTTCAAACTTTGTTGATTAATATTGAGAAAAATAAATTATTATTATTACTCAATTCTTGAAGTATCTTGAGTTTAATATACCCTAATAATTTAATTGATTACCTCCTTTAAATTATTCAATAGTGAAATCATGTATTGTTACCATGTTACTCACCAGTGCACAAAGGCCTTTATAAACAAGAGGAGACGTCGCCTTGGCAATGACATAGGCTTGCACCATCTTACGATCTTGTAAAAGTCAACGTTAATTCACAGCTTTTTCACAGCAAGTTCATTTTTATCACGATCTTTACAGATGAGCACTTTTCAATACGTGTTGTGAACTCATTTACAAAATGTTGCGTTTAGTGGAAATCATATCGGCCGTGTTTTTGAAATCGTTACAGAGTCCATAAAAATGTTGACCTTACGCAAAAAAAATTCTAAGCATTATCCAATAAATTGAGAACATCTGGGAAAATTTTATTCGACTGGCAAAAACATTTCAATCTCCAAAATACGTAACTTCGTTTCCTCTGTTCCTTGTAATGGATCCTCTAAAAGTGATTGGTAATAACAGAACGTTATTTTCTACAAAGCATGTAGAGAATTGAATCGGTCCAATTATTTGAGAAGCTGTCTTTTTGTTGTTTACGTTCCGAAACGTTACGTTAGTTCTATCAGGATAGAGTGTGAGTGTGTGGTCAGTGGAGGATCTATCAGGATAGTCAATCATTGCGAATAAACCGAGCTTGCTGGGACTCTGTTGCGACTCTGGTTGCAATTGACTGCTTTGTTTGATGTCGCTTAGTCCCAGTTGTCCCAGATGAATCAGGATGTTGTCCTCATATAATTACGCGTCATTCTCTTGGTGCTGAATCCCTTATGCGAGCCGGTGTCTCAGTGCTGTTGGTTCTAAACAGCTTTGGTTTTTTTTCGTATCTTGAAGAAATGATAACATCAATAGAAACACATTACTTCATTGACGTCACTGGGTTCGTCTAGTGAATTGACGTCATCAGCTGTGTTCTTTTCCGCAAAGTTATTGATAGTATTCCATTTGTAATATTTGTTTCTAATGCATCTATGATTGTAAGTTATGTCTATGCTGTACTTTTAAAGATGATGGTTAAGAGGTTATTGAACTAACTGGTTCTACCGGGTCCTGATATTTTGTTATCCAGAAATGCAATAAATACTTAAAAGAAGCGAAAAGTCAATGATTGGATACTAGCCATATATGGTCGGAGACACCTCAAATTACTTTTCTAATTGAAAGGCAAAGCCTTTGCAGGAAAAGGTTAATTAATCTTAGAAACAATGGAAATGGTCCGTCTGGCAGTTTTCTGCACGTCGAAGGCTGGATGCATTACAAGACTTGAATCAAACCGAGTTCGAACAAATGTCACGTCTTTTGATCGATGTGACTGGTCACAATACCGAGCAAGTTATTGCAGGTCATCAATTTGAACTTCTACTTTTGGATGCTTTTAATTTGACTAGTTTCATGATGTGTGTATGCAAGTTAGATACACATTAAAGCGTTTGTAACCACTGGTTTATTCGTATCTTTTACACGAAACCTAGAAGAATTTACATTAAATTCTGAAAACTTCGGAAAACTGTGGCTGATGTCTCTTCAGACGCTATAACGACCTTTGTTCGTTTTCTGACGACAACTCGTCATACTGCTACAATTCATCTACCTTAATATACTATCTCAGCTTTAGGCTGTACAGAATATTGTGTTGAATGTTGAAATGCGAAGTGATCGATGTGGGACGTAAACTGCTGTGAGGCGCCTTAACTCGCCGCGGGATTGTGAGAAAGAGTGGCCGTGACCCTGCAACGTAAAGGGCAACAGGATAAAGGAACACAGCAGTTGGTTTGAGTAGTTTTAGTCAGTAAAAGTCTGACATTCCTCGCTCCACCCAGATAGAGAGGAGTCATTTCCGGTCACCTGCTCATCTCCAATCATTTATGGTAGAAAACTAATCGCCGTTTTCAACTACAACTTTTCCGACGCAATTTCTTGTCCAGTTTCGTTTCGATTTTCACATTTAACAGTGTCTAATATAGTTTTTTATTACCACAAGCACTCGTCATAACACAAGATCATATCGCACCGACTTCACTCACGTTCTGTCCACTCAAGATTGGTAATACTGGAATTGTTAGCTATTAGGCCCCTCGCCAACGGCGACTTTTTGTAGCGATGCTGTAGCGCGTTAGCATCGATATAGTATTATCTATGTGCTGGCTGATATGTTTTATCTTATTCCTAGAACTTTATAGAAAACCACAGCCGGCTTAAAAGTTGCAATTGGATAACTCGTCTCGTATCAATTCTTTAATAGAGTTGGACACATCTTACACCATGTTTTGGTATAAAGCCAAATTGCAATTTATTACTTGACGCAAACGCCGTCGGTTCCGCGCCGATTTATATAAAAACGTCTCTTGCAGTAATTATTATCTACTCTTTTCTTGATTTATATGTTCAGTTGCCGGAGTACGCCATCATTATTTTAGGCTGGAAAAGTTAAGATTAAAAAGTTGTTAATCTTTATTTTTTATATATTTTGTAGTGTGAAGGTCGGGAGAAATAGGCCGTATGTATTCTTGAGTACGATGTTTTGCAATATGTGTCAGTTATTGGAGATTAAGAGGTTTTTTTTGATGATAGGTTTATTGGTGTTTTAGTTTTGGTTACTAAACCAATTTACGATGACCCAACAGTTGATGTTGATGCCTTAAGAAACATCGTAGATATGCTGAGATAAATCATCTTTACATATCTATACTAAAAGAAAGTCTCCCGCTGCGTCTGTCTGCACACGGTAAAGTTAAAAACTACATAACGTATTTTCATACGGTTTCAATTACTGGACAATGATATGAGGAAGGTTTATGTGTTTAGTTTATTGAAGTTTTGTATAAATTGACTGAAATATGACTAAGATAGTGTGACCTCTAAATGTGCGTTTAGAGAGACAAATATTTTAAGATATTTATTGCGAAATTAATGTATGGTGTAAAAGTTCCTGTCAAAAAGTTATAAAAAAGTCCAGCATAGCATCTTATGTCTATCTTTCTTCTTTATTTTTTTTTTCTTTTTGATATAAAAGATAAGAAGATTTACTAAATAAATATGTAATTATCTTGAGTGTTTAATTATGAACAATATTGCCTGCCGGTCTAGACGACCCTTTTTCTTTGGAAGCCTAGAAGTATTAAGTTGAAATTAATGTTATGCAATTTTACGTCTTCTTTTTAAGCTGGGAAATCATCTAATGACTTCTCTGGGGCTAGGTGGCGAATCGTGAGGGCATGACAGACTTTTACCCATGGCCCCAGCAGGTATCGGCCCTACTAGGCTCCTACGGTTTGCTGACATCTCTTTGAGGCTCGCACACTACGTGCCGTCGACGACTCGAGCTCGGTCCTTACAGGACGAGTGGGCGGCAAGCTAACCATTGATCGTCGTCCGCGAGGCCGCGGCTACGGTGGCCGGAGATCGCTCTGAGATTCCTGCGTCTTCTGTCGCGGTGGCTGGAGCGTGGGGTTCTGCGTTTCCTCACTCTTACGGCCTCTTCCTTCGCTAGCATTGCTGCTTCGCAGAAGGACGCAAACGCATCCCATTCCCTCTCGCTCCGGACCATGGCCTGAACCAGGGCCCGACGCGATAGGTCAACGCCGCCGATCGCCTCCGCTAATGTATTTGTATGTCTACGTATTCATTTTTGTCGTGTAATTTTCATGGTTATCGGAACTGGTAACTAGGAAACCCTACACTGTATGCGGCCGACATAGCTAGGCTTTTTAAAATATTTTCGGCGATATCTTGGCCAATAATTACCCAATCGATTTAGAGTACTCTTTAGGATTTGAAGCGCATTGACAGGTGGCCCAGCGAGTCGCCTGACAGGTATTTACTTGATGTGAAGTGTTCATAACCGACCGCACTGCGTGCTTGGTGCCCAGCGCTCTCTCGCGAAGGCTAGACATCTGCTAAAGTTTCATCACATGACTGCCCTCACTCAACCACCGAATAGAAGACATCATAGTGCTACGCGCACGAAGACGGGTCCTTTTGCTAGTGTAGATACACAAATAGCAAAAGCTGCTTGTATAATGTAAAATTCGGGAGCATTGTAGTTATAGGCAATGCTACTGTCATTCCTAAAATAAAAGATGTATGAAACCTTTTTTTGAGTTGCCCTACTCTATGAATAACTACCCGTATCGTGGGCGCGTTCACAAACATCAAACATGTAATAGTACTAGATCCGGTAGAAGAAATACCTTCCCTGATCTGTTATTTGATTATGATAAATATTATATGCAAGATAATGCATTTATTGATACATTACGAATAGGTTGCCTAGCTAAATGTGGTGCCAATGATGTTAAATAATAAAAATTGTTATTTTACCCTGATTTATTTGTGATTGTCGAGCATCAGCTGAAAGAATGTGACACAGTGATCAATTTTATTGTTTAACATCATCGGCATGTGATTTAGCTAAGCAACCTATTCGCGATGTATATCAATAAACGCATTATAATTTAGCATATAATATTTATCATAATTAAATAACTAATGAGGGAAGGTATTTCTACCAGAACTTAGATCATAAACTCACATACACAAGACACCGATACGATACGCGAACACCTATTTGTAAGCCAAATAAATATTAGTTCCGCGCGGGAATCGAACCCACGATACGCAGCACAGCAGCCAATCGCTCAATCACTGTGCCACGGTTGGCTTTAATCTGGACTGGGTTGTAGTTCTAGAAGAATAACAGTAACATGAAGGAATAAGCTTAGGACGGGAAGACATACGGATGTTTGTGATATTAAATGAAATAAATTAATGGCAATGGGTTATATTATCATGTATGTCGTGTTTCGTTGCCAGAACTAGTTCAGCAGTAGTTCCGTAATACATTCTGGTTCAGTATTACTTTAATTTTATATGTTATGTACAGCGTTATGATCAAAACATTTAAATTACACATCATGTTCAGTCTATCCAGATGAAAACTCCTTACGAAAAACTTCAATATTTTAGCACATATGAAGTTCCTATGGCTACTTAACCCTAGATTAATAAATTTTCTAATCTAAATAATAAATATTACAGTGTTTGCTATCGAACTTCTTCCGAAACGGCTTGACAGATTTTTATAAAATTTTATGTGTGTATTTGGTAGGTCTGAAAATACATCGCAGGCTATTTTTACCCGCCTACCCCACACCCCAATAAATATAGCAGAACAACGTTTGCGGGGTCAGCTAGTACTTGCATTAATATTCATTTCCATTAACGAATAGGTATCCTAGTCCTAACGAGGCATAAAAAATAGAAAAAAAAAAGAGAGAGATATAGATACAGAATGACATCCCGTCTTTGTTGTCATTAAGGAAGAAAGAGATTGCTTTCTGCGATTATAATGGCCCATTGTGTCAACCTATCAAATGATAAATTCAAAATGCAAACACAATAAATCAATCACAATATAGGGAAGGTATTTACTATTATAATGTCCGATGGGATTGACATGTACATTTGTATAAAAGTCCCTAATAAAAAAAAAGAGAAAAAAAAAACGCTCTTTTTTAGAGGGACTATCAAAGTCAAATAAATTCATACAATTTCTAGAGATTGCTTTTTTAAAGCGTTTTATTACAAAAAAAAAACATTGTTTTGAATTGGTTCGATTTTTAAGTACGAGAATTGACCTTTACGGATTAACAATTTGAAAATCGAAACATTTTTATTTATCCACAAACGGTTTCTACAAAAAGAAGATCCGAAAGGCATGTTTGGGTCTTAACCGTGAATGTTGGAGTCGCGTAGAGTCAATAACCATAAAGCGACTGCGTGGGTGCTCGTAATGACCTCAAATTGCTGCGGACCTGTGAATCATGTACGACTGGCCGATCATAATACGTGGAGTGTTTGTCTCTGGGGACTTGTGGGAACTACTTCAAAAAATAATATAGGAGTAGGTACAGGATATGATGGTGGTTTTAAAATTGTTAATGCTACTTAATTTAATAGGTATCTTGATTGTAAGGGGCTGTTATCGTCATCAGCATACAGCAGTTGCTACATTTAACATAGGCCTCTCCAATCACACGCCATGCGTCTCTTCGCAGCGATTATCGTCATTGGTTTGTGTTGCTTCAGTTCAAATTCGAACTAAGAGTTTCGCCTCGTCGTTTATACCACGTAAATAAGAATTGAAACAATTTGCCTGCAGCGGTCTTCCCGTCCGATTTATAATTTAGGTGTCTTCAAGGCTAGAGTGAATAAGGCTCTTAATAAACTAGTGTGATTCATCACTGCTTACTTACCATCAGGCGGGATCGCAGTCAAGCATTAGTTTAAAATGAATATAAGATATGCTTCCAGATTGATCCCTTTTTTTTTTCAAAATCCAGTTCTGATGATGGGATCGATGAGGAATCGAGGGAACTCCTCAAATATTAAAGGCAGACATATAGTGAATTTGGTATTTTCATCGAGAACTTAAGCATTTACAGTCAAAAAGTAACATTTGATGAAGTGGAACTAATGAAGAAGACCAGAAATGGCCAATGGAAGTTCCGTTGGCCATTTCTGGTCTTCTTCATACTCACATAGATATTACAATGGAGATAGTTAAGCGACTATGACAATACAAATAAATAAATGGTTCTAAATAATTATGTTGAAAATGGTATCATCGAAGTGATCTGATGATGACGATTTTATTCCATAGAGGAAATGCTAGATAATAAAATACCATATAATACATTAAATAATGATAATGACTAATCAATGTTAATCTATTAAGTTCAATGACAATCAATTTATTATTATTTTATATTTTACTATATTACTATTTAATTATTTTTAATGAAATGATGAATCAATGGTTTTAATTTTATGTTATTAATTGTTTTATTTATTTGATGAATTAAAAGTATCAATAATTTACGCAACAAAGTATTTCATTTAATTAAAATATATTGTGACTTGTAAATGTAATTTTTACCATTAAATATGTTTATCTGTTTATCTGATGATGGAGCCGGAAGATAAGCACTGGAACTACGTAATTAATCAATGTATCCTATTAAATAATGGCCGTGTTTGGGCTTATTAGAATTCAAAATCATAAGATGTATTTTGGCTATAAGGTAGGTACTATCGAACTGATCTGATGATAAGCCGGAAGGTGGAAGGTAGACACTGGAACTTCATAATAAAACAATGTATCCAGTGTGTGGTATATATAGTATAGCAGTGTTTGGGATGTTTGGAATTGTCACGAGAAATTGGCACTCTGAATATAAGTATCGCAACTAAAGTGTGAAATAAAAAACTTTATATGTAAGTATAAAAAAAACCGCCTTCTCTAAAAAAAAATCTAATAGGATCAACATAACTAATTTCAGAAGTCGGTTTTAAATAAGAAACAAAAAATACCTAGAAACACCGACTTCCGAAATTAAAGTTTTGATGCTTTTAGTGTTTTTTTTTTTACTGAAGTCAGTTATTATTTAATTTTTTTGTAGAAAGTTGTTTTCAACGAAGGTTTGCGGGACTTCACACCCTATATCACATACCTCTAAATATTCAAAACATTTCTTGACGTGGAACTAATTCTAACGACCTCTCACGTTTTCAACTTTTGAAATACTAGAAGTCAAGGAAGTACGGTTACCTGAACCAACTTCAACTAAAAGTAGTCCAAAGTCCGCATAAATTCAATAAGTGTTTCCAACTTACGTCCATCTTTACAAGTTACATAAACCCTGCAGAACAGTTAACCTGTACAGCTTAACAAATCGAACAAACTTGAGACTGAACCCACGTAGACACGCATAATTATGCTAATGTTGACCTTATTACAAGTAATCAGGCGCATGTACCGCGCATGCAAACGCTTTTAGCTACTAATATTGTAATAATTAATATAAAGCAACCCCACTTTCTTGGGTTGCATGTAATTTGGATTAAAATCACGTAACGTGTTTAAAACAAACAGACTGACTATGCAAACTTTGCGTATGCGAGTTGAGGCCTTCGTGTTACGTCTTGTTTGTAATAGCGCCATCTGTTGACAAAGCTTTAGAACTTTGCTTTTGATTACATGTATGACGGGGCTTTTAAAAAAAATAAGTTTTACTCAAGTTATATGTTACCTTTATTCCACCATTGAATTTTCAGCGTTCTAATAAATTATTCCTACAGCGTATACAATATCAACACTATACAACACGTTAACTACAGAAAACTTGCCATAATTAGTAGGTATTTACCAACCACACAAATAGGATTCTCGTAAAACTCCTAAAGGGCTTTGCTTGATAAAAAGCCTAAATATGGCGCCCATACAACGTCTCACAAATAGACTTAACAGATCAAATACGTACGCGTTATATAAGCCCTTGTATTTTTCATACGTGACCTTGACACTCGTAATCCCTCGTGACCTCGACCTTCGAATTGGCTTGGACTGATCGACTTCGACTCTTATTCGAAAACTGATTTATATCGCTGTAAAAATGTGTCGGATTGACTTTGTCTACGTTGAGTGATAAATCCAATAATGCCGGGTTGTTTTTGAAGAAATAATGGAAACAATAAAATATTTTTATTGCCTTTGAAGAAAAGATAGATAGATATACCTACCTACTATTTATGATATACCATAAAAAATACAGTAGGAGCTTAATATTAATACAGTGTAACAATGGGCGGTCTTTTCTAGCTTAACTTTCTTTATGTGGCTTCGCAGCCAATACTGCATTTAATTGCGTAAGTCAATTAAATCCGTATCATACGCAAATGCTAAGTTGCCGGAATTTAATATTGTTGTTTGTCCCTGTCTGACTGCCTGTGAAACTAAATAATTCTTGATTTGATCATATCTATTCTTCTGAAAATTTCGTTTGCCTTTTAGGACATACGACGTCACAATTGCGTATTTTAAGGACCACACAAGTCCTTGAATTCGCGCCAGACTTTTTAAACTTGGAACAGAAACTTTTTGCCGTTGTTTTTCTTTCGAGTGCGTGTCACTTTACAGTTAAAATAAAGCGCACTCGGCCTTGTGTATTGGGGCTAACTTGCTATTTTTACTGCAACGCATTGTTCCCAACGTCGGGGCTTGTCGCGCAAAAGGCTGGATGCATGCTGTGAAAGTAATAAATAAAAAGTTTATTTTGTCGTTAGTTAAGACAGTGGAAATTATAGATAAATAATTATTAACCTTTAAACTGGGGTAAAGTGTAATAAAGGTACAATACCGAAACGGACTGCAGACTGCAACCGCAGGCGACATTGCGGCTAGCGGCTGCAGTTGACCGCAGTGCTGCCTGCGGTCGCAGTTGCTTCTATTCCAAGCGTGGAGACATATCGCGGCTGCATAATGCCTAGAACCATGCTTCAGTCACTCCAGTACCTTTGTGCGAGGCAGAATATCCAACAATACTATCGACACTTTTTAGGTTAGAAGAGAAAGATGATGGCGACTTGAGTGGATGACCTGCAACAAAGTTAATTAATTTCTCTTTATCATCTTCCGAAAAAGTTATCATTATTGTACGTGTGAAGTCTGTGGCTTGCGACACCACTCATGCTGCAGTCTGCTGTCGCTTCGTGTCGCGGCCGCAGGCTGCAGTGTCACCGCACTCGGAATCATTTTCAAGAGATTCAATAGAAACAAGTAGTGTCGCTTGCAGTTTGCGGTCTGCAGTCCATCTCAGAATTGTACCTTAATTGACAATGTGGATAAGGTGATGAAATGTTTGTTAAATGTTATATAAGAAGCTGATACAATACTAGAGAGAGACTATGAATTCCAATGCATTTGTGAACGAGCGCCAGGCACAATTGGCTCAGTTTTAAATCGCCTACGGTTTGTTGACACACGTCTAATAACACCCTTAGGACTACTTTCCATAAATTATTGATAACTCCTTACTCTAGTATGCTTTATGGTAACATCAGCTGTTGTAAGTTGAGGTTATCAGAGATTAAAATTCAAAAGATTCGTCCATTGCTGTACTTTTAAACCTGATATTACTAGGGTCGTCAAACCGTGATAATATTGTCGCAATAGAGCTGATCTGTACACCCACATCTTACCTGATGACAGACTAGACTGTAAATAAAGCAGCTGCATTGCGCAGTTTTTTTCCAAGATATTTCCGACTCCTCTCATTTGTCAACGCTTGCAATTTACAAGTGTCTGGAATATAACAATATATTTATTACACCAGATTCGTGATTTTAAATGGTGTATTCGGGAACCGTTGATTTATAATTTATTAGACCACTCTTCACTAGCCATTAGCCCCGGTTACAGTCGAGTTTTTGAGCGTAATAAATAGAATTTGAGTTTGTTACGCATAAAAAAATGCTCCGGCTGTCATGTCCGTTTTTAGAGGAGGGGTTCTATGTAGATTGAATAATAGGCTTAATCGCACAATTCCACCCAGGATAAATAATTGGATAGAATACTGTCACTGAGCATTCTGATGTTCAGCAGTTGATGCTTTTGGTTTAGTTTACCTAGTTCAGAAGCAGACATCATGTGGTTAGATTGCCCACATTTTCTCTAATAAATATTTAAGTCACAAAGCGTCAGGCTGTATAAGTTTACGAGATGTTTCCGAGATATTGAACCTCAGACGTAAACAAAGTTATGTAAGAAGACTTGGTTACGTGTTGGACGAATATGTTCAAGCTTTTATGCCTGTATTACTTTCATAGCTTCTTATATCACGGAATAATCAACATTTAATTTCCCAAATATGTTTTGTTTGTATACAAGTACAGTTTTCAGATCACATAAAGGTATATTTGTAAAATACTGCTGTCATCATTTTGATCAGCATTTATGGCTTTTGCGGTGTATGATTTGTCTCTTTCTTCAAAATGCACTAACAGCCTTTTGGACATCGATGAATGGGCTAAAGTGAAGAACATAAAACTGAAACTTACAAACTTATATCCATGTGCCCATGTGCCATGCTCGTTCAACATCTTCCCACCTATCGATCCCCATTATACTCACACGGAGGAAATAAAGAATTATATCAAGGAATTACTATCGTCATATTCATTGTACTATACTAGCGAACAAATCCGCTTTAGCTACATCTATACCAGCAACAACGTTCTTTATCCCAACTAAAATTTCAGATTTTACATTAATAAATTCTGCCTGATTAGATGACTATATAACCTTCACATTTTTCTCATGCAACAAATAAATAGTGTCTATCATAGTAGTAGTTTCCGAGTCGTGGCAACTTGTCCAGTGTTCGCAGCGCTAAGTTTTGGCAACATTGCTCGTCTGTTTTACAGTGTGTTAGTTGTATGGAACAACTCTCATTAATTTATTCTGATGCCTGCTACTTCAGATGGAGTTTCATTTAATTTGGGTTGATTCCATTTGATTTTGGTTTAAGCTCTGTGTCATTATATCGCTCTCTTGTGTCATTTGCTTTTATTGAGACAAAAAATTTGCGTCCTTAAAGGCTTTGTTCCCACAAGTACACGTTTATCTTCTAGTACAGTTTAAAAACGCTCTAGGAATCAGTCAGCTATGCTGAAAAGAGAATAACTTTAGATGTATATATGAACTCATCAAGTTATTACTTTCTTTAGTTATTTGCGTTTTGCACGTTCCGTAGACGGGATAACCGCAGGAATCCTGATTACGCACGACGAAGTCCCACAAGCGGCTAATGAGCTTAAAAACCAGACAACGATAATATGTCTTATATTAGAAAAAATATTGTAAAAACATCTTTGCAATTGAAAATCTAGACAAAGATGTATTCTGAAATTCTAATTCATTAAGAAATGTTAACTTTATCATTGGAAATGATTTCTAGAAAACTTGCCAGGATTTGGCAAGTCGTTTGTGTTGTAAGTTTTCATTTAATTCTCAAAGAGGGTCATTAATCTCAACGGATCTCAACACTTCTCATTTGTTTCTCATTGTGTCACTGATTTTATTGTTGTATGAGACAGTGACATGCTAACCAAGGAATTAATTAGGACGTTTGATTTAAAGAATTGGGGAATGGTTTGTTGTGTTTTGGTTCCTTTGTTTGTGAGGTTTGAACTTACTGTAGTAGCTTGAAGCCAGATATGATTATAGCGTTTATTTTCTCAGTTAAAAGCTTAAAACATATTCCGCAGACACATGGCTCTGTTTCCAAATCTTTGTTCAGACGATTTGCTTTTAGTGCTTCGTAATCTTAGTAAAGAGCTGCAATTTCCCCGAAACCATTTTACTCTTTAGCTAATTCAACTGTGAAATTCGTTTGAGTAGCTCAAATGACTGCTTTATGATTCTCTCGAGGTTTTCGGATCAGCTATTCTGTTTCATTAATATTGTTCTGAAGCAACTAGACTAAGAAACCAGTTTACGAGTGCACCCAAACTCGTAAAGTCCTCTGTTTCAAGATTGGATGCTGCCGAACAACAGACAGATCCGAAGATCCCTCTTTTTTTATTCATAAGCTGGTATTGCTTCCCGGAATATGAGCCTTTTTATAATTGCTACAGATATTATGCTATCTCTTCCTGCTTTTGTAGATAGGTATTAAGTATTTGTTGTTAATTTAAGAATATTTTAGTTTTTAAGATTTATCACCAATTGTGTTTTAATTGATTTGTTGTATTATATATTTTTTTATCTATAGTTTCTTTAAGAACTCGGTCAAGGTATAGTAATTTTCAGTATGTTGACCCTTCTACAGGTGTTTTACGACATTGGGTTCGCAAAAATAGTTTCCTGGCTGATGACCAGGTTTTACTTATAAAAATTACGGTGCGGTCGTAAAAAATCATAACACTGAATATTTTTTTATTTCATTCATAAAAAGCTAATGAAAAGTCGGGGTCAAAAAGTGTAAAATGGTCTTTCTTCTACTCTCTTATTGTACTGTTCTCTCATTTACAGACTTTATCCACAAGCAACTGAAACAAAATTTAAAAATATTTTCCTATAAAACACCTTCCTTATCAAACCATAAAGACCATGCCATAGAGTTTTACTTGACGATGACGAAACAAAAAAAACTGTGCGAGTCGGACTCGCGCACTGAGGGTTCCGTACAAACTTAAAAAGGTAAATTGCGGTTTACGATTTATGACGTATTAAAAAAAATCTACTTACTAGATCTCGTTCAAACAAATTTTCGGTGAAAGTTTATAAGGTAATGTAAATCATCTCTTTTATCATTCTCTTATTTTAGAAGTTCCGGGACACACACACACATTTTACCACTTTGGAAGTGTCTCTCGCGCAAACTATTTAGTATATAAAAAAATGATATTAGAAACCTCAATATCATTTTTGAAGACCTATCCATAGATACCCCACACGTATGGGTTTGATGAAAAAAAAATTTTTGAGTTCCAGTTCTAAGTATGGGGAACCCCGAAAATTGATTGTTTTTTTTTTCTATTTATTGTGAAAATCTTAATGCGGTTCACAGAATACATCTACTTACCAAGTTTCAACAGTATAGCTCTTATAATTTCGGAAAAAAGTGGCTGTGACATACGGACGGACAGACAGACACATGACGAATCTATAAGGGTTCCGTTTTTTGCCATTTGGCTACGGAACCCTAAAAATACTCTGCTTAATAGAGTTATTTTATATAAAATAAGTAGATAAAATAAAATATTTTTATCGGCATATCATCTAAGCCAAAATTAATGATAACACTTAGGGGACATTTGGGGGAGGCCTATGTCCAACAGTGGACGTCTTTCGACTGAAATGATGATGATGATGATGAAGCACAACAGGTCAATATAGTTTCGGACTAGCTCCGTTTCTACATTATCAGTGGCTAAGCACCCGGTAATAAATCGGTGGCTCAACCTTACATCGCAGACATATAGATTTATCCACCATATTTACGATATTTATGTTTTCGATATGATTAAATAAAGTCGTGTATAATATTGCACTTAATACGATATTAAAACATGTCGTGATATTATCATAAACTTTGTCTGCGACTCAATTCACAAAGTCACACTCAATTCTAAACTTTCATGTGTGACAGTATCATAAACTACTAATGTCGGTCGCTCGTTACTTTTAGTTTTCTCAAAAGTATCCTTTTACCTGGGAATTTTCCTATTATTTCTATAAATAACAACCCTAAGAATCCGTGGGGAAAATGTTTAAATTGTACTCCAAAGTTACTTGGGAATCTATTCAAAAACTTTCATTTTAAGATATCGCCGTTCTGACTACCTGAACAAAACAAAAATATACACCAGCGCTTTAATAAAATCTTCTACCTATTTCCATGTAAAGGTAGCGCGTAATTAATTATTACTTTAGTTCATTTGTTTTGTTTAGAATCAATCTTCGGTCATGTTCGGTAGGCAGTGACCTTGTGACGGCGAAGTTTATTATAACACGACGCCAATTTTACGCAGATAATATTAAGATACGTAAACGAATTGCTAACTCGAGCAGAGTTAGCAATTTTTCTCTAGTGTGCTTTAATTCTTATATTTTTTTTTTAAACACAACAACAATCATCAACATCTTTAATTGATATGGGTGCTTTACTGCAACCTGGTTTAAGCAAATCGTAGAGTTCAGTAATAAATAGCTGGTTGCTATGCCAATGGCTAGTGTACTGCTTCAATGAACGTCATAATAAGAGGTCTTAAAATAGCAGTGACTAGGAAATCCCGTGTTGTGACTTTAGAGACCAATTGAATGGCATGGTTTTATGAATTTGCGTATGAATATGATGATGTTTCAAACATCATGTTTTTTTTGCATCCTGACCAGCATTAAAATGAAACCATAAAACTAAATGTTTAAACATCAATTTTTCATGTTTCTCAGAACTTAAATATTCTCAATTGATTTATAGGTCTATTATGTTTATATTATCTGCATGTTCTGTATTTGTGCCACGTTTTCGACTGTGTTTTAAATTCAACTCAAATTCTGCCTGAGTTTTATTTCGATTATTTTTTTTCGCCGCTGATCTCATATTCTTTGACGTAGACTAATAATCAGTTTTCTTAATAAGAAATGTTTTTTTTTATACGATCCCAACGCTCTATCTAATGTGGTAAAGCTTCTTCTTTGCCACAGTAATCGTTTGTTGAGCGCTTGCCAACTTTATTCGTAGGAAAATCGTAAAAATTAAGTTTCATCGTAGTTTCTTAGGCTTCAGTTACTCAGTTCTACTGTGCAAAATAATTTAATTTAGCGAAACACGAGACTTAAATATCATAACACGTAAAAGCAGTTAGACACAATTTATATCGTGCATGCTTTGCTGTTAAGATGATAATTTAGTCGCTTGCAATTTGTTTCAAAAGTGATTCCGTTGGAGAAAGATCTATACGGAACATAAAAATAAAATAATTGTTTCAAAACAAGTGAAGCGTAAGCATAATTAACCTTATAAAGTTCCCACTGCTGGGGCTCAGGCCTCTTCTGTGGCAGAGGGATGTGATTACACAAATGTGTTTCTCAGCAACCCACATAGAATTACAATACTCTTTGTAACTTCCAGAAGGAAAAAACTTCAGCATCCCGAAAATTACAATCCTTTGTTTCTTCTCTTAAAACACATTTTACCCAACTTGTTCCGTCCCTGCTTTGCAATGCAAATGTGAATTTAGTCGAACGCTACATTTGATTTGTTCGTATGACACCGTACTCGCACCCCGCAGCCCGCCGATACAAGGACACTTCGTGCGGAATAGACGGCCTCTTCTAATGTTATTGAGTGTGTTATTGTTCTGTTTAGTGTTTGAGGGGAAAGGAAAATAACGTGCTCTTTATTTTCGCTTTTTTATGATTTAAGTGATTCGCTTGGTTTTCTTATTAATGCGGGGATGAAAGGGAGTTGGTTGCTCCTTTTATTTCTATCTTTGTGTTAGCGTCACTTTTGATTATATCGTGGTGAGATAGATAGATATGTTCTTAATGACCTCGTGTCCAGTCCTAGTTCAGGCCATGTCGGTACGGAGCGAGAGGGGACGGGAGGCTGTCACTTCCTTTCCGCGAAGCAGTAATACGAGCAAAGGAGTCCGTACGGTAAGGACCATGTCCGGGTCGACGGCGCGTAGTGTTTCACGCGCGCCTCGTTCAGATTTCTTCAAGATGGATGAGGCCAGTTAGGGTCAATTGCTGCGGATTGTTCATGAGAGCAAAGGACAATTGAAGAAACACTGGGTCGGTAGCCAGTGAAAATCGGACAATCGCCCAGAGTGGGAGAATTTACTACGGAGCTAAAGAAAAAAAGGTAAGTTCTTGATAACTCGAATTATCTGTTAACAGACTATGTTCACTACATGAATGTCATGTGCAATTTTGTAGGCAATGTAGGGTTCTTTTAAAAATCTCATATTTGGAATGCACTTCGGAATTTCCCCACGATGTTGGCTATAACTCACGCGTTGTTGGATCCCATAAAGATTATAGTTGGCAAAGGCATTTAAGGCATAGTTCCATACGGTAACCGGTCACGGTCTTAGCTAAAGCAGGTCACCCTCCGTGCTTGTTACCGCCAAGCTAATGACGTCAATCCTGTCCTTCCTCGGTATCCATTGAGTACTTGTAGTCATACGAAGCGGACCTTTTATCGGCAATCCATCACAGTCGTTAAATGACTTATTCAAACTGTGAATTGTTTACTGAAAAATTCATGTCACGTCTATGATAGTGGTAATCGCTAACCGACTTGGTTTCTTTAATGTTTAACTTTGGAATACTAAGCAGGTTTTATTAAAAACAGTCGAACCTATTCAGCGGGTTTACCATGACGTTCAAAGTAAGATTGTTTCATTCTTATTTCAGTGTGGGTAAGAGACAGAGCTATACAGGTTGTCTAGCGCCATCTCTTACCCACACTGGAACTTAAATTACTTCTTAATGAAACAATAGTATAGGTCTAGTTCGTTTTCTTAATTTATTTTGACCAAATAAGCTTGTCAAAAAGCGAACAACTGTTTAATTTTTTTTTATTGTTTATGATTATTATATTTTATTAGATATATTATTAGATTATATTGTTTATTTATTAGTTTGCGCTTGACCACTATCAGTCCTAATGGAAAGCGACAATGTGGGCGACGATGGAGCACGCTTTTCTAGAAGTAACCTATTCAAGATCCGCAGGCAGAGGCGGCCTTACCCATTGCGAGGTTCCGGGCGGCAGGTCTTTGCGAGGCCCTTTGTCCTTCGTGAAAAAAATCTCTCAGTGTCTCAATCTCTAACTTTATTTTAATTTACCGTTATATTATAACCTTAATAAGTAATTAAGGATCAAAATCAAAAGATGTAAATAAATAAAAAAAAAGTTAAAAAAATATATATTTTTTAAAATTTGCTTGTTGTTGTTGCACGAGGCCCCTGTAACAGCGAGGCCCCGGGCGATTGCCCTGTTCGCCACCCCCTAAGGGCGCCACTGTCCCCAGGTTGTGGCTATCTGGAAACACTGACTTCGGCATGGAATTCCACTCCTTAACTGTACGTACAATGAATGTATTCCAAAATATTGGTACTTATGCATCTTAAATTCTTATGAAGCATCGACCAATAGTGCTATTCACTTAATGTAAACAAAATGTTTTACGATGAAATTTTACTTAGAATAGACTTACATGAGCCTTGTATTTAATATTATGAAGCTAATTACCCTCGTTTGTCTCCTCCTTTAAGGTAGAACTATACTACACACGCGTGCGCCACGTACGCCGATCTGGGCGCGTCGGTCTCCATACATTTTGTATGGAAACTAGACTTGTAGAGCTACACTTGAGATACGCCACGCGACACTACGCGACGTCGTTCTACATACAAATCAGGCGTGTTACACCGCACGTGTGCGTCGGTCTAATGTAGTTCTAGCTTTACCCTTCTGGGTGTAAGATATCCTTCGTGCCTTTAATCTTTTTTATCTAAACTAAAGTACCTACAATCTCTCTATTAGGAAACTTAAGGGTAGAGCAGTGGTTAGTTTTCTATCCATCTAAAATATGGTAATATTGTACCTCAATCGGATTATCCCAACTAAGATTTAATTCAATACCTTTTTTTAAAAACGTAGTTTCAGTCAGCAAATAAAATACTTTCAAAGTTCTTGGGTCAGTCTTCTTTCCGTTAATGGCCATGGAATATGTTAGAAGGCCGTTGGCTTATGTTTGATATTTTGGTTTTCCTTTAAATTCTGTTAACATGAATGATCTTATTATAAACAAGGGATGGTGTCAGCCACCCCTTGATCATGAGATTACTGTTACCTAATTAAAATCATGGCTTTTCTCTTGTTCAAATCCTGAATATACTTCACCTTGTGCTATGTCATTTAGTCAGTGCAGTGCTAACTATGGTACAAAAATCATCATCATCATTTCAACCGAAAGACGTCCACTGCTGCACATAAGCTTCCCCCAAGTGTCGCCACAACAAACGGTCCTGTGCGTCTCACATAAATCGCATTCCCGCGACTCAATAGTAGCACTCCGACCCGACCATTCATCTAGAGCTGAAAATAAGTTTCCATGTATTACACAAATAACAACCCTGTGACCCTGTTCTTGTCAAAAGTCAACCATTATTTCCTTTAGAGGAAAACAATGTTGTGGTATCCCTGCCCAAAACACCAATAACAATATCAATAAATCATACAATAATCTCAAACAGTAATCACCCGCGAAGTTCGCAAGTGGCCCACCGCCCAGCAGCCAGCAAGCCTGGCCACAAATACCCCAAGGCCTGGTCAGTGGACTCGGTGGCGTGTGAATTGTGATGACAACGCGGGGGAGCGCTATAAATAGCGCATGCAACTCTTTGTTCAATGACGCGACTTGAACAATGCGGCTGGCGTTAGATTTTAAGTACTCGTAGTTTTCGTTTGATGGTTCTTTATTAAGGTGAATGCTCCTGCCCTAATTTCCATACGTTTTCTGCTATTTGCAGTTCAGCATCGGATAGTACGGTAATAGAAATTATATTTGGAACTAGCTTCTGCCAGCGGCTTCGCCCGCGTGAATGTAGGTTACTGCATACAAACTTTGGACCCCCTTTCCCCCCAATTCATCCCCCATCTCCATAGGGGGATGAATTTTGGAAAATCCTCTCTTAGTGCTCACCTACGTCATAAAAGAAAACTATGTGCAAAATTTTACGATCCTAGTCCTAGTAGTTTCGGCTGTGCGTTGATGTCAGTCAGTCAGTTTCTCCTTTTATATATATAGATAATGACATGTAGGTATGTATTTACACAATCATACTCATTAAAATCATCATCATAACTCTCTAACTTTGAGAAAAAGTAAAATGTACCATTTGAATAAAACCTTGTCGTTTCGCCTTGAAAAAATCTTAAAATCTTAATTTTTTTTTTTAACTCCTGTGTTTTCAGAGAGAGAGAAGAGACCAAAGATAGATGAATGATCTTTTTTTTTATTTTTATATAAATTTTGCACACATTAAAAAAGCACAAGCATACAACATGACACTCAGCACATAGGTACTGCTGTGATAAATGATATCTATTACAAAAGGGAGTGAATGACGCCATGACAGTTGACAGGGAAGAATGGTAGATGAAAACGTGTTGCGCCAACCCCAAGTAAAATGAGTCAGGAAGATGAAAGAGGTTTCCATTCCATTGTTTACATGGTACCTGTTATTGACAAATCAAAGTAAGCAATCAATAAAGTGTTATAACTTAATGTTGCGGTATTCAGGTAGTTAGATCTAAGATTACTGTCAGCAATTACTCGCCGTCGGCCATTACTAATAACCGGCAAGTCCAAAAGCTTTCAGCTTTGTAATAACAAATGGCTTCTACTCAATCGTCTTTAAACTTTTCTCCTTGAAACTCTGTTCATGTCTAATAAGAGATAAATATTAACAAACTATGAGTATTTACAACCTAACTTGATGGCACGGTTGGAGCAGTTGTTTAGCAATGGGCTGCTCCACTGCGCGTCGTGGGTTCGGTTCCCTGCGCCTACAGATAGGTGTTCCGGGTCTGGATGTCTTGTGTGTGTGAGTTTACATGTTTCCCGACGCACCCACGATACAGGAAAAAATTCCATTAAAAAACAAAACCTCATATTATCATTACAGATATACACGTGACTGTCGAAGTACACAATCATCTAGACCAGGGTTGGCGGACCCTTATTAGAGAATGTGTAGTGGCACATATACAATACACGAAAAGAAATAAGGTGGTCATGACATGCGCAAAGAATTTTGACTTTGCCGAAGTTCTTCGTATAGCGTAATGTTTATAGTTGTTTGTTTATTAATTAAATAGTAAATTTTTGTTATTACAGCAGTACCAAATTACCACTATTTTGTACCTATATTTTACACTGGCGTGCCCAAATAATATTGCCGCGTGCCATTGGTTCGCCATCCCTGATCTAGATACTCTAGAAACGTTCGCAGAAGACTGGCAGCATAGCCACGTTGAATGGCAGTGCTAATTCTTTGGGCAAACAACGAACCAGCCTTCTAGTCACACAAAGTTGCTGCAAGTTGATTTTTTAACTTTATAGTTAATTTTAAATACTTCGTACATAAAAACGAGAGATAAGATAGCATATAAGGAAAGATCCTCACAACCTTCCTACATATTCTGAAAACCGTTGTACATTATGTTGCGTCTAAAGAGAGAAAATCATTTGTCTTGTTAACGAATTACTGTCTATATAGTATGCACTAGGTTGGTTAGATAGAAAACATTCATTAACTGCCTCATCAGTAAAAAAAAAACATTGTATAAATCTGTTTGTAATAAATAGGTGGAAACCTATTGCTTTATTATTTTTGGCCTCTACCGCATACATAATAAAGCAGAAAACTATAATAAATGTCAATGCTTCAGGTTTATTTACTTTTACATATTTTATTAATGTTATGCCCAATAAACCGGTTTAATGTCAATGAACCAATAACGATATGTTTCCGACGCTTAAGTTTGTCCTTCATGTGCGTTTGTAAGATGCTTTGTCTCAGAATCAGTCGCAATTAGATGAGTTATTGTGATTGTAAAACTGTCACATTTGCTAATGTATAGCTAACGTTATGTTTGTAAATAAGTTATTTTAATCCCAAACTTAGCATTCTGGATTGTGCGAATGACATAACCTAAAAAAATTGCATCAAAATTTTATTATGATTCCACTGAAAAGTCAAAAAAATCCCATTGAATTTTCTCGAAAGAAAATTTTCTCGGTTTTAGTTCCTAGTTTGTAACTAGATGGCGTTGGCGTCGAATTAGAAGTCGCTATGGTTTCGTTACCGGCGTTTATAGGCATTCGAAGGCTGACTTCTGTTTTTCAGCCTGAATCGCCCACTGGGTATAGGCCTCCCCATTACGTAGGCTTATAAATCATCATCATTTATTATTTTTGATAAAAGCTTATCCCACGTTTGTGGTTGATAGCTTTTGGTAACCTATGATATCCGCGAAACTGTTTATAAAATTAAGAAAAAAATCTGAAATCAGTTTTAAAATCAAACAACTGAAATAAAATGAGCTACAGAGCTAGTTGCTTACTGAAACTGTATATCGATTTCAGTTGCTCAATTTTTTATAGAATTTTCCAGCGTCATCTCTTCAACGCCGGCAAAAATGAATAATAATAAGTAAATTCTGTATCTGTTTTTAAAACCAGACGTCCCGAAAGCGTGTGAAATGGGAATCCATAAAGCTGTCACGGTTATCAGATAAAAGATAATAATGTCGTAGGTACTATTTCGAACTGATTTTCAAAGGGTTAAGCAGAATCAAAGAAAGAATCAAACATTTTAAATAAAAAGCCTACTTTACGGCGCCCTTATTTGAAAGTTTTCTTAACACGATTAAAAAAAAAAAACACGATATGGGAAATCGCGATAAATCGAAGAATATTATAGCCATAAACTTTAGGTACTTTAGCTACTGATTCTAGGTAGGTCCACCTGCTAGTTTTTATAACTGTTTATAAAATGTTGCGAGTTTTAGTTAGAAAATCATCAAATAACTTTTCCCGCTCTAGGTGGAGAGAGTGACTTTTACTTACTAAAACCCACCTGTATTCCTTCAGTTGCCTTACAGTTGCTTTATAGTTTTGCCCGTAGTACTCTTTGTTTCCAATAAATCACCGAAAAGTTATTGACGCTTGAGATACATTAGGGGGCTAAATGTCCCACAACATGACCCGCAACGCTGTCAAATTGTGTAACAACATAGCCTGCAACACGTGAGTGCGTTGTAAAAGGTTGAAGGCAAGTTGCGGGACACCGAAGACACTGGGCAAGTTTGATCGTCGGCGTCACGGCAGATTGATCGTTGTGCGTCATGTTGGGGCACAATCACGACCAGATTCATTTCGTTACTCCTAAATGCTCTCAAATTGCACTTGCACTTATTTAATAAGCAGTTTAGCATTCAAATAAAAAATAAACTCACATTTTTTCCCAAGGGGGCAGGCGATCCTTACATAAACAGTATCTCTCGGCTATTTCCAGAATATTTCTAATACATTTCATCACGATCTCTTCAATCTTCATTTAGTTCACAAGAGAGATGATGAGTCCACTTAGCTATAACAAATGCTAGTTCTTTTCTCGTTGCTATCAAGAAAACAATTTTGATTTGTGGAAGACATTAATTTAAAATCTCAGCCATATTTCATTTTATGTTACGCGTCTAGATTACTGTGTTTGACGTCAGATGGAGTTTCATTGACAAATAGTTAACAAAGAATAGTAAATAAATGTAATACAATACTTCATAAAAAATAATGGTTCATCACCCATAATAAATTATTACGGGCCACCCCTATGCATCAATTATGTTATATTATATAGGTTTACTAGCGACCCGCCCCATCTTTTCTCGTCTTTTCTCTACTTTAATAGGTATGTAATAGATTCTGCCTGCGGCTTCGCCCGCTTGTAGCAGGTTTTTTTCATACAAACTGGACCCCCGTTTCATCCCTGTAAGAGGTGAATTTTGGAAAATCCCCTCTTAGTACTCGACTTCGTTATAAAAGAAAACCTTGTGCAAAATTTCGCATTCCTAGTCCCAGTAGTTTCGGCTGTACATTGATATGTCAGTCAGTTTCTCCTTTTTATATATAGATTATGCACTTAAACCTTCCTCATGAATCACTCTGTTTGCAATAATATAAAAAATTAAAACTGCATGAAAATCCGTTCAGTAGTTTTTGAGTTTATCGCGTCCATACAGACAGACGCGGTGAAGGACTTTGTTCATCTCAGGCTTGATGCAGTAGATTTCATAAAATACCCCAATGAATAGCAGAAAGAATCGCCAAACTTAAGTGGCAGTGGGTAAGGCACATTGCTCGCAGAACAGATGGTCGATGGGGACGAAAGGTTCTGAAGTAACGACCACGTACCGGAAGACTCAGCGTTGGAAGGCGTCCCTTAAGACCTAGTGAGGGTCGCTGGAATCCGATGGATGCGAGACGCACAGGACCGTTCATTATGGTGACACTTGGGGGAGGCCTATGTCCAACAATGGACGCCTTTCGACTGAAATGGTGATGATAATGACCATAATAAATAATATAGAATTCGTAAATCTCTTGACTACGTTGCCAAAAACACCAACAGCGCTGGCTTAAATTATTCAATACTTAACAGATTTAGTGTAAAAATGTAAAGGAATGTTTTTCACATCCGGAGTGAAAATTCCTAGCGGTTTTTTCCAGGAATAAACTCAATACCGCTCGTTCCAAGTTTATAACATATACGTGTAAGATAGCGGATTGGTACTGCAGCTTTGATTAGTAGCGCATGTTTTATGAATTAGATGTTGCACAACTGCCTGTAAATTAAGTCTGTATAATATGTTAGCAATGACAAGTACGTGTCTAAGTAAATTACTCTGGTATGCATCTTGTAGAAGATATGTAGAGTGTATAGTAATTTTGTTAAGCGTGGCTGCTAGATGATAAAACCTCTTCCAAAGAATAAGGAATGAGTAGGTCGTACTGCTGGGAATCTGGGTCAATTACTGATGAATTAAACAGTAAATTCGTAATAGTGTTAACAATATAGCCTCCCTAATACTTCTCTTCAGCTGCGTCCAATTCCAACCGTTCGGTAATCCCTAGTCGTAGATGGCGCGTTGTGTTCCAAGCGCGCGTCAATGAGATGCCAGCAAAAACGTAAGGGCCCAGCAGGGTCGATGGCCGCTAGGGCCATGGGGAATTTCTGGAAAGGAAACCCAAAAAAAATACTGCGTCCAGTTAGATCTATGCCAGGCTCTCATTTAGTAAGATTAAGTCTGTTTTCTGGGGACAGTCAGTCTTCATTTATGACGCAAGATGCTTCTCGGGCATACCGCAGACACTGCAAGACAATAGCCCTGTTATTTGTAACTATGGCTACATGTAGTTACATCTACGTCAAATAACAAAATTAGCTCTGCAGTCGGTTCATCGCGGTACATAGAGCACTCGAAGCGATATAGAATGGGAGAACGTGAGATTAATGAGTTCATGCACCCCTTTTAGCGAGATTTATTCGGAAGGCCAGGCGGGTACAAGTGAAAATATATTCACACCGGATCCAAGGTGGGGAAGGTGGAGGAAACAACTAAGATATTGTGACACGCAGCTTTTTCCCTATTATGCGCTTCATTTTTCAATAAGGCTGCTGTATACAGCTAAGCTTACATTTTGTGAGGAATGGTATGGAAGAAAAGCGAGTCTGACGTGTTAAAGTGACGGTTGAAACATTGACAGGACAGAATGGAAGAAGAAAAACGTGTTGCTCCGACCGAGTGACATGGGAGAACGGCAGGAAGATGACGATGTAAACGGATAATGAACTTCTGCTTGCTAAGGAATTTTCTAACGTGCTTTATACATATTACCGACAAACTTAATTTTGTTATGAGTTTTATCCTCGTAGAGGCTATCGGTGCCGGCGGTGGTGACCTTTCGCGTCCGGCCATGGTCCGAGTGAGAAGGAATGGAAAGCGATGGCCTCCTTCTGCTAAGCAATAATGCTAGCGAAGGAGTTGGTCGGAACCGCAGAAGACGTCACGGGAGTCGCAGGGCGATTATAGGCCGGCCACCGTAGGCGTTGATTGCGGACGATGAGTTTTGGGTAGCTCGCCGTTGGCCGTCCGGTAAGGACCGGAAGGACTCTACCTGCCTAGCCTGCTTGGGCTGCGGAAATGTTCGAAATAGTTACCGTAGCCTTGGAAAGGAAAAGGCAACTGAATGGACACATGTGGGTTTCAGTCAGTAGAAGACTAACACTTCGCTTCTGCTTTTGCTCTACCCAGAGCGAAAGTAGTTATATAATGAATTCACACCTAAAAAAAGTACTATATTGAGTTCTCATGTTCCCCACGAGATGGCGCTAACAGTCTCGAATTACAATCAGCTGCCAACTATTTTCACCGCGTTAAATTATAGTCCAACGCTCAATTAAACCTCTGATTTATATTTAACTTCTACGTAATGAGTGTGATGACATTTAAAATTTATTTATGGCGTGCTGTTTTTATTTGTTCTTTTTTCTGTTCAAATAGTTATTCAATAAATCATTTGAATTATATATTGGTGAAAATGAAATTGTGGTAAATAATAATGTAAACAGAAGATCTCTAGATGGACGTTTGTCGTGAATAAATGCCCTGTAATATTATATAAAAGCGCCTACCACAAAAGTAATAGCAGCAATTTCCAACTCGTTGCTGTGACCAAATGTTCAGGCGCTCGCAGCGACGTGGAAATAGAAAGAAAGATTGATGTTATTTTTATTTAGAGCTATTTTGTTCAATGTTATTGTTATCTATGATTATTTTTACATAGAACTTCATGTTTTTTTATTTGCAATAACAATTGACTGTAATTTAATTTTTTTTCTTTATTTGTTTCAGGTAAGGATTTCTTGTCCGGTACTTACGATTAATAACATCATATCTGATTGCTTTTAAGATCAACCAACATAAAGTCGAAAGTCGAGTGTATAAGTAATAAAGAAAACAAATCATGAACATGTTTGCGGTTTGACCGAAATACACGCTTGGTAAGTGCTTGCAATGTTTATTTCGAAGAAGTGTCAAGTACTAGTAACTGTAGTTTTTCGGACTTCACAATTTATTTTCATTCATGTTAACCGGCAGAAAAACTAAGACATAGTAATTTTTAAAGCAATGTAGGTCATTATTGTAAGTCACATATGATTCTGAGGATTCAATAAGGATGTTTTATTGGTAATTTTATTATTGTGTTTTGGTTAAGTTCAATGTATGGTAGGTTTTGCTTAGATTTAGATTTAAACTATGAAATCAGCATTATAGTAAAGGAAGACTAATTAAATGATGGCTGGCTTTCGTGAAAGATGATGTAGCTAGAGTAAGAGGGAGTGTTAGACTCAGACTAACACCCGCACGTAATCCATTAGTTGCCCTTTGCGTTCCATGGCTGTGGAGGCTTTTTCGCACAACCCCGCAGCCCATCATCCTCTTGCCCTCACCCTCTTGCCCTCACCCAATTAATTTGGCGCAGCATGGCTTCTTCCACATATCTCTATTCGCCGTCATCTTAATCGTCACCTCCTGTTTAGCTACAACATCATCTCTCTAGCCTTTTCCCAACTAGCTTGATTGGAGTTCTGATCTAAACGGATGCGGCTGAATACCGCGAGCGACTGCCTGTCCGACCTAAACAACTCAGTTAGCGGTCAACACGATACTCCATAGATAGACTGATGATCAGATTTTCTGGCGTCTGACTACCAGTAACGACTGTTAAAGATCTACGCATGACACTGGGACCAACTGCTTACAAAGTATAATCAATATATACTTAAAAGAAAGTTATCATTGACTCATCATTGACAGTCGTACTACCATCAGCACTTACGTACCTACAGGCTTCCTATCTTAAATTAATCATGAAGCTAACAGTATCGTCTTCCTAGAACTAATTACTCACCATTTCTGATAATACATATTTTGATAATGGCCTGTTGTCTCATCTTACACGACAATACAATGTATTAAGAAACTACGCTCTACTGTGAAGTATGTCACAGGCATTCCCGATTTTCTCGCACGAATTTAGGACTTTAGTGACACTTGACGTCTTATCTCTTGTCACGCTAGTGCTTGCTAGGTTCGCTAGAAGTATGTCATCTGTCACTCAGTAGGTAATGTAGCTACAAGTATTCCACGAACGTTCACTCACGACTCCATTTTAGAACAAAGAGTAAAAGCGGAAATCGAGTATGATGATATTCAAATGTGCAGTGGTACTTGAGACAAAATATATTACTATATAGTGTAGGTACTTAAATTATTATGATCATAGAAGTGTGAAGTGAGGACTGGAGCAAAGTTAACGCCTATGTGATAATTAGAACCACGTTCGACATTAATATGGCAGAGTATGTGAGGAAATTGCGGCATGTTTTGATAGCTAGCAATTCAATCAGTTTTATCCTCAGCAGATTCCCACACACAGTCTTCTTATCTCCCTACGTCATAAGAACACCATCGATAGCAATTAGTATAATGGTAGTCCATTACCGTTATGTGTATTACTAATGAGTCTGTGTAATTATAGTCACTATCTCAATCACTACGATCTTTGTTTAGTTTAGGAATCGACCCAGCAATCCCTTGCCAAGGATGTCTCAAACTAAGTATAACAATCTGTCTGCTTGTCTTGACTCTCTTATAATGTAGCTATAACTTGTACATTATTATATTCTATACTATACCCTGTGTAGAAAACACGTCCTTCGCGTCAGTCTAAGCTATGATTAACTTTCAGTTGGCTCTTTCAGTATGCGTCAGATGACAGGCAACTAATATAAAAGGTTTTCTTCCAAGAGGATTAATGATACACGGCATTAATACTGACTTTAATACGGTTTCAAATGCTATGTACAGACTGAAGAACTTCACACGACTCTGGCTTCTATCGTTCAACAGTTAAGGCTGGGTTTGGTGTGAATACAAAGTTCACACTTGACTGAACAATATTTGAAGGACAACTTATTTCTGTACGCAGTTATCTACCGAAGGTTTTGGTCTCAAATGAACGTTACTTGGTGTGAAGTAAATATTGGAAGGCTGTAAAGGTTAACTTTGTAATATATGGTTGCTTAACTTTGACTAAGAATGTTGTAAAATCTTAAACAGGCTTGCCAATGGCGCAATTGTCATTTCCAATCGATCTAAGAATCGCATATCTATGTTCTCGTAAGTCTGTTTGGTTTATATCGTTTTGAGGGAAAAATGGTTAAATTGGTCTCTTTGTGACGGAAACCTTAACTTATTATTTTACCTGTGATAATTTGACATTACATGGTGATTCATTTATTTATTTTAACTTAGCTATGTTACACAAGACGAAATATGTCTAAGAAGTGATGTGACCAACAAGCTATTAGTCACAATCACCAAGTTTTGTAAAGCTGCTGTGTTTTAACATGCCAATATTAAAGGTAATTGACTTGCCTACATTTTGTTGATATTTTTTTTTAATGATATAAACTATTGCTTGATTGCGATCTCACCTGATGATAAGTAGTGATGCAATAGTTGATGGTGAATCGCACTAGATTATTAAGAGATAATCACTCTAGCTTTGAAGACACCTAAATTATAATCGGACGGGAAGACCGCTGCAAGCAAATTGTTCTAATCCTTCGATGTACGCGCTATATTCATAATTAATAAAATAAACGGAAATTAAATCATTAAGCTTTACTCAATCAATACCTACGTTTACCTCACGTTCTCATTTACCTTTACAACGTTGCATAGTTTTTTGGTTCGGGTTCCTACAAATAGATGTTGGGAATTGGGTAATGACCGTTATTACCATGCTGAAATGAAACAACTATAGTCGCAACTTCAAATGAGTCCAACATAGGAGTAGTTTCTGCGTCTCTTACAACACGCACGGGCGATGACAATGAGAAGCATAACAAACGCACATACAATACCCATAAGCCACGTGCAGAATGTTAGAGAAACAATAGTATTGTGAGTGAGAGCTACCTGTCTAGCTTGCTCAACGTTTTTTCTTCTTTACGATTCGACAGGTATGTACATTGACTTTGATGACGTCTTGCACCATAATATAGAGCAGATTCATTTTAACTAAAAACCTAAAGAAAATAAGTGCTTTTGTAAGAATCCTTCCTTCCCGCCAATTATTCAACTATATAAAACTGGCTCTTTGAACTCTGAGGATTTCATCAATCGATTTTTTTGTAGTAATGTCTTCAAGAGTTTTGTATCCACTTATGCAAATGCATTCATATTCGTGTCGATGGCGTGGACATGTGAAAACTGCGCAACACGTGTCTACGTAGCATTTCCACATGTACAGTCTCAGGGCCATCCTTATCAGCTCCTGCGTAGAGTACGCCGACAGTCTCTTTGTCCCTTGTCGACTGCGGAAAATCTAGGCAAATTATCATGAATACTAGGAAATGGACTTGATTCCACAATTTGAGGTTATTGGATTTAACTGGAATTTATAACCAGAAGTGTGGTTATGTTTATCAGTAGAAATTACTACCGGCTTTCTGGATGTTCGTGCCATGCTAATAAGTTGTGCTACATGTTCGAAAGTTTGTTCACTAATGTCCATTTCCGATATAAATTTTACTTAGAATGGCATTTATAAAAAAATGCTTTGACCTTAGTACAGTATAGGTTATTCCTCTATTTATAGGTACATACACATATCAAAAAAGTTTCTTAGACCTTTCATTAGATTATTGGTTATTTATACAAAATAAATGTAGAGAAGACAACTTACTTTTCATATCACGATCATCATCATCATCATCATCATTTAGTCTTTTAACAAATAATTAAGCTAGTTTCATGTCGAACCTACTGTTCGTGTATTTTTGTTTTGCAAAAAAAGGGCTATTCGTTCAATTTGTAAATTAAGTCCCTAATACTCTCTCAGAGATAAATTTAAAGATATAATGACTGTGCTTTCTTAGTATATTAAAATATAAATCTGTACAAAAAAAAAAAAACCGCGATGTGCATAATGTTAATACAAGGAACTAACACTAGTTTTTGTTTGCTGCAACTAGGCTCAAAAAATTAGGGAGCTCTTTTAGATGAAAATTTATTCGCTTTTATAATAAACTTCCCAGTCACATTCAAGATAAATTCAAATCTTTTGTGAAGCGAAAACTTTATCAGAAGGCTTTTTATTGTTTTTATAATTTTACTATATTTTGAGGGGAAAAAGACTTGGGATTAAGTTGATCCAGTAAGTACTATATTAATAATAATGTTGTCATTTTTATTTTAGTATTTTTTTTTTTTTGACACGGATATTTTTTAAATCTTCTTAGTAAATGTGGTGACTATTTGGATTGTTTATCTTTTCAGTAATTTTAACGCATGTCTGTCAGTTTGAGTAGTTTCTTTGGCATTGTTCGTCAAGTTGTTGAGCTCAAGACACGTCTACTGTAAAATCCTACGGTCCAGGAATAAACATTATCGGAACAGTAACCAAAATAATGTTAGTCAAGTTTTATACATTTCAGATCCCAAAATGAGTTATTCAACATTATGTATTTATGAACTTTCACAATTGATTCAAATACTTAAATTGCTATGTACATGTGCTTTATAGATAAAATCGGTAACCCAAACATTCGACATCTCCACTTCTCCAGAATGTAGGGTAACCGCAGCAGCGTTCCAGCTGCCTCGCTCCACAATCGGTTCAATAGCATCGGTAACGCGATCTCGCACTCCACCGCGTTTGTTTTGGGATGGGTTGCATCGCCAACTGCAGTATTATATCATCAGACTGCGGTTTGTACATAGAGCTGTGCCGCTATGCTTGTGATAGTGCAATTAGGTTGATGATTTCCTTCTGTGTATTCAAGGGACTAAAGCTTGTCCTTTGAATAAACAGAAGGTACTCAAAACATGTATGTATATACATAGTTTTGATTTCTGTGTAGTCTGTGTCTTTAGATTTGATTATCTTCATGGGCTGTCTCTGCAATGTTCCAATAATATAATCCTTTTACGTATGAGAAAATATTACTTAGTGATATAGATGATTTAAAGCGGCATTTGCGATCGCACGGCATGGTAAGCAGTGATGCAATCGTTGATGGTGAGGCGCACTAGTTTATTAGTAGCCTATTCACTCTAGCCTTGAAGACACATAAATTATAATCTAACGGGTAGACCGATTATAAATTATGTTATAATTTCAAGAAGAATTGACATCTCTATCAAATCATACTCTTTGGTTATTCTACTACTGCTCGCCATCTTAGAGAAAGGTGCCTCGATTACTAATATATCTACACATTCTTTCTATATATTTTTTTCTATATTTTTCATCTTTGATATAATCTATATCATTGTGTAGTTCTCTAGTTAAAACATTCTTGAAAAAAAAAACATTTGTTAATGAGATCACAATTAAGTCATTCATTACTCACACCTTTTCTCACTATTGTATTTTTAAAGTTTCCAACCCAATTCAATTCTTGAATGCCACAATACATTTCGATATAAAGGCATTGTTCTGCTTATGACGTCATTTCAAACATGTCAAGGACACAGGGACAATAGACTTGTCAAAAGATTTTGACTCATGTCGACCTGAAGATGTCGTTAGATAAGGTTTTTGCTCTGAAATCCTTAACATTAATCTGGATTATCTTCCAATTTTCTCCACAAAACTTACTTCTGGGTTTTGGGTGTTGGGTCTAAGTGTCGTGTGTATGTGAGTTTACAAGTTTGTAAATATTCCTACGATACAGGGTTGGGCACCGTCTTTTTTTATTTTTTTTAAAAGAGGCAATTAAATGTACTTCGCCTTTAATGGTACAATCTTATTAATTTTCTTCTGTTCTTAAGCCTTTTGAAGCTTTGCAAAAACGTGGCCTTCTATCATTCAAAGGTTCCTTCCGATAGTCCCCAAAGGAAATTTTGCCGAAAAATGCACTTTGTCTTAAAGTTTACGAAATTCGAGGCTCCGTACCAAGTCAAAGACTTTTCTGCTGACCTCAAGTCTAATTGTCAATTATAATTAGATACAGCTCGATAGATTGTTTACGGTCGGCTATTTGTGGTGTTTCAATTTAAATGCTTCCGACAAGTGTGTCTGATGTCTAAAATCGTGACTGATTAATTGTTATTTTATATTGTAATAAGTTTTCTGAGAGATTCATCTCAGCAGTCTTTTCTTGTGAGCGAAATGAATTTAGCTACAGGTAGTTTGTAGGATCGAGAGCAACAAAAACTTTTTAACTTGAAAAGTTTTCACTGAGTTTTCCCAGGCTGGGTCGCTTTTCTACCGCACTTGTTTTCAGAAAAAGCAAAGCACCAAACCTTATTTTTGTTTAGAACTACATTGACGTTGATGAAACTAAGCAGAATACACAGTGTTAGTTTGTTTTTGCAACTTGTCTGAGAATTGAGACGTTCAGCCGGCCATTTTGCGCTTACCCAGAATGTAAACAGACCGTGTCTGACTGCATCTGTGCAACTTAAAGTGGTGCTGTCTCTGTCGCTCGTATACCGGTTGTATGTAGGTCACCGATGAGCTTATCGGTCACAGGTTACCTGTCTCGCTCCCACGCCGCGGGCCTTTGCTCAAAACTCCAGTGTTGTATGAGACGCCGCTGGGCGCGCACGTCTCCCGTGATATGAGCCCGCGCATGCTTACAAACGCATAATTACGTTCGGTGTAATCAGCTGATTGTCATTGTTTTTTGTAATTTTCTATTTGTGATCTCAGTGCTGTGATATAAAGATGGGTCAGGCGTTTGGAACGACGAATTCTCACAATGATGAGCAGAGGCATTATACCAGAAAAGAAATAGGTATGTCAATTGTCTTGTTTGTTATTGTTGGACTCTGCTGGAGGTGGGCGGAGCACTGTATGTTATTATAGGCACTATGCGAGCAACCTTCTGCTTTGCCAAGGTATTGGATATTAGAACGAGAAAAGAGCAGCTTCTGAATCAAAACCAGCTCATTACTGAGTCTGAATCTAGATTTTCCCACTTTCGAAACAAATAAATGGATATTTGAACCATATTCACAATCCAAAATGTGTCCATTATGATTTCATCTGTTGCAACTCCAAAATTTAGCAGCTGACTAAACAAAACAAGATGCATGAGTAAATGGTTTTTCCCTAACCTCAAGTATCCCTTGCGGTACCCCTAATTGCTTCTGTGATATATTCATTGAGTTCTTCAATAAAAATAAAAATATTTTGCGACTTGTTTGAATATGGAAGATTTTGTATGTGTTATGTATAAATAATAGTTTTCAGAACTTCAAAAGGATTAGTCATTTCAGAGATACCTCTAAAAATATACCGAAAAGGGCCTGGATAATGCCTTCTAAATGGGTTGAAGTAGTACAAACGCCCACTTTACATATGTAGTTAGCTTTATTACGTCTACTGTCTCCAGTGTTATCATCTATTGAGTCCATATCATAGTTCTCTTCATATTCTTATCTCGCTTTTAAAACTCGAGTGCTCTTAATAACCGGCAAACGAGGCACTATTGTGACTAATCAAGTTATTTTATACCAGCCTGTATAGTTATAAATGGACAATGAAACAGAATCAAGTGTTAAAGAATGTGTTTTATATAAGTAGGAAGTCATTATGGATGTTATTTAACAAAACCGCGGTTAACAATTGTTTTCCAATATTTGTATACGTTTAAATTCAATAGTTTTTCCAGTCTGTACTTTCTTGAAAGAGCTCTGAAGAATTTCAAAACTGTATATAATTGAAATAACAAACAAAGTTGAAGTAAACTTAAACTACGTCGAGAAAGTGGCCACAAGCCGAAGAGTCTGTTATTCAGCAGACAAACAGAAACTTTCTCTATAACGTTTACGTATAATAATTAATGTTCTGTTACATATTTATGTAAAGCATTACCGTTATGACTTGTTTCTCACAATGGAATGAAAACAAAACAAACATTGAGAGATATTTTTAGTGTTCTGTAAAAAAGAAAAAACTATTTTTTTTTCTTGGCTCAGGCTCTAGGAATTACTTCTGTATCGTTAATACATTGACAAACATGTAAACGCATATGGCACCCAGACCCAGAAAAACTATTTAAAGACCATGTAAATATTTGTAGTTCCGTGCGGGAATCGAACTCGCAATACGGAATTAGATGTCCTGAGTCATTCATCGTCTTTTAAATCAGTAACATTTATTCACAAATCTCTTTCTCGCCCCGCATTAGTAAGAAAAATACTTCAACAGTGATTAATGTCAAGTTGAATCCATTTAGTGTCGTATTGGTGTTCCGTAGCGATGCTGAAATGGCTATATGAACTCGGCGTCTTGGCGCCTTGGTGAATTTATATTTCATTACTTAATTCATTTACAATTCTCCTACAGATGCATTAAACAGATAGGTGTGCTGTGATTTCATGATTTTTTACTGCAGTGCTTATATTAATGAAGTTTTTTAATAATCTGGTATGCGAAAAACTGGACAGAGATTTCTTCTAGATAGATTTAAATATACAAGTTATAATACTGCATAAGTAAGATATGGATTTGGAGAGGCCTAATCAATTGATTCAAATTAACAATATAATATTAATTTTGATTAATATTGTATTGTAAATTATGAAACATTTTAAAAATGCGATTACAGGAATCCCAGAGACATTACGTCTAGGCTAGACTATTTAGACATTAACCTCTCAAAAGGAAAGAACCTGTGTGATGTCATATACGATTGCATCAACACTTGAGAGTATTTCACACAATACTATCACCGCTATTAAATTTTTTTTATAGAAGTGAAGTGTCGATTAAGTACATCGGTTTATAGCAGTCCATTGATGGACCTAGGCCCTTTTTAACTGGTATCATTGACTCATTTTCTTGGTTGCTTCTTCATTTTCATGTCCACTATCAACTGTAGCCGTTTCCTTAGTTTCTTTATTATATGTTCTTAGGAGTTAAGGATCACTATCTTTTGTCACCGTTACTGAATAAACCTTTCAATTCGAATCTCTTAGATGTTAGTTTTTGTCTTAGAAAATAGCCGTTGATTTCTATATTAATACTAGCGACTTGAATGTGACACCATTGCCTTCGTTGTCAAAGGATATAGGAATCTTACTAAAGCGTTTGATTAAATGAGTATTGCAACTAATATTTGATAAATCAAACCTATCTTGGAATGAGAAATGACGGAAAATAATAATTATAAATTATTATCTTAATGTACGCTAATGGCCCATAATGGCATACTTATTTTCTCCTCAGACGTATGTTAGTTTGATTGTGTGTTGCTCTTATCGTGTGAACAAAAACAACTTATTTTTTGTGTTCCCCTCATATCTTATCTCCGCGTAATAAAGTTGTTTTTCCTTCGTTGTAACTGATAAGGGAATGTTTGTGACACTTTCATTGTACTCATGATGTATGCACTTCTTATCGTCTATTATGAAATCTACAATTTATCGGTTATTTATACATAGAAATTTCATTTTGAGGAGTTCCAGAAAGTATGTGTCAATATAATTGACAATTGATTGATTTGTGTATCGTAAAATTCATCTAAATGAGCTAATTGTGTAGTGTTATAGAAATAATGTTTTTTTTTTCTGTATATAAATATCCCACTGATATATATGAGGCATTGAAATAACGGAATTATTAATTTAAGTTTCCCAAAATTGGCCGTTGATTGAATATTAACAAAGTTCTCCACAATTTTGAATAACAATATTTTGATAACAAATTATGAACGATCAGTTTTATTTTTGTTTTTAGCGATTTTGAGAAGTGGCATGTTTTTTATCAATTTATAATGGCATCATGGAGAGTAAGTTTATTAATATGTTTTAAAACGTTAAAGTAAGCTAAAAACGAAGCTATTTAATTTATTAGTGACATGCTTTGCATATCTTCAAGGCATTGAAACAGAAACCTTGGAATTATAATATTTGGTTCAAGTGGTTACGGTATGCATTTGTTTTAATTAAAAACTAGTTGACATTCATCAATATAAAAGTAAGAAACATGGATAATATTCTTTCTTACAAAACTAATAAATAAGTTGGTTCAAAATATTCAATTTACCCTTTTAATTTAGCGTTAACACTAAACACTGTCAATCACTTAAGAGACTTCGTCGATGACTGTCCTAGTGGAATCAGACTTGTCTTCGTAATTTTTACAACTTGGTATAAGTACATATATTGTCAATGCCATTTGCAGAGTCACTTTTTAGATTGACAATAATGACTTCTGTTTCGTCATAGTCTGGAACAGAACCATGGAATCTGTAGGTGATTTAGGCCGGTCGGTGTTTGACCGTCTTACATTAACATCCTGCTTATTAAGCAGGTTTTTTTCATATCCTGCAAAATAGATAAATATAAATTTGGAAATTAATAAGTACATATTTTTAGAGACCTCATTATGGTCAAACCAAATTATTTGGCAAACCTTCAAAGGTAAAAAATGTATTCGTGAAACTGCGGTGTTGGGTTTGGGCATCATGTTTGATTTCTAGCGAAACTCAAAAGTCAGTCAGTGACATTCCTTGAATTGAAAATCCAGATGCCGTTTATCCAAGTTTCTTGCACTCTAAAGTATAATGCTTTCTTATCTATTTTCTTTGCTCCTTAGAAATAAAAGAGAACAAAGCATTTTTCTTCTTCTTCTCGAATCGATGTTTTTCTTTTTCTCAAAGTTAAGCACTCGGTAACGTTGAGGCTGACAAATCCTTTCACCACGATGGTAAATCCAAACGAGGGGCCTCAGAGTGAAACAAAGCATTAGACGTACCTGATATTGAATGAGTTTTAAAGACAATGAACTCAAACCTATTCAAAATAGAGAATTGTTATGAAAAGTCATTGTTTCTTGGAAAAGGTCAAAGAATTAACAGTGTCAGGTCTAATGATAAGTGAATTTTAAACAAGCGAACACTTATAAAATATATTGTTTTCATTAATGTAGCTAGGACACGTATATTAACATCATCACCATCATCATTTCAGCCGAATGACGTCCACTGATGGACATAGGCCAGGACACATATACAAATATATTATTCCTAAATATCAAAAAAATATATACTACTTAACTGTTTAAATAATAGGTCTTTCTTTACCTATGAAATTACCGTTTTTTAAAACGGATTGCCTTGGATTGACTTGGAATTATATGTTCAAACAAACTTTATATTAGAGGTACATACGTTATTCTTTTTTCGAAATTAGGTATTTATTGGTTTCTTTGTGTTTTCTGTAATATCGCATTATTTATAAAAAAAAAAATATGAAATCTAAGAAAACTCGCATTATTTTGTAATATGAGTTCTTGTTCAAACAAACTTTATATTAAAGGTACATACGTTATTCTTTTTTCGAAATTAGGTATTTATTGGTTTCTTTGTGTTTTCTGTAATATCGCATTATTTATAAAAAAAAATATGAAATCTAAGAAAACTCGCATTATTTTGTAATATGAGTTCTACCGTGGAAACTATGTATCTATTATTTATCTATCTTTGTTGAAAACGATGTAATCTATTCAAATATATTGATAGGAGCTAAATTAAATGGGCCTTATTTATACGTAAAAAAATCTTCTTGGTTCTTGATTTAAAATTCTCTGTGGTGAATTTTAATTTTAAATTCGTTTATCTGTATTTAAATTAAGTTTATGGTTAGGTAATTTTAAAATAAGGGTATCATCTATAAATGAAAATTATCGATTAATTATTTTAATATTGGCATCCAAGCCGTTACAATTTCATTGCCAAAGTTTCCATAACACCAATAAAATTATCTTGAATACGTCATATATTATTTATATTGACCCAGCCGGCCGTCAGCCCGTCACTGAGATTATCATATAGGTATCTACGCCTGTGGTTGTATAACTTAACGTATCTTTACATAATTACATTATTGATAGATCTGTGATTTAATACCAACTGACCAGTTGATTCGTTTCACAATAATCTGTGGTTAGTCCACTTGCGACCATTAACCAGAACGGGTAGAAAACCGGTCTATTTGCTGTTTTATTGCGGCAAGATTATTCTCCTGTTGCTAGCCTGTGCTTACTTTCTTCTAATGATTGCATTCACTTCGGGTACACTTTCTGTCATGACTTACAGAGTTATGGAATCCTGTCGGTTTCGAAAACTGGATGTGTCTTTGTAATTTGCGGTCTCTTCTTCAAGTGCTTGCAAGTGCAAGTGTGAGTTGAGACTGGTTTTCTGTGTGAAGATTTCGTTTGTTTTTCTTAAAATCCTCTGTAGTGCTTGGGTGTCTTCGTTTACTTCGACCTCCGCTACCGTCAATCTCTTATTTGGGTAACATGTTAGTGCTTTAAAAATCTAATTCTCGTCTAGAGATAAATAATTTGTATTTCAACATTTGCAACAGTTGCCAGGCCCCATAGTTTTATCTAAAACACAACAGACACATTGTGATTTCACTCTCATGTCTGATATGATAACCTAATTATTAGCGCACTAATAACCTTAATCGATTTATACATACTTATCAATTGTAATAATTTATTCGAATTAAGGTTTCTTCCTGTACCTACGACAGGAAACCAACGAATAATTCTTGTTTAACGTATGTTTCTCGATCGTGGTTGTTTCCTTATGTGTCAACCTTGCTCGTAACTGAGGTATAACGGAAGGATATGCTTATTAATTGTATAGGTTTGTTAAATTATTTATTTGTACCTACAATTAAACTTCTTCTGGTTCATCTGTTTCCATATTTCATAAAAATCAAGTTTTCCCATTATATTATGCAAGGTACCGAGGCGAGGCATACTCATATCAAGTCATATAATGAATTCAAGAATCTGCAAATCAGTTTATTGACACATAAAGTTGATACATACTTAAATATATTTCAAGCAAATATATTTTCTAAAAATAAGTTAGGTCGAAAACCGGTTGAGGCTGATAAAAAAGGCAGGTAGAAGTACAGGTCATGTGATCTGCTCCAAAAACTAAGGTGACCGACTCGATACATACAAATACATATACACTATGTTACAAACCTGTTCTGGTTTGATGAAGAAGGTGAAAAGAGTAAACAAGAAAATGAATAAGGAGATAATCGGACCAAAAGAGATTATTAAGAAACTTAATAAGGTCCTTAGCCTGGGATCATGTAGCCAGTTAATATTGATTATTTTTGACCAAATGACATAAGGGACATCAAAATTAATGTCTCTTACACCCTTTTTACGATATGTATTAGTATATTTAGTAAAAATCATAATTAGAAGACGTCAACCTCTTCAGCCGATAACACGGTTGGTAAGGGTGATAATATAAACATACTTACAGAGTATTACAAATAAAGCCAGTGTATACAGCTCTCGTTAAGTAATCGATGTTTCTAATTTAAACTTGCTAATCACTTTACTAATTGAAATGTAAATAGACAATTTATAGACGGTACTGTAGAATGTTCTACGGTCTATTATTAGCTTGTTTTGTGTTAGTATTCTTTACAAAGCAAGCATTATTTTGTCTTATCATCATTGGATGCTATTAAAGACAACTGTAGGATAAACATATAATAATTTAGTTACAGTTAAATTACTTATTTGCGGTTGGAGGCTAGATTATGATAAGTTATTAAGAAATTGGTTTTTAATAATGAAGTGCAAACACAAAAATACAATAATGAGATCAACAGGATCCTCATAATCGTATGTTTTAATAACAACAAAACTACGATCAGTACGTAATCTATTAAAACCCGCGTGAAAGTACAAAATTTTCTCAAGGGAACATACTCCTGGGATAAAAAGTGAAAACATGATCTACCCGTGCGCCAAATTTCATCTAAATCTGTTCAACCGTTCGAGCGTGAAGAAGTAACAAACTAAAAACATATACTCACAAACTTAAAACTTTTGTGTTATTAATATGGTGCGATTGTCTTAAATTTAAAGATAATATATTCATTTCTAGATTATCATCATAAAAATCGTAATAAAATTGTATTGTAAACTTTTCTCACAAATACAATTTCTTCATCACTATAATTGCAGATTTAAAAAACGAAATTCACATTCATTGTACAAAATTAATTATTTTGTACAATCTGCCTTAACTTTTATAGGACTATTTCTATAAAAATTAAGCTTATTATTTTGTACCTAATTTTTTTAAAATAATTATATTATATGACCTATTTGCTAACTTTTCGCCATATTATATGACCTATTTGCTAACTTTTCGCCATGAATGTCCTTTTCATGATTTCTAGTAAACTCTACAGTTGAGACATAACATAGCATAGCATAGCATAGTCAGTCTTGTAATGTTCCCACTGTTGGGACTCAGGCCTCCTCTCTAGGAGAGGGAGTGGGCCGCAATCCACCACGCGGACCCAGTGCGGGTTGGTAGATGTCACATGTCTTCGAAGTTTTGGTTTAGTAAGACATAAACAGTGCGAATTAGGTGGATTTTTAGGCAATAATTTGACTAAGGTCAACGTACTGGAATGTCCGATTTTCGCAGTTACCATTTCCTTGACATAATAACGCTCCCATACATTAAAAATGAAATTAACTTGAAATGTTCAGTTTAGCGCCATCTAGCGAAAAAATGGTAACGCTCGAGCCCGTAGCTTTTAATGATCCTGAAGAGACTTCTTTTTTCAGGATATCCGAAAAATTGATAGCAATAATAAAAAAAGAAGAAATCCTCACAAAAGGGATAATTATATTATCGGTGATTTAACTTTCGAAAGCTTTAGTCGATTTAAAAATGAAAGTATTGAAACTTGAAAGTAAAAGTTTTGCTTTGCGTCCTTGTACGCTTACGTTCCTCTTGCCTTATTTTTTGGATACATAGTGGTCATCTTAACCGTCTACACGTAATCAACCTTTGTATTACCTGTAGATTATGTAATAATTGCAATTAGCAGTACCGGTCACCTTGAACGTAAACTAATTACTGCGCAATTACCGCTATTATTGTGTGTATCAAGCATTCATTAAAATCATAGTACCTGTGATTATGTCCTAGTACTTTGCTGTTCTTTGGCGGTTTATTTTTTTTCTGTATTTTATACTGGTGTGCATAGTACAATTAATTTGGATGTGCAAAATGGCTGAATTATAAAAGTGAAAGAAACTGCTTTGCGTTAATGGCTTAGAATTTTAAATAATTGCAAAATTGTGATGTTTTTGGATAAAATGTTTAAATAATGACTCGGTTCTAATGTTACAAAGTGTACTAAGCGTTTTGGGAACACATTCATAATGCGTTCAGCTAAGGAGTGGAATTCCCTGCCGGAGTCTGTGTTTCCTGATAGCTACAACCTAGGATTCTTTAAGTCAAGAGTGAATAGGTTAGTTCTAGGCAAGCGTCCTCCATCGTCGGGCACATCATCGCTTACCATCAGGTGAGATAGTAATCAAAAGCGGGCCTATCAATAATAAAAAAATGCTAATGCTCCGCTTCTTTTACAGACACTCCTATATCATTGTTTTTGCTAGTCCTTACAGACCTTGTCTTGAGCAAAGATCTACCTCAATTGCTCCCCTTTCCCGCAAATTGCTTCCTACTTTAAAAACCAAAACAGCATAATATTTTATAACTCAAGTCGTAAATCGTTTATAATTTGTCTCCAATCACCTCCATAATGTACAAAAAGCAATACAATGTATCAGCCGGCTTGTTTATATTCTTTGTTCAGCTCTGAATCAGCGCGCATGCCGGATGCGAGGCGTACCGACGCGTCGCCGCATCGCATACGCACTTATCTTTTTAGCTGCCGTTCACTTGACATGTTTGTTGTGGCAGTTATAGGGTTACGGGGGAACTAATTAAAAGTGCAAACGCAAATTAGTCTGGATACGCGATGAATCAGTTTGAATTGGATGTGGCTAGTTAAACGTTTCAATTCTCCCAACGTCTTTATCTTTCGACTTCTTCAGCCATGTCTTTTCAAAAGAGTACATTGACCACTTTGCTCGATTCGCTCGAATTTTCTCTGACTTTGTTTTCGCTCTAAAGAAAAACGCAAAAGAAGCATGTTTTGTTTGTCAAGCGTGCAATATTGATAACCGAATATTTCTTGTACCGTTTCGAGAGTTGCCTTGTAGCACTGAACGGCAATGAACGACAGTGACGCAAGCTGCCACATTACTGCTTAGAGAATTGTAAATAGATTTTGTAATGAAGAGACTAATAAAGTCTTCATTGAAATTATTACATAGACGTAGATACTTCATTATAAAGATCTCGTTTGATCATTCTCTCCGCTTAAAATAATATCTGAGTCTGAATCATTGGGCGCGTTGACAACACAATAAAAAGGTTCAATTCGCGCGTTGTGTACTGAAGTGTGGCTGAGGCCGAGCGGCGCCGGCGCAGCTCAAGGCGAACCGCTCGCCCGCAAACAAACACTACTCGCTTTTAATTTACGATACGAATACTCGGTTTTGTGCGGAAAGAATTTGGAGGACAATTAATCGATAAGAACTTTAAAAGAAAGTTCTGTACTTTTCAGAACGATCAGTAAATAGTATCTGTTAGAATTCAGCAGTTGAGTCCAAAGTTGAGAATTGGTCACGATAGAGAATTTCTTTACAAAAACTTTATACTTTTCAAGTTGCAGTTGTCTTTCCGGGAACAATAATATTATGCTTTGAGCCAATATCTAATTATTCAGTAGGTATAGGTTTTATCCGCTTTTTAGTTTTCCGTTGCTGCGGCTAGGACTTGATAAAATTAGAATTCTGCGCGAGTGGTGACTGGCAAACCAGAAGCCAGAAGGCCATTTGAACATTTTATTTTGGGATTGTTTTTACGAAGATATTTTGATGAAAATATTATTATTTTTAATGGCTGCTTTCGAGGTCATCACAACGTTACTTTTATTTAATTTATTCAAATTAATAAAGAAAAACAGTACATAAGTAATATGATTTTTGCTAAGCCTTGTTTTCTTCTAATAAGCTGAATCTTTTATTTATTGTCAAGACTGCTAACTCCCTTGAACTGTGTTCGGGATGTGATTCGGAGTAATAAACAGTTGCACTCACATCACACATGACACAAAATGGCGGCGGAACGTTCAATTCTGATACCGGTTAAGTTCGGTTCGCACTTAGTTGGGCCACTCGTGAATAATCCAGTTTGCACAGAGCATTCGATGTATTTGTACGATTTCCAAATGTGGGTGTCCGACAATGTTGCACAACTTCAAATGTAGGTTTAGCAGATATGTGTTGTAGACGGGAGTTTAAAGCGAATCGCAGATTGCTGTAAATCTGGAATATCTGTCTCGGGTCACCTCTGCTACAGTATTTGGTTTTGTGGTTGCCCGTCACGCCTCCTGGCGAAGTAACGTCATCTAGGTGAGACATGTCCTTTATAAGAGGTCACTGAACCGATTATGACGAGTCTGCTTCTATATTACTTAGTGGAATTAGAATCTATAGAATAGTAGTAAGAGTACAAATTAGTAGAGTAGTTCTAGAATTGTCGACATTTAAAATTATCTTTTATACGCCTGCCAGGACTACGGAATTGTTCGAAATACGGTACCGCGACCATGGAATGCACAGGACAACTGGAGGAACACGGGTGGGTTCTTTGTCAGTATGACACTGCCTCCACCCAGATCAAGAAGGGCTATTTCATTATTTAACACTCAAAAAGAAGAGATATTTGATTTAATTTATTGTGTTTGTAAAAAAGCCATTTCAATAAAGATTAAAAATTGTTGCGGATGGAAAACCGTACCTAGTGAATATGGGAAGTAAAGTGAACGCTTGGCAGGTGGAAGCTAACCGTCTAACGAAAATGAGCAGCTGTTGCACGGCAATAGTACACGAGTGTATCTGCACTTGAATGGAAGCTGCGAGGACGTGGAGAAAGCGACGCAAGCTGAAGGGTACCGATGGTAGCTAGTGCTTCATAAAGCTGCTGCTTTCTACCCTTGTGAAACACGTATTCTATCTGCTTATCTATCTTCAGGTTTATTGAATTATCAACTACTCAGTCAACTCAATCATTATCAAAATATAAGTCCATATTCTTTGTTTCCGTTTGGTATCCGATACAATCATGTGCATACACGTTGAGATACACAGAGTCAGAATTTTATAGTCGCTACATACTTATATTACTTAGTCTATGAATGGATTGTGTAGATACGTATTTTTTTTAAGTAAAACTTTGTCCCAGATTGCTAACTAATTGAGGTACCTCGAGCCAGTTGTCTAAAAGTCTAGACATTCGTCCTTCGCGTCATTGAATCCTCAGGTCGGATTTGTTTTGACTTTGGTTTTATCACGTCCGTCGTAGGAATGTTCATCTGATACAATGGTTCTTGAGATACGATCGCAAACGTACAGACGATTTTTCTTTTGTGTTAGGTTGTTACGTAGGAAGTATTGATGAAACTGTGACCTTGTGTACGTACTGATATACTGATATTACTGATATTTAGTTGCATCTGCTAAGATTTAAAGCTAAAAAAGAGCAAAGAAATAACTAGCATCAGAGTCCTGAGAAAGGCAAACTCTAAACAGAGCTACATTTACGCTACACAACAACTGTACACCGTTTATTATTTGCAACATACATGCTAAGATTCCAAACGTTATAACGGGTACTTACTGAACTATGGAGTCGTTATTTAATGCTGGGTTTAAGACTATTGGTGACATCAAAGCCGAACCTCTCACGCTGCTGACATCGTTTCGATTCCACCCACAAGTTGGGTGGTATTCTCACTATCTTTTATCAAAGAAAGGCTTACAAAAACCTGCTAATATTGTGCAAACAGACAAACAATTTTATCTTGAGACGGAACAGAAAACAAGTCTTTTGATAATGGAGGTGTTATTATTCCTGCTATTGATAAGGTATCGCGATATTATGATAGATAGTGAAATTCCCAAATCTGGGGCTATGACCTCACTGACACACTTTATTGAAATGCGTCGTTTTATTTGGAATTAAGAAAATCTTTTTATGTCAGCTCTTTGTTTGAGGAAAGCATTTTTCTTTTAAAATGTTTACTATTGATTCTTCTTTTTTTATGTAGCTCTATTACGAAGAAGATAAATTATTTAGCTTTTATACGCACATCATTTTGAAAATTCTGATTCTGAACCTTAATATCGTTAACTAATTAAAATCATTAGCAGGCCATCAAGTTTACGAGAAAATTTATTATGATGATGATCAGTTGACACTTTTATATCAATGTGTTTATCTAATTAGTTCGGGTAATTGTGTCCCAGGCGAGATATTATTCGAGTCATTGACTTCAGCCTGGGATAAAGGAACGCGCCTGTCGGATCCCCTAAATCTGACAAATATAAAGCTTTTAATATTCAAATCTCTTGTCTGATAGTTTCTTTACATTGTAAAAAGGTCGTGTACAAGTGAGTTGGAATCTATTATAGTTTTTTTTTTTAATTCTGTCTTGGACATCTTTCAATTTTTACGAACAGAGTAATTCAATACGTCATTGGTTTTCGGTTTGCATAGATTTTTTAAATTTCATTGTGTCGTATAATCGATAGGTCATTTATCTAGACATTTCTTTTTTAGGGTTCCTCAAAAGGAAAAAACTGAACCCTAATAGGATCACTTTGTTGCCTGTCTGTCAGGAACGCGTGAAGTTATCAAGTTGATATTAAAACCATATACTCAGGTCTGCCGTCCTTGACAGCTGTGTAAAAACCAAACTTCTAAGTTAACAAAAAAAAAAAGATACGGCCGTTTATCTCAAGGAATAAAAATTCATAGGGTACTTCCAGTTGACCCAGAATTCTAAAATTTGGAATAAAGCAAGGTCTTATAGCACAGATATAGATATAGGAATAAATCTGAAAACAGTAAATTTGTTAAAACGACACAAAAAAAAAGAAAAACCGTTCCGGTAAAATCTCCAAGATTCGTACATTCGGGAATTGAACTATTGACATAGGTAAGTTTGTACGGAACCCTCAGTGCGCGAGTCCGACTCGCACTTGCCCAGTTTATTTTTTTCAGAAATGACTCTAGGTTTGTTTTTCTTTATCCATTTATAAACACGATGATGATCTTTAAAGTGCATCAGCAAAAGATGACTGTGTGCTTGCCCAGCATCCAGCACTTTCACGTCAGTTAGAAAGGATCATGTATTACACAACAAGTGCTCTTGCGCATACTTTTAGAAAGTCTTCCAACGTTCACTTCACCTGTAAATGTAAAATTAAATTATCTTTAGGCCTGCTGAGTGATCACTGATTGAAAGGCTTCAATGCTAAGTTGGATTAGACATTGTGTAGCTTCATCGTTGACTGTAGATTCAATTTCGCCCAACAAGAAGTTTACTAAATGTTTACTTACCTAGGTATTGTTTGCTATTCAACAGAATTTGTAATTTAAATACGATTTCATAGAAACCGAGGGAGCGAGCCCTGTCGTAAAAAAGACCATAAATGACTACCCCTGTCCCGAATGAACTAGCCCCTCTCCCCTAATTGATTAATTAACAAATGGGTCGTAACACAAAGCTACATTAAGGCAGCAACAAAACAAATACTTCATTTAAATAACTTTAAAAGTACGTAAACAGATAACACTCAATACATGAAGGCTGTCCAGTGAGATAAGTTGGTTCGATGGCCTGTAATGGCTACCTTGGCAGTCCGTTGACGCTACTCCAACTTGTTTGAGCACACAAATATGGCAGCTTGCATTTGTTTTACTTGATTTACTCTTGAAACCTCTGATGGTTGCTAGATAAGGCCTACGTGGAATTTGTTTTGTTTCGATATCACTATCGGATAATGGTTTGAAAGTCAAGTGGCATTATAATAAAAATAGTTGTCCTAATATTGAAATGATACGAGTCTACGACGGAATTAAGTTTCTTGGTCTATTGATTTATAGGTTGCTTTGTCACAATGTTTTTTTTTTTGTAGGTATTATAAGCAATTTTGAGTAGTGATTAATTTCAGAGTTCATTTTAAAAATCATGAAGTCTTGGTTTTCACATCTTTGTCGTAAATCACACTTATATTATAAAGGCGAAAGTTTGCATGCGTATGTAGTATGTAGGTATGCATATGTGTGTATGTACGTGTCTGTGAGAGTATGTTTGCTGTTCTTTCACGCTCAAACGGCTGAACGGATTGTGATGACCAGTAGACCATGATTTAAAGTAGCACATAGGATACTTTTTATCCTGGAAGTAGAAAAATAAAAAATAATTTTTTTTTTTTTTTTTTCCTTTCATTCACATCTAGCGTATTTATAAAAATCACAATTGAATGATTGGTCATCCGATCTCATATCATCACTGATATTCAATATGTGTACCTACTAATTAATCTGACGATTTGAAAATCTCGTCATCGTGATTGCACGTCTGTATTTTCGCCTAACGACCGAAGCTTCGCTAGGTATGCTGGGGTTTGTCTCACTAATGATATGGCTCCACTGCGGTATATACCTCGCTGCGATTATGAGGTGTGGACCATGCGTCCATGCCTAATGATGGAATACTCTGCCATATTATAGTTCTTTAAATATCTTCGCTATTTCTGTCGTAAAAGGGGTTATTATGACGTGTTTAGACGTGATGAGGCTGACCAATCATACTGCCAAGGCTGCGGGTTTGTTCAAAAGAGTAAACAAATTGCCAGGATTAATACGTGGAAATCAAGGGAAACACCTTTTTAAGAACAATAATAACTGTTTATCATCCTTATCTTTATGTACTGGAAGGTGTTTCAGTAATATTACGTGAGACGTGTGCACCTAAGCTAGGCTAAAGGAATACAGTAACTGTAAACATACTAGGGACCTCAGTCAAGTAGTGACAAAGAGCTTGGACCATTCATAATTCTTTATGGTACACCATAAAAAGTTACAATATATGTGGATACCAGAGTTTATATACAACTTTGAGTTAAGCTCATAACTCAAAGTTGCATTTTTTCTTCCAGCAAGGACCACGGATATATTTTAGTCACTAAAAGTCTGACATTCCCTGTCGCTCCACCCAGAGCGAGAAAAGTTATTTGATGATTGATATCTTCATAAAAAAGGTTTACTAGCAGTTTCATTTAGATTTTGGATGTGTTCTGCCTGTAACCTATACATAATAACAGAACGATCATCTGAGATTAAACATAATAAACATACGTTCACAATTTCTCATAATATCTCGTTTTGATCTCAAATCCGTTGAGAGCTCGGCTCATAGGATTATGGTAAATATTGCTCACTACATACAAGTACCCTAATACTCCGTTACAGTATACACTGCTGATACTAAATTTCCTCTTAAGGGATCGTCAATAAATTACATGTCGTATAAACAAGGCGGGAGTTGGAAGTTGTGACATTTTGATATGCGACGTTCCATCTAATACGAAAGAGTGACGTGAGGGAGCGTGAAACAGTTGGCGACGCCGACGCGACGTAATATATGGCTGAGCCCCAAGGGACGTGAGTAATGCACGACCACGTAGACACCATGTTACCAGCATTTCTCACAGATTCCTATCTGCGTGCTTACGCTTTTGTTTTCCTCTGTGGGAAAGGAAACCGAGTGCTGAACGAACCGGAAATGTGGGAAATGGAATCAGAACGTTTCCTGTGGTAAGATGGAATGATCGGGGAATCTATTGATATCTGTTCCTGACTTTAATAGTGTTAACTCGCTCGAATTTGGTACGACGGATATGGTCAGACCGTAGGTCGGGGTCAAACGTGACTCGGCGTATGTTTGGTCCTTCGTACCGAAGTAGTTCGAGTGTATGTTAATACTAATTACGCTAAATCGGGTTCGACCTCGGTAGGGACGGACCAAATCTGTCTTACCAAGTTCGAGCGTATTTTAGTACTAATTACGCTAAATCGGGTTCGACCTCGGTAGGGACGGACCAAATCTGTCTTACCAAGTTCGAGCGTGTTTTAGTACAAATTACGCTAAATCGGGTTCGACCTCGGTAGGGACGGACCAAATCTGTCTTACCAAGTTCGAGCGTGTTTTAGTACCAATTACGCTAAATCGGGTTCGACCTCGGTAGGGACGGACCAAATCCGTCTCACCAAGTTCGAGCGTGTGTTAATACTAATTACTCTAAGTCACGCTCGACCTTGGTACGGACGGACCAAGTCCGTCGCACCAAGTTCGATCGTGTGTAAACACTATAAGTTCCTTTATCAATGTCACGCCTGGGATGTTCAGACGTCAGACGACAGTTAGAATCAATTTGAAACGAAAGACGCAAACAAAATACACTGACAAATAGACTTTTGTGTCGTTAACTTTACCTTATTTCCACAATTCGAAAATTACAGTTCATTAACACTGTCACTGTATTTCAGTAGCGTGTAGTTACAGGTAGTTTCAGTGATTGTGGGTCGGTCGTCGCACCGTGGTATTTTCGTCTCAATGACGCGTTTAGACCGGAAACGTAGCCAGTAGGACAGCAGTGTCGGGCGACAGTAGCCAGGGTTTTGGCAAGCTGGCCGTACACTTCCGTGCGTGTTGTGTTGGAACCGTTATTTGGCGGAACAATGAGTGAAATGGTTTGCTACGGTAGATTTGTTAACGACTTGATACTGTTATTGATTAATTGGAATATTTTGCAGAAAAAACAGTAGGTATACCTAACATTTTGACAATTGAAAAGTGCCTGTAATTGGTCTATTTGAAATAAACGTTTCTGATTTCTAACAATAATGATCTTAAGAATTTTGACAGATTGAAAACCTCGAGAGCCCTGGTTGGTAAGATAGATGTATAAAAACCATGGTAGTCAAGTTTTAAGCATATTTTAAAGCCGCCCACAGAATACCTTACAAATAACACATCATTAAAATCTAGAGAAACTTATAAAGTGGCTACATCGCATCGTGGTATCAGACACCCAGCGATTATAATACATATACCTATACACACAACTGCCGGACAGTTGCTGGGACTAGACTCGACACCGGTCTACCCCTCCCCCATTCGTAACTGTCAATATTAGGGTAAGCTTTTTTAACATGAAATTACACACGGTGGTTGAGCGACTGACTGTTGTGCTGCGTGTCGCGGGTTCAATTTTCGCACGGATCAAATATTTTTATGCATGCAGATAGTTTCCGGGTCTCGATGTCATGTGCATGTGAGTTCACATGTTTGTGGACGCACCCATAATACAGTAGTAATTCCTAGTATGGGGCAAAGTTATATTAGACCAGACACAACACCGCTTTGGTCGGAGGTCTCCCTTTTCAATAGATGTCTCTATAGCTATCTGAATATCCCTTTTTATTATGAAATTTCAGCCTCTCCAATCTGCATCCCAAGCATCGTTATACTTCAACTCTTTCTGTACTTTTCACCAGCTTACGTCAACATTATTGTAAGGTATTTTTTTTTTAAGGTGGGAAAATCATTTGATGACAAATCCTGCACTTGGGCAGAGCGGGAGATAGTGTCAGACTTTTACTGACTAAAACCCACTCCTGTTCCTTCGTTGCCTTCGTCCCAGGGCCCCGGGTTTCGTTTTCACACTACCCATGGGATGGACACGCACTTTGGATATATCCAACTTCTCGCCCACACTAGTTTACCTCGATGGTGGCAAATGACCGTGCACAAGATAATCTGCGTGATATCATCGTGCTGACACGGACTCCGGTACAGCGAGCGTCTGAGCGTCACGGTTGCGCAACTAACTGCGCTATGATTGCACAATCCTTTATTGATCACGCTTTGTGACGCCTCCTTTGTGTTTTACTATTAGCGTTTTTTGTCCTGTAATTGAGTAATTAAAGTACATTGTGTCCTACAGCATAAAAAACAAACTCTTACGTCCTGGATTTAACTCTCCTGTCTCAGGTAATTTTACTCCTTCGTACCCGAAGAGTGGCAACAAATAAGATCCTATTACTGTATTAGAACCCAATAAAACGAAATTTAATCTTGTATTAAACGCACACTATGCAGGCAAGCATATTTTAAGTTGGAGGATTATATTCATGATAAAAATACTTAACTTAGTGCCGGTCCAGCTCCCCTTCCACCATGGTGTATGAATTTATTAGTTTGTTTTTTTTTTTAGTTTGAAATTTGGCTTATTGTAGTATTGTATAAAGTATTGTACTACTTAACAGAGATATTTGTAATACATAACATGATTGAAAAGAGTGTCCATGGAGTTTCTTGCATATTCTTCTCCATAGAGATCTGCGCTTTGGAATGTGCAATTAGCATCATTTTCCTGACTGACTGACTTCTTGACATTTCAAAAGTGCCTGTAGATGGTTTATTTGAAATAAAATACTTTGAATCTTGAATGGTTCCACTTTCCGTCCGTCTGTCAGCGGGCTCTAGGTATGTTATAAACCGAAAGGGGTTGAATTTCCACAGAATGTGTATTTCTATTGCCGTTATATCAACAAGTAATAAAATTAAAGTAAAGTTAAAACGTATATTTGTAGGCGTTTTTTTTTTGCTCTATGTTAATATTATAGTACGGAACCCTTCGTGTACGAGTCCGATTCGCACTTGACCAGGTTTTATCTTCCTCAACGCAAATTTTCTTGAAAGCAAACAATTACTTTCCCTTTCCAAGATTTGATGTCACTTGTTATTTTTCTTCAAATGTATTTATAATGGAGTCTGTCAAAGATCTGTTAAATCAAAGTTTGTTGAATCTTCATTCACAAAGTTATATCTGTGCTTCATGATCTCGAGGTTATTGGCCATACGCCAGAGTGAAACTTTTTAGACCGAAAGTTATGCAGTGTAACAAACCCTGATTGTTGGTTCTTCAGTGCCAGAATTGAAAATATTAATCGAATAAAAGCCTCGAAAATATGTCAGATGACATTTGAAGCCAAAGATGATATTATGACCTCTACGGTCCAGACTAAGCGTTTCACCTCAACGGCGACGTTTATACCGCGTACATCGAAGGACTGGAACAATTTGCCTGCTGCAGTCTTCCCGTCCGATTATATATTAGGGGTCTTCAAGACTTGAGTGCTCTTAATAAACTAGTGCGCCTCACCATCAACGATTGCATCACTGCTTACCATACCATAGGTGGGATTGCAGTCAAGCACTAGTTTATATACATAAAAAAAATATTCTAAGAGACCTATGAACGAATACCAATATTGCAGTATCTAGTTATAACCTGTAAGTCAGAATATCTCAAACTTCACCATCTTTCCCTTCTTAACAGTTAACAAAGTTGCAAGTTGTTGAGAATTAATTGCACTTAGCGAGCCCTTTGAGAGACTGCTTTCTGTGTAACCACTTCTTTGATCTTAATTACATTCCGTTTATCTTTTGAAGAGTTATGCACAGACAGAACCATTGACTAGGTTGTGTGCGAGGAGTGAGCTTACCGCAGTACTGACCGATTGGATCAGGATTTATGACTGGCGTACCTAACGGTCGAGAAATTCAATGGACTGGTCTATAGTTAGCTGTTGCTTGTTTCGATTTGATATTTATTTAGTTCAAGATCATTTGCGATTGGCAATTGTTTAGTCTTTAAACCAAGAATTAAAATTGCATATTTCATGCAATTTTTTTATTTCCTAATTAAATAATTTTTAATCGACTTCAAAAAAAGAAGGAGGTTCTCAATTCGGTTGTATTTTTTTTTGTTACCTCAAAATTCCGTAGTTTATGGACGATTTGCAAAAAAAAACCCCTAAAAGAATTGCACTGAAAGATAGGTCCCATTTTTTTTTCGAAATGCAGTACTTGTGATGGGATCCATGAGGAATCAAGGGAACTCCTAAAATATTATAGGAAACAATATAGGAAAGTAGTGATTTTATCGAGAGAGGTATTTTCATCGAGAACTTAAGCATTTACAGTCAAAAAGTATCATTTGATGAAATGGAACTGATGAAGAAGACCAGAAATGGCCAACGGAACTTCACTCTCACATAGATATCACAATGAAGATAGTTAAGTAACTATAACAATACAAATAAATAAATAGTTGTAAATATTTATGTTGAAAATGGTATCATCGAAGTGATCTGATGATAATAATGGTGTCGGAGGGTAGGCACTGGAACTCCGTAATTAATCAATGTAACCTAGCGGTGTTTGGGCTTATTAGAATTGTCTTGAGATGCACTTTGGCTATATGATACTATCGAACTGATTTGAAGATGGAGCCGGAAGGTAGGGACAGGAACTCCGTAATTAATCAATGTATCCTAGCCGTGTTGGGTTTATTAGAATTGTCATGATATGCATTTGGCTATAAGGTACTATCGAACTGACCTGATGATGGAGCTGGGAGGTGAATGGAAACTTCACAATAAAATAATGTATCCTAGCAGTGTTTGGGTTAATACGAATTGTCATGAGAAATTGATACCTACTCTAGCTAAAAGTGTATCACAACTAAAAAGTGTGAAAAATTTATACAAAAAAAATAAAAACTACTTCACTACTAAAACAAAAAAAGAACGATCAAAATAACACACCGACTTCCGAAATTAAAGTTATTTTGTTCGTTTTAGTGTTTGTTTTTTGTAGTGAAGTCGGTTATATTTTTTTGTGCATTGTTTTAGCTTTACACATATGAAATAAATTTAAAAAAATCTTCATCTACAACGAAGTTATAAAGTTTCAAAGCTGCTAACAAGATAGAGAAGTCCGATATGGTCTATAACATCAAAGTTCATCACGCCCTTACGGCCGCCGGCGTTAGAAAACAGCGACTTGGCAAGAGAGACAAATATATTTGGTTATAATCGTTATACGAGTATCTCGTTTGTTTTTCTACCAATTTTGTTGTTGTTATCACAGTTCATATTCTATTTTTGTGTAAGTATTTATAGATAAACTAATTAGATAACAAATATTTTTATTGTACTTGTTTTATCAAGCTCCACCAACCTGTTTGGACCCTGTTTTGTTCTAAGAAAGGTTTGTAAGCTAAAGACTGCAAAAATATCCTTGTCTGCATAACAAACCACGTTAATTACTCAGGTCGTATTTTATGCTACCCTTCATTAGACCTATTGATATTATAACTCGGTCTAGGACGTCTAGGTAATCCGTTTTAGAATCTCCCTCGTTAGTCTCAGCACTTAGGTAGTCCTTGATCTAAAGTTACTAGAATGGCCCTTAAAATATTACAAATTCTGAGAAGTTTATGAGTGTTTGTCAATAGCACCTTGTCTGTTGTTGAAATGAAATTTATCGTAACAGTTTTGTTGCTTGCCAGTACAGGAACTGGTGTGACTACTGGTATTGCAGCTGTGATAACTGTAAGGTAAATTATTAAAATTACAGGCTTTGAGTTAAATCCTCCGTTATGCAATTTTAGGTCATTTTATTTTATTATAGTTCTGGAATGAAAACCTCGTAACGCACAATCTTTGTATTACGCAAAATTTTGATTCGATACCTGTAGCGCCTTCTACGATGTTGGATGCATACCTTGATCTAGTCAGTTTGATGTGATGACCTCGCGACGGCGCGACAAAATATGTCAAAAAAATTGAAATCAAAAGAAATAAATCAATATTTTTAAATATTTGTTTTTTTTTTTTAAGGAGCTCTAAAGTCTTACTTGATTTTTGTGCCTCTTGAATAGTTACGTATTTCGCAGGCAAGCCATCGAATTGAAATGCAATTTGATCGTAGATTCCTTTGGATAAATACAAAGCTGTTGTCTTTTGTTACACCCACTGCTAAAGAGACTTGCTTCATTTTCCACCACGCTAAAAAACATACATTGAATTAATTTTCAGTTGTATCAGTAGCACTAAAAAGTTACTCACATCATGTTCTAAACTATTCTGTTCAAATAGATATACAAGTTCGATCTGTTTCTTCCAGTAATTTCTAGACCCGAAATCCATTTTACCTCATTAATTTTCTCGTACACGGACTCGTTCGTACGTGCTACTCGGTCCTCTAGAGAGAGAGCGTAATACACGAGTACCTAGTAACTGTATAGTTAGGCCTTGCGCGCACTGCCTTGCGTTTTTCTAACGCATAATCTGTGAAGTATGGAGCATCATAGAAGTGCGCGCACTGCGGTGAAATAATCGCATGCGATAGAATCACCGTTGGCCTCTCGCTGCAAATTTGCGGTGAATCTACCGCACATATTTTTGTATCGCATAGAGATCTAGGAAGCGCCGCGCAGTGCGCCGCCCTGTGAATGCGTTTATTCTACCGCACGGTAGAATAAACGCACCGCGTTCCACCGCAAGGCAGTGCGCGCAAGGCCTTAGATGAGAAGCAATGGTATCGTGTACTAACATGATTCTAATTAATTAAGATGACAAATAGATTACTGATTATAGTGAAATACAGATAATTAACATAGTGTTCTCTCTCCTAGAGCGGAGGCTCGAGTTCCAGCTGTAGGAACATTATATTATAAGGCTGATTATGCTAACAATAGAAGGTTGAAAAGAATTGATAAATTATATTTGTTTTGCAAATTGGATAAATACTTTTACACATCAATTTAAATCAATTTAAGCTAGATGACTCCAGTGATTATGGTTTGAGAAGAAAGTGAAGAAACACTGAAACTAACTAAGAGGTCAAAGTCTAAGGAAAAATCTTAAAAGAACAAGTTGAACGTATTACGAACTACGTCAACTTTAAGTGTCTTTCAGTAGACAATATAAATTTTTAGCCGCATCGTCAACTACTCCATACTTCTAAAACTTTGAAAACCTTTCTCCATTTTTATATCAACATCTATTTTCCATTTCCCCCAGACTTCGGCCAGACTAAGTTCAGCGGATGCCTAGTGAAGCAATTATCGATGAGTTGGCTTTTCAATCGTTTTTCATCGGTTCGATTCAGGTTCAAGAACTCTCTGAACTTTACAGCGGTTAATGAACTGCTCGTGGAGTATTTTTAATTGCGTATTTGGAAAAGCACTACTATGGAATAATTTTTCTTTTGATTGAGGTCTGAAACTGAAAATCATGATTAATTATGTTTTTTACTGTTGAGTCTTTGTGTTCTTAAAGTTTGCTTTGACTGTTTAATTACACTAGATTTTGTATATTATTGCTTTGCTTATTCAGGCCTTTAACCTCATTTCGACTGTAAGACGTCCACTTCTGGAAGCCTCGTCAAAGCATCGTCTTTCTTAGTTTAATACTAAAATATTTTTTCTAATTACAATCTGATTAGGCGTTAAAAATAATAAATTATGTTTATGTTCTCTTTGGTATGATATTCATAAAAACCTATTCTTGGGCTATTCTTAGCTTTATTGCCATTTTTTAAAGCAATTAGTAATGAGCATGTATTCGTATAGGCCTTGACCGGTTTGTAGAGTATATTCAAGTTTTTACGATTGTTATTGCGTTAGTTATTCATACAATTTACGTCTCTTGTTCACTGAGGTCGCCGTTCAATAGTTGGAGTCCGATAGTTTTTTTGTCGAGCATTGTTATATTTTCATAGTAAATTAAAATGGTTTTATTTACTAATAAAATATATTTATATTATATGTCATTGTGGCGCATCCATCGGATTCCCGACACTTGGGGGAGGTCTATGTCCGACTGTGGACGTCTTTCAGCTGTAATGATGATGATGATGATGATATTATATACTTTAATTAAACAATATACTAATAATATTTATTTTTTGTTTGCAGGTAAGTTCTGACGAACCATTGAATTGACTAAGTGAGTAATAAACACGTGGAAATACAGGTAACAATGAAGAAATTTATAAAATATATTACACATTATGACAATGAGAATATAAACACATACACGGGTGAAACGTTGGAAAGGTTGATTGAAATGATATTCACAGAATATGAATGTATTTCTGAGATATAATAACAATTATGTATGAAGGAACATGTAAAGATGGCCATCTTGATTGTCAATGTAGTCTGTTGTCTCTGACAATGTTGGAAGTGCTTACATTCCGAGAAACAAATAATGACATACCTCTATAATGATCTTGCAGTAGCGACTATAATTTTTGAAAGCATTATACATTAGTTTTATAAGTAGCCATTGATTCAAACGACATGGCCTTGTAGGACTTCAAAGAGACTAGGAAAGTAAAAAACACCATAGGGGCCATACATAAATTACGTAGCACATTAAAAAGAGGGGGAAGGGGTTGACGAAGTGTGACAAGGATAGGAGTGGTTTCATGACATCACAATTCTAAATTTATAATAATAAGTTAGAGTCAATAGGCCTCTAATAAACCAGTGTGCTCCACCATCAACCACTGCATCGCAGCTTACCATCAGGTTAGATCGCAGTCAAGTACTGGCTACCATTAAAAAAAAAGTATTCAATTTATTTTATCATTTAACGAAAAACTATTTTCAAACGTTCGATTTGATTTTGGATTTACCTATAAAACAATATTTTAATTGTAAATAAAACTTATTTCGAAACTGTATTTTAATCATTTCTAGATGAAAAATTGCAAAAAACGGGACGTCACACTAGAGAAGTCTTACAAATGTAACTAGCTGTGACAAGTACAAAGGAGGGGTACGTAATTTATGGATGGACCCATTATCATCATAAGCAATGATGATCTCACACTACCATAATCACATAGATTAAAGTAATTACATTTTATTATAAACACACATTGTATCTATGTACCTTCAAGCGATACACGACTCCCCAGCCATGGAAATCAACAACACCGGAAAATCTATATTTGAACAACTGATAAAAATGATCCATTAATATTACTGATTAGGAAAAGAAACTTAAAAGACTTACATAATTATGTAACAGGAAGGTACAGAAGGTTTATATACGAAGATAAAGTCAATGAAACGGAAAGCTACCGCGTACAAGAGTCAACCTTTAGATTGCAACAAAGAAAAGTAGAAAAATCAAGATAATGAACGATTTTGAATTGACGATTTTTAGTATATGATCATGTAATCGTTATTTAATATGTTCCCATATTCTCAGCACCGCACAGTACACAGTATTCAGCGGACTCGCAACTCCCGTAGATCGTAAAGTAAAATACTATGGAATTATATTTTTTACTGGTTTTACTTTCGTCCCACTTTCATGGCAAGTAATTCGAATTGTACTGAATGCGCTACTCTATTGTTTTCTACTTTAATCAAGAAAGGTCCTTTTTTGGTTTTGTACCTGAAAAGTACCAACGACCATGAAGTCGTTGGGTCGTAATAGTACTAAGCCTCCGTTGTCCGTCTGTCCGTCGGTATGTCTGCCTGTCCTCCTGTCAGCGGGCTGTATCTCACGAACCGCAAGAGGTAGAGAATTGAAATTTTCACAGAATTTGTATTTCTATTGCTACTACTGCTGGCTACAAAAAAAAAATTAATTAAAATGAAGCAAAAAATTAAAGGAACAAAAAAAAAACATACAAGAAACGTATAACGTAAATGTGTAACCCATTTAAAGAGAAGGAAGTTTCGAAACTTCGAAAAGAAATTTTAGTAACCACATGGCAGTATGTACGCCATCCTAGTTCCATACAAAAACTGTCCAAGTGAGAGCCGGATTCACCCACGAAGGTTTCTCTACTACAATATTAAAATCGAGCAAAAACCGCCGACAAAATAACATTTCTTGTATGGGAATCCTCCTTTATTTTTTTTACTTTATTTTAATTCTGTTATTTTTTGTTGTAGCGGTAGTAGTAACAAACATTCTGTCATATTATTTAGTACCAAAAATGCAAACTTTAACCCCTAAATATAAATAATACCCATTGATTTAACGATTACATATTTTTGATGCACAATAATAAATCTTTTAAACCGCACATTTTTTGTTGTTCACTTTGGGTTTTTTGGGACATTTCCTTTGGTGAACTTAATCATTTTGTGTGAAATAGTCCTTCGTTACTCCTTTACTATGTGGCTTGTTTGTATGAACTTGTGACGGAATCAGCCTTCGATATAATCCTTATCATTTCCTATCTACCTTTCTCTGTTGTCCTGATAACAAGTGATTACAGTGTTTTGCGTTTTTTAGTCTGCGAGTCACTTAGCAATTTGGTGTGACGTTTGTTGAACAAACTTTGTTTTGTTATACTTATTTTTATCTTTATTTGTCATGGTGACTGAAGAAATGAGCGTGTATTAGGTTGTTATCCTGGAAGTTACAGTAAAGTTTAATTTGTTTTTTCACTGTTTCATGTAAAAACTCGGTATCTATTTTAATTTTAATTTTTAATATCACTAACATCATAATCAATCAACTCAACCTATCCGCTTAGAGATCAAAGTAGAATAATTTTACTCAACAAGTACATGCTTACGGTACATGCTTGGTTTATGTAATTAATTTACTGTCTGTTTACAACAACTGCGATCCAACATAACTTTTAATTAAAGCATACAACTACGTTTCCACGAGTCATCTCAGTAATTGATTTATCTAATTAATTTTCCATATGTAAAGCATAGTGATACATGGCATCCGCAAAATCGTTTTAAGCATAATTATCAATTTAAAATGTATTCATAACAATTTATTAATAGATAAAGCTTCGCGAAACTACCACGTCCTGGAGTATACCTTGTATCACGGGAGTATGTTCCCTTGGGATCATTTTGTACTATCACGCGAGCGAAGCCACTGGTAGCAGCTAGTAATGATATAATTATTACAATATTACATCGTCGGCCACATCATCGCTTACCACCAGGTGAGATGGTGGTCAAACGCGAGCCTATCAATAATAATAAAAAAACCTATTGCAGTAATTTAATTCTTTTATACTGGAAGCAGCAGCGTTGCAAAGCCCCCCACAAGGTGGACCGATGGCCTGGTGAGGGTCGCGGGAATCCGATGGATGCGAGACGCACAGGACCAGTCGATATAGCGACTCCTGGGTGAGGCCAATATGCATAACAGTGGACGTCAACAAAGCTAGAAGTTGAATAAATAACAAAGCTGAAACGTTCACTGCTGCTGGCAACACAGATTTGGTTAAGTCCAATCTACAAAGCCTCGAGCACAGGCGCAGGGTAGCCAGCCTATCGGTATTTTACAGGTTGCATTTTGGAGAGTGTGCGCGGGAATTGCATGACCTGATTCCGCCATCTCCTTTCTACCATCGGACAACCCGACATACGGCGAGTATCCACCCTTACGTTGTTGAAACACCAACGGTCCGAACTAAGCGATTTGCTTCGTCGTTTATACCGCGTACATCGAGGGACTGGAACAATTTGCCTGCTGCTGTCTTCCCGTCCAACTATAATTTGGGTGCCTTCAAGGCTAGAGTGAATAGGCTCTTAATAAACTAGTGCGCCTCACCATCAATGATTGCATCACTGCTTACCATCAGGTGGGATCGCAGTCAAGCACTGGTTTATAGCGAATAAAAAAAAAAAAAAAAACAGATAAACAGACAACACTTCAACACCCAATATCAATTACTAAGCACAATTGAGCAAACATTTCAATACATGGCAGGCATTGTGGCGCCCCCTAGTTCGGATACTATGAAACATGCTATCAAAATGTTCACTCTTCAGGGCTGTCACTATCAAAGTAGCGGAATACACCTGGATGAGGGATGTGTAGAACCGGGTATGTATGACGGAATAATGAGGAGGCCTATGTATCTATAACCAGCAGTGGGTAATACGTGGCTGAAATGATAAATGATGACGAGAAGAGTTCTGTAAAAACACTTAGATTCTGTATCTATGTGATGAATCGGGAAACAATTACAGCCATAAAAATTACCTAATATGTTAAATTTTTCACACATCTTTATGGCTTTGGTTGTCGGCGGCAACGATATCTCACGCCGGGTCTTGGTACAGGCCATGGTCCGAAGCGAGGAGGAGTGACAAGCGGTCGCCTCCTTTTGCGAAGCAGTAATGCTAGCAGAGGAGGAGGCCGAACGTACACGCGCGAGGGAGCGGCCCTCACGCCCCAGCCACCAAGATCCCGATCCCGATTTCCGGCCTCTGTTGGCGCGGCTTTGCGAACGGCGAGCAATGGGTAGCTCGCCGTCTAACCGTCGGGTAATCGTCCGGACCGAACCTAAGTCGTCGACGGCGCGTACTGTTCCACGCGCTCCTCAAGGAGATGTCAGCAAACTGTAGGGGCCCAGCACGTTCGAAGTCTACTGGGGCAAAAGATCTGCTTCTGAAAGGAAGACTCGGCCCTGGTATGAAAGACAACGAAGAAACAAAAGTGGGTTTTTAGTCAGTAAAAGTCTGATATACCCTGCTGCTCCGCCCAAGAAAAAAAAATGGCTTTGGTTATGTTTTTGGATTTAACTATATTAAAGATTAAATCTATTTCACTAAAACGTATTAAAATGAGTCATAGGAAGATAATTTGCAAACGTATCAATCTTCGTAAGCTTCAGGTCGAAGAGACTGACTGATACTGGATTAAACATTTAGGCTTATCATCGATCGATGATAGTTCCTTCCATATTGATCTGGAAGCAATACGTGCGGATAAAGTATCTGTTACCATACTCGATCAAGAATACACCTTGATCGCAGGCACCACGCTACTTTTATCGTGAAGTGACGTAAAATCCGACCTATTTTTATATATATGTATATGTAAGCTAGTAACGTATCCGTAATCTGATAAATCACCCCATTCAAGTCAGCCTAAATAAAATTATTTTACATTAGTAACCCATTCCAATTAATCACTGGAATATAATTTCACATAATATGAAGTAACTAAGGCTGTTTAGTAGTTATTAGTATTCTGAAGGTTTTTTGTGAATGCTAATACACTCGGCAGCACGCCCTAGACACGACCGCTCTCGAACGAGTCTCTAATATTAATAACCTTATCTAACGTAGTCTGCCCCCACCACGCCGCTTTTAACGACGTACCCTCACTTAACATACTTGCTTAAACTTTGTTAATGGCATGTAGGTGATTTAGTGTTTGCACTTGAATTAGCTTTCAGTTAAGTAACTATTTTAAATTGAACAATGTTTTAAATGGTTTATTTTTGCTGTTTTACGTTTTTAAACACCAACCGTGGAATATTGTGCACACCACACTTGTGTCTAAATTATTGTTATGTTATTCGAACAAGTAGCGATATTTTTCTTTGACAGAATCTCATAAAGATGTGATTAATGAAGTAGCATTACTGAATGACTCCAGTGCACTTAGGTGTACCGACGTCAGATCACTTCACTTTATAACACGCTCTTGCCCTTGATGTGACTACGTATTACATGAACCCGTTCACGGCTTTCAAGCTTTTTGTACAAAATGTATTTTCCTGGTTTTGGATACAATGTCATTGTGTCAGCTGGTGCTGGCCCAGTGAACTGTGAAACGCAATGAACTGCGCTTATTTCAACAGAGGCTAGACATTAGCTACTTCCTGGTGCTGGGGAGATAAAACTAATATATTGTTACATAGAACAGTTGGAAAAAGAGTAGAGAGAATACGACCATTTATGTCGCAAAAAACGTGTATTTCAATACTCTCAAGCAAATCAAAATTCATAGGATACTTCCCGTTAACCTAGAATCCTAAAATTTGGCATGAAGCAAGGTCTCATAGCACAAGTATAGAAAAAAATATGAAAACTGCAAATTTGTAGTTACGTCACAAAAAAATAACTTTTTTTTGCGAATCGGAAAAATCTTCGTAACTCAATTCGGGAATTGAACTGTTTTCATAGGTAAGTTTGTACGAAACCTTCAGTGCGCGAGTCCGACTCGCACTTGCCCGGTTTTTTTTATTATTGATAGCCTCGCTTGAGCGCTATCTCACCTGATGGTAAACGATGATGTGATGTGACGATGATCGACGATTAAGCACGCTTGCTTAGAAGTATCCTACTCTTGACTCCCCCTATGTTGTAAGAAACACAGACTCCGACAGGGAATCCCACTCCTTAGCTGTACTCACAATAAATATATTCCTAAAACGTTTTATGCGTATAGGTGAGATGAATTCTGGTAGTAAGCGGGTGCCTTTATTGCGATAAAGTTTTGAAAAAGACTTCCTTCCTTGTAATAGAAAAGTTACACTAAAATTCTTATTACTAAGTGCAGGAATAACGTTTAAGTAGCTGTGGAATAGTAAGTACCTACTGTGGGAAAACTTGAAGAAAGTTAAGCTATTAGCTTGAACCCCAGATGGTGGCGCGTAGTGTACCACGCGCGCCTCTCTTAGACGTGAACACTAGGACGGCGGGCCAGCTCTAGTTCGGGCTAATGGAATTCACACAGCTTCCAGAGCCCACGACGCAAGTGTGCGAGGAAACACTGGAGTAGTTTTAGTCAGCACGATTCTGACAGATCTCTCCGCCCACGCCGGGACAGAGGACATTCATGAGGAAAAAATTGGTAGCTAGTACCAAAATTATTTGTATATTGATTCAAATATATTACCAATAAAGAGGTTTATCAAAATTAATAAACACACCGTTGGTTTTGTAACAAAGAACTTAGATACAATGATGTCAAGCGGATGATGCCCAAACAAACAAATTAAAGAGCACACCAGTGAGAAGATAAACATATTTATTGGTAAAAAAATACAATATATTTTAATTAAATGAATCTATTTTGAAATAAAAACTTACACTACTAAAAACTTCCAAACTCTGGTAAAAACTTAGCAACAACACTTGTATGACGCACACGTTGTTCCGTTGAATTTTGTTCTGTTCATTTTAATAATTAGGTCGCCGTATGTCACCGCATTTAAATAGCTAATAAATACATAAATAAATTAATTAATTAACCAAAAAATAACGCTTCATTGTAATTGGATGTTCTGTGAATTTTGTGTTTCAGGAGTTTCTGGAAAATTTTCATAAAAACAGTCGTACAATACTAAACACGAACTAGCTTAGCACCTATTTAATCAAGTTGTGCGCGTTGGGAGCGTGATATTGATTTTAGTAAACGTCTATATAAAGAAGGAGAGCTTAAAGATAAAAACGCAAAACAAAACAAATTATGGTCAAAAAACACCACGACTTAAACGTAGCTACAAAAAAATCCACAATAGGCGATTAATTCGTCATCTGACACTCAAAATATTTTACAAATAGAACGAAGAAGGAAATAATTCAAAGCTTTCGGCTCTTGTTTGTTTACCCTCTTAGTCGCTGTAAACATACGGGGTCGCGTCACGACCTGCCCCGCGAACCTATCGTGTCACATGCGCTCATAGATAACTTGCATAATCACTATATCACACTTTATATCATGAATTAATTAAACTCTTAATGATTTTAAACAAGCGACCTTAATTAGCATTTATAATTGTTTATGGCTGGATATGATTGGACCTTGATATAGATATTAATTAACTTATTGTTATTCCGTCATAGATGCATCACAGATTAAGTAACGTTTCTGTACATTAACAGATAAATTATAAGAAAATAGAATATAATGACGAAAAAATGTCAAAGAATTCGTCGATCCACGTCGCAAACTCGTAAATTTTTATTCATGCAACACCCGAACATCTAAATTAAGATTCGTTTATTACTGTATGTTAAAATTGCATTTTTATGAACCCTGTCGTAGCTATCGCTTCGAACCATAAAATTTAAGACTCAATATAACCTCGTGTTTGACGTCCTTTCGTAAGAATGACGCAAAACAATAAGAATTGTATTAGTGTTGATAGACGTGGTGGTTCCGTCCGTTACTCTCGCCCGTGTGATTCTAAGTCTTTATAACAGTGCGAGTGATTTATATGGCTGGTGCGAATTTATTAAATCATTCATCATCGTTTGCTTCACGCCTCGTTTCGGTGGAGGGCGGCAGATGCTGGGAGCTTGCTTTAGTAAATTGGCTTGTAACCGATCCGATGCAAAGAGCATAGGCTTCTATTAGGTGCACACTTATTAGCACTATTTCAAACCATTTAGTCTAGGACCCATTACTATTGAAGTGTATAGGTGGACATAGGTCGACTAAGGGTGGCGGAAAAGTAACGCTACACAAAGACTGTTTTTCTTTACAAGTCAATCACGCCTATGATTAAGTTGGCCAGATTTTGAAACGGGTTGAGGGATACATAGAAGTTTGAGTCACAAAGACCCTTTAATGTGTATTTTCTTTATATCCATTTTATCGCGTAACCTCAGACTAGTCCTTTGTGTTTCTTGTCCTTTTAACTGTTAAACGGAGAATTGGTTGTGTCCGTGTTATTTATTATGTGTCCTAGAAAGCAGTCACGCGCCAAAATTAGGGTTATTGTGGGAAGAAATTGCTAAATTGAAAAAGAAATGGTTACATTTTCGCAGGTATTTTATTACACAGTTTTGTACTTTTTAGAAAATGATTGTTTTAAAGGTTTTGTACTAATTTACATATCAAAGTGTACAAATATTCAAAGCATTTATTTCAAATAAATCATTTACAGGCACTTTTGAATTGAAAACAGAATAAAAAGTAAGTCAGAAAAATGTTGCTGATTACACATTCGAAAGCGTAGATCTTTATGGAGAAGAATGTGCAAGAAACTCCATGGACACTAAAATCATGTTATGTACCTATTACAAATATCTCGTTTACATGTTTCTATTATATACTGATTTTAAGAGGTACCTAATACTGGAGACTAGTCCTAATGCAGAGCAAAGGTTACTTACATATAAGGCATGAGCAGTGATCAATACTCGATAGGTTGGACTTCTTATCCTTCTTCTGCATTTAATAACTCTTATATAAAGGTATGGGACACCCTGAACCAAAAAACATGACCACACTAACCCAACATACCTAACCCTAACCAAACATCGTGATAATTTTCGCGCATCGTCAACTCGTCACGCTAACGGTGCTCCTGCGCAGTTTTCCGTCGTCACTCGTCATGTCATTGTCCGAATGTGACACAAACACGGTCACCCCGATCTGCTTTGAACCACTCAATGATTACCCAGTTTTTGGCACTTCTGATGACTTGGCCTTTTTAGGTTAACTCTATATTTGATGAGCCAAATTGTAGTTATCTGATTATTGGATTGTCTTTTGTTTTGATTAGGTTGTTGACCTGCTTCGTCTTATTGCTAAGACAAAGACCACATTATAACGCAGAGTAGATCTGTAAGAGCCTAATTCGCACGGCATTATTTATCTCGCGGCTAAGACAACGAAGTCCTCCTAGCTTAGTGGTCATTTCTCAAGATTCTTAAGACTTTTCGACCGTCATTTTTGCGTTAAATGACCAACTTTGGCGTTCTTATTCAGGGAAAACTGAAGCACTTCATGCCACCAACACAATTAATGATAAAATTAAAATTAAAAATCGGTTGAACGGACATCTTGGAAGAAAGGAGTATAATGGAGTATATGTACAAGATAATGCACATCCTTATACATAATGTGCGAAAGAACATGATTTTGTGATGATGCCGCTAAGGTGCTCCCTTCTCATGGGGAGCATTCACCTTACAAAACTTTTGACCAATCATTCACTCCGAGTAGCCAGAACCTTTTTGTTAAGAGGATTAATATATTTGGGAATATACTAGGATAGTACCTAGTGGGCGGATTTCTGAATTGAGTATTTTGAGTTAAGTATTTAGCTGCCAAATTTGTGACAGGTTTTCAGGGCAAAGTAGAGTTTGAGTAATTCTCAACTTCGAATGCTTAAATCAGAAACCGAGGGAGTATATTCCCAAATATAGTACTGAGTTTTCCTCGGATAAAATAAAGGATAATCCACATCACTGTAGTTTTCTTTCTCAACTACTAAAGAAATCTTGACATAATACAAGTAACCGATCCACCTAACGGACCAGTAACTCATCTGACGGCGACCTTGACCGCCATTGGCTCCGGTTCAAACTGATCACGCGCAGCTATTTGATCAGTGCGCTCAATTTGATCATCATACCTAATGGACCTAGTTGGACAGGGATTTTATTACTGTTCACGAACAGTAATAAAATCCCTGTCCAACTAGGTACCTATACCTAAGGGTTTTCCATCGTATTATGGAAAACTCGATTTGAAGATCTTTCTTAATTATTTGTTGTACACAAAAACATAACATACTACTCGGTGATGCAGACAGTTCGTGTACAAAAGCGAGCTTAACTCAGCAATGAGTTAGTAAACCTAAAAATAGTAACAACTTTATTCATAATAACTTTAAACCTTCTTTAACTTCTTTCTAACTTTATCTTGAACGCCATGTCAAAAAAGCAAAATTTCATCCTTCCACAACACAAATAAGAAAAAAAAAACTTTCTCATAAGATTTATTGGCGTTTATGTCTGTCATGTATACATGACTGGGGCGGCCAAAAGGATTAAATAATTTTAGGCACTTTTTTAGGCGCTCCCAGTTGCTCTTTCAAAAATTCCGGTATTCAGATGCATCTGCGAAGTTTGCAAGCTGAACCTTAGTTCGAAAAAAACTTACTAGTTAAAAAAATAACTGACTTCAATACAAAAAAACACTGAAATAGTGGTCGATGTTTCTAATATTGTTTGTTATATAACACCGACTTCCGAAATTTTGCAAATCCATAGAAACTCCTCTTTTTTCTTGAAGTCGGTTGAAAAGGTTTTAACGTTTGTGGTAATAATAGATGATATAATAGACGGTCATCAGAATGCTTATTATATATTTATAAAGATCAGAAAGCCAACATACCGACGTTTATGACTTTCATTCATTTCCCAATTGTTCAATCTCCACAGCATTGGAAACTATCAACTGATGACGGAATACCTACAGCTCAATCCAACAAAATAAACAAATCTATAGTACCTGTTGTTTGTATTGCAGTCCAGTGAAATCCAAAACAAACTAATGTTTGGAGCACGCAACTTCAAATTGAATACCTCTCGAGTCGCGACAAAACAAAACGATTTGTACTCAAATAAAAATCGATTAAGTTTTTCATGTATGTTGCAGGAAAAATCGTTTATCCACGAAAGTTTTAGGATTCGATTAAACGATTGAATTTTGCAATAATACGAACTATTTACCTCAAATAAAACATTTATCTTATTCCGCCAAACCCGTTCCATCATCTGACCACCAGACGTAAGGTGATGCGCTACCGGTACATGGTGGACATCCCACCCATAACAAAACATTTTGGGAACACATTCATTGTACGTATAGCTAAGGAGTAGAATTCCCTGTCGGAGTTTGTGTTTTCTGATAGTTGAGTGAATACTTCTAGGCAAGCGCGCTCCACCGTCGACCACATCGTCGCGTTCCATCAGGTGAGATAGTGGTCAAGCGCGAGTCTATTAATAGTTATAAAAAATAAGGCGATCATTCAGAAAAATGAAGCTAAGTAAGTTTTAAATAAACTTCTCGTTTTCTTGATTAAAACTTCTTGCTTGTTCTTCTCCATAAAGATACGTCTATATTTACCTACGGAGAAGTACGCACAACAAGTTTCTTTGTTCTGGCCGGTCAGAACGTCGTCGCTAGAATGTTAACCACTCAGTGCACCTTTTTTTTTACGTGGGAAACCATGAATGACATCTCCCACCCTTGGGTGGGGCGGGAGAGCGTGTCTGACTTTTACTGACTAAAATCCACTAATGTTCCTTCTTTGCCTTCGTTCCAGTGCCCCGGGGTTCTCTTTCGTTCAGTGCACCTGGAAATGCATACATTTTATATCCGCCAATCAGCGTCCATATTCATCGTCATTGTTCGCGTTTAACCAGTGATAAGTTTTTCCAAGTATCTTGCTGCGATATTGTGTTATTCAATGATAGAACGGATCCAATCCGCGCGCTGCCACGGGGGACTTGTTAGCCCGTAGTGGCAGATTGATAGAGATCGTTCACACAATCACACGTCGCGACGGTGATGGCGTCAATGCTATGTGGCAATGTACCTTCAGGCACAATTGATGGCACACAGTTTAAATTGTAGTAAAACGTTGTTTTGGAATTAGAGGCTTTTCTTTGAATTGGAATGTTAATGCTTTCAGTAAATATTGAGTTATTTATGGATTTGTTGACGTCGTAAAACATTCATGACGGCGGATAAGATTTTATCTCGTTCATCATTCTAACAATACATTTAGGTCCACTTTCTTTCCGGCCTTTCCAGGTATGTCTGTGAGAAAACACCTCTGAACATTTCGTTCGTCATAACAAAACATCACGTAAATTTATATATCAACTGACAATTAAACTAAAAGATAGCCTCACCCCAGACGGCGCACTTCCCGGTCGTCGCGACGTATCGATCGCGGGCGACGCCAGGTGAAGTTACTATACTACGCTGGTATAACTAAACTGCACTACAGTGCACTTGCATAATTCGAGGCTAGAGCGACAGACGTAGGGTTGGCGAAAATGACACATTATTTTAAGGGATCACATTTAATTTGCATTCAAATTGAATATTTAATTGTCCAAATTCTTTATGATGGTTATTTGAAACTAGCTTCTTGCCAGTGTCTTCACCTGCCTAAAAGTTGAAAATTGACCCAAGGGAACTTACTGCTTGGATAAAAAGTATCCGAGCTAGTCCAGGATCTGGTCTACCCGTATACCAAGTTTCATCGAAATCACTTCAGCCGTTCGAGTGTGAAGGAGTAACAAACTTACAACGTTAATATGCACACACAAACTTTTGCCTTTATAATACTAGTGTGATATTAGCGCGATAACTTGCATGCAATTAAAGGTCATAAACTAAAATAAAATGGTATAATACACATAATAATAGGATTCAGCCTGAACTAGGGTAAACCTGTAATTCAGATAACTTTCGGTATCTTAAGTGCTAATCTTATTTATTGCCGCTTGATAGCTATTTTTGTGTCAGCCCACATAAACACACCACTTTAGACGCTGGCTAATCCACTATTTCATATTCTTAACGAAAATTCATTTCGGTACTGGAGAAAAATTCGATTAAGTACCTTATCTTATGCTCAGGCTCCAGTAGTATCAGCGAATTTACTAAGCCTTATTCAATTTCAGATTATATGAATTAGCAGCCCCGAAACCAAAAATCTGAATCATTTTGTATTCCATTGCGTTTTACGAGTGGTCGTCCCACAATTAAATAGTTTAGAATTCTAGATTAAGGCAATGTATTGTGAAATGGAGCTAGGTGTCGCAATCCAAGTACCTTTCGTAGTAAAAATAGCCATTTATACTGAAGGGCCGTCGTTGTAAGTTAAATGTTATTCAGTAACAAAGTTTTACCCGAATTCTGGATAATGTGACCTTTCGGTTCAAGCAACAGTGTGCTATCAAAATGTTACGAACATTTTCGTTTCATATAATCTACGAATACAAATAGAACTTTGTAAGAATCGCAAGCAGGCACGCCCGCAATTATGGATAGTTTAAAACAGACAATTCGCAATGTTGCAATGTACGCCGTTTCAATAACGTTTTAAGCAATGTTTGTCGCGAAAAAATATAACATATAAATACAACCTTCATTTTCAAGTTCCCTGATTTCACTAATCAAACATTAAAAAGCTGAAGTATAAAATTATTATTTTAAACTTATATTAACCATATAAATATAATATTATAGTGCCAGCCCTACAGATAACAGACCCGGATGCACTGGCGGACAGAAAAATGAACCACTCAAATATACGGCTTTATGCTCCGCACTATTACTACGTTGTTAGTCTGCGCGAATATGTGGACGAGTATACATGGGGTTTTATTTACCCGCAAAAAACGTTATGGTTCTATGAAATATGCAGTTGTTGATGAAATTTCAGACTGAACGGACACGAGAGTGGGTTTCAAGTGTTTTCATAGCAGAAATATGGAATAGTTCATTTTTAAGAAGCAAGTTTTATAAAATATCGTTACAAAAAATGGACGCTTAGACCAATTTCCCCGAGCACTCTTCTCGATTGAGTTCACTACAGCGGCAGCGTCGGTTACATCAAATACTTTGCTTTCAGTAATCTCACAATGGCGCTGACTCTCAAAGGACCAGAGTCTCTTCTTTGCTCACTTGCATCGCTGCACTCGTGATATCCCGAATCACAAATCTAGTTCTGTGACGCACATGTTCCTTGAACCAGTGAAGCTTGTAATGCATACAGAACAGATATTCTACCTCTTGAAGTAAAAAAAATAGTACAAGGAAAATAGCGAGAAGCTGTAGACACTACAGATTTACGGTATTTTTCGCTGAATACGCGAGTTTGCTGGGGAGCATAAATTACATAAGTTCGCAGTCAGCGCGTCGGGTCAATAAAATCGGTTAACATAGTACCTCTTCGTGGTTTAATATCTCTATGTAACAATGTCTTCTTACAGCTATGAGGAAATAAACTACTGATTGAATAGTTCCTTTAATGGTACAAAGAAATAAAAGATTTGGTCTTCCACGTAGATCGCCGGCGTCATCTTTCCTCCAACGTGCACAACTGTACAATGTACAGCAATATTGTACAACTTTGTTGCCAAAAGGTCAGTTTTCAAGAAAGTAAAACTGATATAAAGACGTTATTCGTAACTGTCAGTGTGCAGCGAGGTTGGAGTGGACTGTTATGTAAGTGCAGCTCGTTGCGTTAGCTCTGCAGTACATCTCAAGTATGGAGTTATGTGAGACTTTGTCTTGACTGAACTTCAGAATTTCAGATTCTGTTTGAGTGTCGACGTTTAGTGTCGCTGGAATTTTTCATTTGCCTGTGATGGCCGACCGACCAATATACATTAGACAAAAACAGCAACTTAGCTTGATCGCATAAACAAGTATGATAGCACTTATTTATTTTTTTATTTTGACTGGAATGATTTTAAAATGGAGTTTGGAATATTATTATTGTTATTATGTGAAATTATGGATTTTCTTATAAATTACTACCTACTGAATTTTTTTTTTACATTGCATTTATCCTATTTTTGCTTTAATTTGGAATTTGGATTATTGTTTTGTGATTTGGTTGATCTTTTTATTGAGACATGTGAAATTTATTTTATACTAAATTATTAAATCTTCTATTTTTTATTATATAATAATTATTCACAATATTGTTGTTTATTAGGATTTTGTAGTATGTTGTATGTTTTTTCTTCTTTGACCATCACTGCAATTATTTATTTTTTAATGTTTATTTTTTATATTTTATTTTACACACTAGCATCTGCAAGCCGCTTCGCCCGCTTGAAAGTAGGTTTCTCCATACAACATTTGGACACCCGTTTCATCTCTTTACAGGGAGAATTTTAGGAAATCCTTTCTTAGTGCTCGCCTACGTCATAAAAGGAAGCCTTGTGCAAAATTTCACGCTCCTAGTCCCAGTGGTTTCGGCTGTGCGCTGATATGTCAGTCAGTCAGTTTCTCCTTTTATATAATGTAGATTATTATTTCCCCGGACAAGCTCCTTAGACTTAATGTTGATTCTTTCTCAAATACTACGTTATGTATTTGCTTAGAAAATAACCTTCTCTAGTAATAACAAGTTCTCTTCGAATCAACTGAATGGCGTTAGTTGAGTGCTCGAGCCCCATCTATTCTTGTTACATTTATGTAGAAGTCGCAGGTGGCGATCTCTCCTTATTAAAATTATTTTTTATTTCCAGAAGGATATTTTTATGAGCTTTATGCAGATTCTGGAACGTTTCTTCCGTGTGGCTCGAGTCGAGCTGCGACTTGCTGAGATAATAATTAATGGACATGGAACAAAACAGGTTTTCCTACAATTACTAGATCAGATAACAATTAAGACAGTTACAACAATCCTGTGAAACGACTTAGATTATGAAATATTAAACATGTTTGCATTTAGATTTCTTACGGTCATATACATGGAATCATATGCGACTGATACGCAAGCCTCCTTAATTGCATGTTAAATGAAAACATTCGCACAAGTGGCGAGTGAGCGGTGTAACGGTGTGTTTCGGCAACTAGGTCATGTTGTGAGAAAGGTCTGAATAGTTGTTTTTGAAGAAAATGCGGATAAAATGTTCACAGAGTTTAGCTGGTCCATAAAAATACATTTTTATGAAGTTGTCGCTACAAAGTCACTCGCGAGTTGCAACTCTTCACAAGTTTTCTTTTGTTGATAGGTACGGAGAAAAATAACTAGCTCAAACATTTAGAGAGCTTTTATAATACAAGTGCTGCCTCTATGCTAAGATTAACCTTTTATTAACCAGACTAGCTGCTGGCAGCGGCTTCGCCTGTGTGATAGTAGTAGTTAATTATCCCAATGAATATACTTTTAGGATAAAAAGCATCCCGTGTGTATTCTAGCGACGAAATCCAAATAGGTACATTGGATTGTTCCTAAATCAATGTACCTACCTATTTGCATTTCGTCGCTGCGGCCAGCGCTGCGCTCAACGCTGTTTTCTTAGAGAATAGCACTGCAGGACATGGTCTACTCGTGTTGAAATCCGTTTAGTCGTTCGAGTGTGAAGAAGTAACAAACATACATACACACATTCACAAACGTTCGCCTTTATAATATATAAGTGTGATATTTATAATGATTGATTACAATCTCTGGGCACTTGACAACATAAGCACACGTAACTGTAGTTATTTTCCGTTGTTACACAGTCAAAACTAATAATTGAAGACTTAAGAGATAAACGTAATTACCGTATAATCTTAATGAAGTAACGACACTATAATAGTCTTGTCATTTAATCTTAGCTTGTTCAGCTATCTACAATGTTTCATTCGGCTTCATACAAAGTAGTATTTGGTAAAAGATTAGGATAGAGAAATAATCTTATTTCTTTTGTGAGACAGAACAGCAAATACACCTTGAAATAAAGTCGATTTTTATTGAAAATATATCTTATAGTAAGTAATATTTTTTTGTGTCACGACCATTGAAATTGCGCTTGAATTTACACAATCTCCTATTCAATTTGCGAGTTGTTTCGGACGAATAAATATATCGTCCCAACATTTTTTGTTTTAGTTAGCATTAGCACAAATGAGACTCGTTAGCAATTATTTATACATCTGTTTTGATTGGACAACCAAAAAAAAATCCAGGCAAGTGCGAGTTGTACTCGCGCAGTGAAGATTCCGTATAAACTTATCTATGAATTCCCGAATTGAATTATGAAGATTTTTACAAATCGAACAAAAAGTATTTTTCGTGACTTAACTAAATATTTACAGTTTTCAGATTTTTTTCCTATACTTGTGCTTTGAGACCTTGCTTTATGCCAAATTTCAGGATTCTAGGTGAACGGGAAGTACCCTATGAATTTTGATTCCCTTGAGAGTGTCGAAATACACGTTTTTTTGCGACATAAACGGCCGTATCTTTTTTTCTCGTTAACTTAGAAGTTTTATTTTTTCACAGCTTTAAGAGACCGCAGAACTGAGTATATGGTTTTAATTACAACTCGATACCTCCACGCGTTCCAGAGATAAAGGGTCTTGACAGACAGACAGACAGACAGACGGACAACATAATTATCCTATACGGGTTCCATTTTTTCCTTTTAAGGTACGAAATCCTAAAAATACATCGCTCTATTTGTAGGTATAATAGGGAAAGCTAAAAAAACACGAACCCTATAGAATTATTTACCGCAAGTAAAAAAATACACTTCATTTAATTTGCAAGCAAACGTACGAACTGCTCAACAAAAAGAATTTAATACAGCATGCATTGGTCGGATGTGTACTTGTGCGGTTATACACCGAAGCCGAGACTTCTGAGTGTAAACACTGTACAGCACCCGCCTCCCACTTTGTATAAAACACCAGTATACAACCCTTGGAACGTATGTATGAGTTCTATATGGTCGTCTGTTGGTACTAGAGATGTTACGAAGGTTCGATTCATTCCGAAAATTCGAAACTTCCGACTGATTTTGCAACATCGATTCCGATTTCGGTTTCGATAAATTAAGAGCGGCCAATCCGAGATACATTTCCATACAACCGCTTTTACGTGGTTATGGTTTTGTTACACATCCTTCTCCAGAAACTCCGATATCTTGTGGATAATATCTTGTTTTTCATTGAAATCAAAACATAAATTGGTGTAAAACTAATCCAGAAAAGATTTCTAAAATCTATTCTCCTATTTTTTTTTTTAAATATACTATGGAAAATATATTTATCTATAGAAATTCCAGATTGATGAAAAATTTTCCCAAAAACTTTCAAGGGTTTAAAAAATGTACATATTTTCTAGAAAAAGTTTTGTGAAATATTCGAATGAATGTTATAGAGTTATCTCTTTTTTCGAGTTGTCTCTTTATCGAACAGTGCTTTGGATGAACCAGCAAGCTTTTAAAACATGCTCACGTTGACGATAGTTGGTTCCTTTTAAGTTTATACTGGTTGCGCGGGGAACCCTCCCCCTGTGCCTTCTGTCGATTTCTAGTTCACTTATTGTTTTATTTGACGCTTCTGCCTCCTTCGATTTCGGTTCCGATCTAAACACTTCCTTTACATCCCTAGTAGGTACGGAGTGTACAATGTGTTCTTAGGCTAACTTTGTTTGCTAACGAACCTAAATCAATTTATGGTGAATGGTAATCAAGTGTTGGAGGGAAATTTAACTCTATAATGGTAAGCTGCTGTTTCCAGACACTGGATTAACATTAGTTTGACATCCTTTGTTAGCATAAAGTTTTGTTGAGGACTCAGGTATGGGAAAGACTTTTTAACTTGTTATTTCATTAAACCTTAAGGTGGATGTTCCAGCATGTTTATAGCGACATCTATAATGTGACATGTGAACTAAAATTTAAAATCCTGCATCATGGTGTGATTAGAACAAAAATTATTACAACAGGCCGAAATCAACTGTCGGGCAGTTGCCCCGACCAGACGCAACACCCGTCTGGTTGGAGGATCCTCCATTTTTAACGAAGGTTTGTGGCACTTTACACTCTGTTCCGCATATCTCTAAAAGTTTTTTAGCATTTTGCAGATCAGTGTTAAGTTGTATGTTGATTAAAATATGATTGGAGGTCGTAACACAGATTTATTGAAGGAATTATAATCTTTAAAATCATTAAACTAGCCTACCTTTTCATGAAATAGCCATTCAGTATGGTCAGAGTCAATCTTTAGGTCAAAAAAAGACTGATATTAGGTATTGAATTAAATTTTATCAATGCAATTTCGTCAGCATATTTTTTTATGTTTCGTGGGTGCGTTCACAAATATAAATATTTACACATATTGTTGTGTATGACAACAGACACAAAAATACTTGTCCAAGATAAATCTGTTGCACTAATTTTTTCACTCCAGTTCAGTCAGTAAGCTATTGACCCGATCGGGGTCAGTGTTGGTGCCAGTAGGTGTAGACCCGATCGGGTCGGCAGTGGGTGTGTGTGGATGTATGTATGTAGGTACATACGTCCACTAGTCGCGAACCGATCGCTCTGACGTCACTGCACACATGCATCGCGTTCGCACGCCAAGTGTTATGGCCGCAACTGCTGAAATGCTTGAGACACAAGTTATACAAGCTTTGAGATTGTAAGCCTTTCTTTATGTAAACTTTGACTTTTATAAAGTATTAGCTCTTTGTAATTAGCAATGAATAAATGACTTTTGATTTTGATTGAGTAATGTAACTGTCAAAATCGCAGCTTCAATAGCGTCCGTATAACAATAACAAAGAGAGATGCAGCTGTGCGCACACAAACGAGCAAAAATCACAAGTTATAGAATAAAATGTAATTCTGGCCCGGTCATTAGTACTTTATAACAAAACCTTTCACTAGCCGACTACCTCCAACATTCTGTAAATGCTTTGACTTTGTGATTGTTCGGTGGAAAAGCAAGGACTGAAATTAGATATTCAAAGACACAGAAATAGGGATGCGGGATGGTTTGAAAGAGTCACCGGGGATCTGGAATGCCAAGGGCAAATGAAGGAACAGAGGTAGGTTTAAATCTTAAAAATCTGATACTCTCGCTCCTACTAGAGCGAAAGAAGTTATTTGATGATTATATTATAAAGTTTTACAAAAAAAAAGAAAATGTAGAAAATTTGTGAAAAACAGCAGAAAATATTCATAGGGTTCGAAAATAAACAATTTAACCCTTAAACTGCAAACTCGTGTTTATACTCGGACGCACCGATTATAACTCCCAATGAGTAAGTCATCACGTTTGCAGCGGTATTTTTAACCCGAAGTGCGCAGCCGTCAGTGCGTGGCTTAGATTTAACAAACTAACCGACAGTACCGGGAAATTGTTTTCAGAGTACCAGGGAAATGTCGAAAAACAACCCAACTACATAACAAGCGAACTAAAAACATTTTTAACTTATAAAGAAAAGAAAATGAAAAGGCATAAACAAGACGTATACCATCAGTAAATACGTAGTCCGAGTCCAAGTACCTGACTGACATTGACTGGCCTGTTGGTCTAGTGTCAGGGCAGGCAGTCAGGGCCACTAACGGCCCTGACTGCTATGCCGGAGGACGTGGGTTCGATTCCCACCCAGGGCAAATGTTTGTGTGATGAGCTCGATCATTTATACTGTCTGGGTGTTTTTATCTATAATATGTTTAAATTTAGAAATGTATAAGTATGTTTATCAGTTGTCTAGTACTCATAACACAAGCTCTGCTTAGCTTGGGGCTAGACGGCGTTGTGTGATAGTTGTGGAATATTATTATGTAGGTATTTGTTTTGGTCAGTCAGTTTGCCAATTATATTAGCTTAATCAGCTTTGTAATGTTCACACTATTGGGACTCAGGCCTCCTCTCTAAGAGAGGGAATTGCCCATAAGCCACCACAGGGTCCAAGCTACCGGCTGGGGCCATGGGTGAGTGATGCGAAAGAGAACCCCGAGAGAGGCCCTGGAACGGAGGCAAAGAAGCAACAGGAGTGGGTTTTTAGTCAGTAAAAGTCTGACACTATCTCTCGCTCCACCCAAGAGCGAGAAATGTCATAGGAGAATTTACACACCGAAAAAAAAAAAGCTACCGGCGCGGTGGTCAGGGCTCCTCAGAAAGAAACTTCCTTATCTCTTTGAAGTTGTATAAGCAAAAGTAAGAAGGTAAATAGACAAGGATTATCTTTATTATGTGTGTACTATGTATTGATAAAGTCCAGCGCGTGTAACTCGATGTTACTTAGTCAAGCCAAGGTTCCGGGCCCCTTACATAACACTAGCATGACATTTACTCATGATAGATTATTTACTTATCTTATTGTCGTAGTTATAATGACAATACTAATGTAAATACATACATACGAGTATACGTGAAATTTTCCCTTGCTTTCTTTTTGAGGTGAGAAATCATACAATAATTTCTCTCGCTCTAGGGTGAAGCGAGAGGACGTTTTTTTTTTGTGTGGTAAAATCATCTTATGACATCCCCCGCTCTTGGGCGGAACGGGAGATAGTGTCAGACTTTTACTGACTAAAAACCCACTCCTGTTACTTCTTTGCCTTCGTCCCATATCAGGATTTTATTCACTAAAACCCACCTGTGTCTTTAAGTTGCCTTTTGCGTTCCAGGACCACGGTGTCCCTTTCAGAAATTCTCCGTGGCCCTAACGAGCACCGGGCCTGCTAGGCCCCTAAGGGAAAGGAAAAGTCTAGTTTACAATTTTGAATTTACACTATACTTTACCATTCTGAATTCTTAAATAGGTCTCTAGATGGTCTTAGCTAGCCGACATTCATTCAAAGAGCAAAGTCGCATTCTCAAATACGTTTAATTCCCGTATCGAGGTGTAAGTCTGTAAGATAGCCAAATTGTGTATGCTTTTATTGGTATATTTGATATATAAAAATCTCGTGAGACAGTGTTATGGAACTCCTGAGAATAAGTCGTAGACTATTTTTTATACCGCTAGGTCTACTCTACTTAGGTACCTAGGTCTAGTCTACTTTAACGCGGGCGAAGCCACTGGCAGTAGCTAGTTTATATATAACGTCTTGAGAAAATGAAACGTCTTGAGAAAATGATATGCACAGAAAATGATACGCACAGAAAATGATACGCACAGAAAATGATATGTACAGAAAATTATACGCTCAGAAAATGCTATGCACAGAAAATTATACGCACAAAAAACACTGAAAGCATGCACTTACTGGCAAAATTATCAGACCCAGAGCCTAACAACAGCTTTACCCATAATTAAATACGAGTACCAAGACTATTTAGCACTCAATAAAAATACCCCTAATTCATGAAGATTATTACCTAGCATCTATTTATACAGTTTAAGTATTCAATTATTATACAGAAACTAAAGTTGTGGACTACATTAGCATAGAGCACCTCACACCTAGCTTTCAAAGTTTAGGCCAAAGTTTGTCGCTTGAGACATTAACTTTATAAGTTTCGGTAGAACTCACTTGAAACAGAGAATATACAGAATGTAGTAATTTCATTATATGATCATTGGTAATGATTCACACGTCCAGTCGTAGCTTCAAAGTGAACATCGACGCTGAGTTGCTAGCCTGTCGGTTTTCTACCAGTTGCATTTCGGGGAGTGTGCGTCAGAATTGCACAGCTTAATTCCGCCAAACCCGTTCAATCATCGGACCACCAGATGGCGCCACCGGTACATAGTCGACATCCCACCCAGACGCACATAACGTCTTGGGAACACATTCATTCTGCGTAAAGATAAGGAGTGATACCCGCCGGATGTCTATGATCCCTGATAGCTACAACCTAGGAGTCTTTCAAGTCAAGAGTGAATAGATTACCTACTTCTAGGCAAAGGTGCTCTACCGTCGACCACATCGTCGCTTTTCATCAAGTAGACAGATACAGACCGCAGATAGCGGTAAAGCGTGAGCCTCATTACAGGTAGTCAGAAGACAGAAAAATATTGTGACTGGCAGTGTTGCCTAGAGGTACGGTATTGTCCAGTGACTCGGTTGTAGAGGGCCGGCCGAGGGAGTCGCTCCATGTAAAATGCTGGTATGCAGTGCACTGGTGAGACCAGAAGCCGACGATGATGACTTATCGTTTAACCTTCCCATTCGATTTAATAATGTTTTTTTCATTATTTTTGTTCCAGGTAAGGAATCTCACATCATTACAAAGTTGGAACCAGGAAGCGTAAGTAACGAGACGATTAATTTAACGACATCCATATCTCATGCAGTTCCACATTATTACTTCTGCGTAATAAAACCGTTCTTCAGACAATTCATCTTAATTATGTAAGTTCCTTACAACTGGCTTTATTGACAATTTGAAGCTTGTATGCGTATCTTTGTAGATAAGGAAGTTTCAAAGAAAAATCTTTGTTTTGTAGAGTAGACAACATTTAAATAAAAAATGCAACAACACCACACTAAATAAAATCAAATAATTTTGCAAAACCGCTGGCAGCAGCTAGTAATATCATACATTTTTCCCAGTATTGATACAGCAAACTTGATTTTCACATGGTATCCAAGCTTACGAAGATCCTAAGAGACGTTTTGAGCTTAACATCCGGAGCCTTTGAGCAGAACAATCTTAAAGATGCAAATACTTTAAAACTTATTCGTGCAGCCCATACATCAGCCTCGCAGTTTAATCTTAAACAATGCAGCACGAGACTACAGCACGTAGCACCCTCAAACTCGGCAGGGTATCGAACCCTGGCAGTTGGCAAGCGCGACAGTTTGGCGGGATGCCTACTCCCCGTGCCAGCCCTAGCCTCGCTTATTGCATTCCCAACTATGACCTGACTGATGTAATCACGTAACTGATGCATCGCTGACGCGACGGTTATTACCTTCCATTTTTAAAACATGAAAACTTAATTATCACTTTGAATTTGACAGTTATGAGTTCTCAATTTAAAGTGGATGACAGTTATGTGTTCTTCTTTTGAATTGTCAGTTTTGTCAGAGAAGTCGCACGTGGCTTTGAAATGAGGTTAATGACGTACAGAAAAGATGAAGTAATCTAACAATGCGTTTGAATTACCGTGTCTATGATATTGAAATAATGACAAACTGGCATAGACTATGCTATCATCAGACACTGATATAATTAAAACGACAATAAGCTTGCGTGGCTGTCTATTCTGTACAAAAACTTCTCATGCGTGAATTGATCACACAACCTTGAGTTCGGAAACCAGGTTGCTTGTTTTTCCCTACCCCTGCCCTATACTAGGTGTTGACTGATTTTAGTTGGCATGAAAAACCTTGAGCCGAGTCCATCTCGTCAGAAGTAAAAGCCCGTTAATAACAGCTCACAATACGGCCACAGCCTCACACCCCCATCACAGGTGTCAGAGCACGACTACACGTAGAAGCAGCGAGATTAGCGTCAGTTATTCTAGTTGATTACATCCAGGTGAGCGACCATTAATCATGGCGGCAGGCCAATGGAGTCTTCCTCGCAATTAAGTTTGATAATCGCGCCGCCTGACGCGTGGAAGCCTGATAAATCATGGACAAGGCCGATGGTGTTGCCAGTTAGAACGTGCCGGATTAGTGTGGGAGGTACTGTTAGGAGTTGTAGAACTTAGCAGGTATCCCACACATGAGGACGTATTTATTGCATCTGTTGTCAGTATGTTCGTCTATGGTACAGCCTACCTTTTTCGAAATTATTTCATGAATGACTTCGCAGCAGCTTCGTCCGCGTGAATGTTGGTTATTGCGGACGCGAAGTCGAAGACTGATAAAAAGTAGCGTATGTCCATCCTTGGAGTTAAAGCTTCCTCCGTACAAAATTTCATCAAAATCGGTTCAGTAGTTTAACTGTGAAAGCGTAACAGACAGTTACTTTCACATTTATAATATTAGTATGGATTGCAATCTTTTTATTCCATTAATCTAAATTAAAGTTTATGTTATGTAGTTTTGATGTATTTTCTGTTTTTACGCAGTTTCTATTTTAAAGTTGTTTTATACTGAGTTTACCTGAAGCTACCTACGTTATCGTCAGGATTTTCACAGTAGTTCGATCCCAACAGTGAAAAGTGCAAAAATTTTGTTGACTTTTCAGTTTCCTCATCACAATGCTGAACCAGACGTCATAACACAGCTGTGAAAAGGAAATTACTTTACAATGCACAGTTCATGTGCAGACTGAAATATTGCTCAGGAAACATGTATTGATCGTGCCCTGTTTTACCGTTCCACATATACCCTAAATACAAGCTGGTACTTTGTAAGCACTTAACATCGGCTATATAGAGGTAAATGGGCCAAAAGTTAAAAATATGAATTCCTTGCCGATCATGCAAATAAAAACTATTTGTTAAAATCAGCGAAAGTGTTCAATGATGACGACTTATTAAAGTCGTCATCGTCACCGCCCACGTCAGCTTAAAAGCACTATAATTCGCATTTTTCCGTATCATTAAATCGAAAAACAACATCCGAACTCCGCGAAAATTGGAGAAAAATAACAGCCATTACCAAAGAGGCTATAATTGAATCAGGCAACGAGCACCGCTGATAGGGCCAGTTCATCATCCCACCCTCACTCCAGCGCATTATTTTTAAGTTTTCCACTTATTTGTCTTTTCCCAATCTCTCGGGATTTACGAGCTTGCCCGTCCGTTTGGAAATCTGTAAATAATCTAACTTTGGGGCAGAGCCTCGCTGTCATTCGGCGATCTTATTAAAAAAGTTTAAGGCTCTCTTTATAGTTAAAGAATTAAGTATGTTTCCTTTTTGTTGCGCGCCTTTGTTCACTTTACGGCTTACACACTGTTTTATGTACTACCCTTTGATACGCGGTTATTAAAAGTTTGGCCTTTGTTATTATAGTCTAAAACTATCATGTTCATGATTATATAGTAAACTAGCTGTCCCTTGCGGTTTCGCTTGCGTCTTTGGTTATCTGCTGTTCCGTTTCCGTGAGTGATGTTATATCCTATACCTATTATACCTACTAATAATTTTCAGGGTTTTTTTTTCAATCTGACTGTTAGTTCCAGAGATAAACGCATTTAACCAAACAAAAAAATTCTTCCGCAATATCTAAGTATAGATAGTAATTCACATCCCTCAAGGTGGTTTCTACCGTATTCTTTATGAAGGTGTTACCATTTATTGTCATATGGTTAGCATTTACTTTTGATCACAAATTCCACTATTTCGTCGGCAGCATCACGATATTTACCAGTAACCTTCTACGATCGTGCGTAAGTACAAATGGTATAATCCAGAATGGTAAGATCTTCAACTAACTTCGTATTTGCCCAATAATTATGTCTGGTCTCGCTAATGGCACAAAGATGCGATGGTAAAGTAAATATTCGCATCTATTCCCGGGTTAGGGCTGCCACAATCAATAGCAGAAATGTTCTATAGTTAATTTAGCTTCCAGCAAGATATAACTTTATATAAACAACGCGTTGTGATATGCTTTCAATCAGACTTTATCTTACTAGTAAATGCCTGAAACAATTTCATTCTGTATGGCTTCGACAATATTGCTCCCATTATTGAATAGCTGATAGTCCTGTGCAGTGAACTGGGCTAACAAGTTCGACACAGTTATCAAACTTGCCAGCCCTATCCGCATAGTGTTGTGTACATGTGTGCCATGACGTCACCGCATCGACACTCGGGTGTTGTTCAGAGCGCAAACAAACCAATTTGTTTGCAGACATGTCGAACCGACGGATTATGGCTCTCACATTATACCACATAACTGCCATAGCAACCAAGCAACCACCGCTTGTTATAAATGTAAATTGGAAAACTAAACCGCGTATTTGTGCCGCTGTCACACCTCCATGGTACGTGGGTTATTGAAAGCCGTAAAGGGGACTGTGAATCAAAGGTTCCATTGGACCTGCCAGGGTTGTGGAATGGTTTGAAAGAGTCGCCGCGACCGCGACCCTGCGACCCAAAGATTTGTCGTGTTGTGTGACGGTTGCACGCTTGGTGCAATGGTTGAGGGATTGGCTGTTGCGCTGCGTGTTCGGATTCGATTCCCGCACAGAATAAATGTTTGTATGGCCTACAGATACAATTTCCAGGTCTGAGTGTCTTGTGTATGTGAGTTTACGTGTTTGTAAGTACAAAGCCTAGTGTGAGGCAAATACAAAAAACAACAAAAAACTCTTCTCGGAAGGAATATGGGTTAGTTGTAGTCTGTAATAGTTTGAAACACCCTCTCGCTCCATCTAGAGTGGAAGAGAGAAGTTATTTGAGAAAATCCCAACTTAAAAAAATGGGTTTCTACGATAAAAAACCTGTAATAGAAAGAATTAAGCTGTTCCAAAAACATTCAATCGGTTCCTTAGCCCTTACCCCCAAGTATGTAGCGGTCGGGTTTTAGTCCAGATGAATACCAGCGTTGTACGAGTACGTGAAGTGACTATGTATTCGACAAAATATCACACCTGATATTTGGCCATAACAGTCATCTCTAGATTGATATCCGATCTATGTGTGTACCTTATGCTCTTCAAAGACCACTGAGAGGCCGTTCAAGTCAAATCTTCATCGGTTCAACGTCTGTCAGGGTTATTTAGAATGCGAAGCACGTCACCGACCGCCAGAATAACTTGAAGTATTATGACGAGACGGAATGGAACGTCTTACTGACTTCTGAGGAACATTCCGCTCTGATTACTCAGAAAAACGAAAGCTCAAAGCGTGTGTTTATTTACAGTTCAAGAACGTTATTGGTAATAATAAACAAAGCTAATTTCACCAGAATTTTATGCCAAATAAATGTTTAATTGCTTAAAACAGCTTCCAAAATGTAGCGATGTCTCACTTTATACGATAGCACCTATTAAAAGTGTTCCGAGGAAAGCTCCCGCAAGAAATATCGCTGAATGGGGAAAACATTGTGTTGTTTATGTCTCACAAAGATATTCTTGAACCTTTCCTCTCTGGCCGAGATAAAAGCCTTAAATGCGCGTCTACCAGAAGAAAAACAGAATTGTTCTGGGTGTTAGTCATTAGGACATATTAAAAGTACCTAATTATGTTAGCACGCCAACAAAAAAAAAAATGTAACTAGTTAATTAGACGGTAGATAAATCCTCCCTGGTCATTATTCCGTAAGTTCCCTCTAACAGCACCTTCGTTTTAATTAAATATTATTCGCAGAGAAAAACACGTCTTGTTTCGCCTGCTATATTTTATCCTTAAAGACTCGTTTTATAAATGCACCCTCGTACCTTGTTTCCTGGGTTTTCCGTATTTTCTGGGAGCTGGTCGTGGGGGAAGGCGGGTCGAGTGGCAGTCGCCGTCGGGCGCTAGTCGCGGCCGGTCGCGTCGCCGCGCTTCCTCTGACCTCCGATATTGACACAAATCTTTAATAACTGATTTTGTTATGATATATCCAAATAATCGTGATACTTCAATCAATTCTTAACTAAACACGCAGTGTGTGTTAGGTGTTCTATTTTTATTATTCACATAATTCTACTGACTGTGGTTTGATGAATCGTTAAACAGTTAAGAGCCAGGTATAAAGGTAATATTTAATCACTACATTAGCTTGTAAAAGGCATTATTAAGTTGAGGATCTTCTAATGAGACTTTGATTAACAACGGCAAACCAACAAAACAAAGACACTGGCTTCCACTCGACGAGTTGTGAACAAGTTTTGATTAATTTTTGCTCGACGATGTACTTTGTATCAAGTTAGTCTGTTTAATGCCTTGATTGATGCCATATATCTTTGTAGAGTCAAGGATTTCGCGACTTGGCGTGATTGAGTTTATTTAATAAGATTATTAGCCGCATTACAGTGTAATTATACGAAATAATGCTGAGCCTCGGCGTGGCCTTAAGACATACCGTAACAAACACAATTATATTTAATTAAAAACCCCACAATGGAAAATTATATAAGTGGCATTTTCTTGAAGCGTATCTCAAGGGGAATGGTTGGAAAAATACGATAAACTTACAAAAATACAGCGAATAATATTTCGTTTGGTCGTGTTATTGCTGGAATTTCCTCAATGCGTCCGCCTCGAGACGGCTGTTTGCATTAAGATGTTAGATATTCAGTCCATGGCGCTTCGTTGGTGCTTAAAAGATCCGATTGTTGCCTTTTAGAAACCATTAATATTTATTTTTGTGCTCGTCGGGTACGTAACGATGGGGAAAACTATTTGCTCTAGTTTATCCGAAAGAGGAAAATTAACTATTATTAGACGCTGGTATATGAACTCTATTGCTTATTTTTACAGCATTTAAATTACTTATACATTAATAATTAAACAATGTGTAGTTTAATATCATTCAATGATGTCTTTCAGACAGTCTTCGAAAAAGTGTATGCAAATTGATACCTAAGCATTAAATTGTGCTCATTGATCATGTAGGTAAGTGTTTTATGTGACGTGTCTAGAATTTATGGTTACTAGTGATGCAATGAAAAATATCTAAGTTTGCAGGACATGATCAGATTTACTGAATCACCAGTCTGTCAGTTTTTTTAGGGTTCCGTACCTCGACACAGGCATGCTGGCTAGGAAGTAACCTATTCACTCTTTAAAGACCCTAGGTTATAACTATCAGGAAACACAGTTTGTCAGTTTTCCCATTTTTTTTATTTTTCGGTGATCAATTGAATCGTTTCTCCGGATTCGTCGATCGTGGGCGGTTTTCTGGCAGTCGCTACCGTTGGTACTTGGACTTTCAGGAGTTGCAAAGGCTGGGAATGGAACCGCGGGCTCGTCAAAGATAAGGACTACTTGTTCAGTCAAAACAAAATAAAGATCCTAATGTCAGCACAATAGGTACAAAATTGAAGCGTCTGAACGCTTTGTCCCAGTATTTTTATGTTCTCAACTTCTTGGAAACTAGATTCAATTTAATTTAATGAAATAAGTCATCCCTGAACCTTTTTCTTTCATTTCACTCTTTTGGTCTCTGTTAAAGTTTATAAATTTTTCATTTCAACACGTCAGATCTTTTAGCACAGATCTGAACACATCCAAACTGCAGATGAGTTACTAGACTTCTTTTAACAGTCTGTGAAGTTATCCTTAAGTGAGACCTCTTAACGGGCAAATCAAATTAAACTGCGATAGACTCGCCTTGCGGCTGTTACCCTCGATTCAGGGAAGAACTGAGTCCAGCAATGGATTTCGATACAAGATATTACTTGAGTTCAGTGTATCTTATCGACATGGCATGGTAAGAATTACAATTAGTCTGAAGGGAGTACATTTTCGCTTATCTTTTGTTCCCACTACTGGGACTCAGGCTTCCTCTCTTGTAACCATCACATGTCTTTGAGTTGACATACCGGTTTCCTCACGATATTTTCCTTCACCGTTTTGAGAGCAGTGCTGGCCGAGTGTAGCCAACACTGCTCTCAATTTCGATCACATTCTATTTATTTCTGTATGTACAGTAGTGGTACATAGGCGGGCTTAATGCAACAAGACATTCTCTACCAGTCAACCTTTGGGTGAGACAACACTATGGTAGGTATGCAATTATAATAGATATTTTAAATACACGCGTACAAATTCGTACATTCTCGCTTAACACTTTAAATAACAAAGGTAAAAAATTAGAAAACTGCTTGATTGTAGAACAATTAATACTATAACAGACAGAAAAACCCTCTCCAGACAGTAACAACCCTCCCCTTTCATAGAAGTCGTTAAAATAACTCGAATGTATGGAAACAAACCAGTTGAAAAGTTGAAGTAACAAGTGAGGGTGGTACGCGTACACGAGTGTTGTCGAACGTGGGTCGTTGCCCGAAGGTGTCGCTCGGTGTCTTTATTTCCGCTTCCGGTAGCTCTGGGCGGGCGGGTAGGGGCGGCAGAACCGCATCCGGCACCGGATAGTTTCCGCCTTTTATCACCACTGAAATATTAAAAATATGAGAGAGAATTCCTTTATTTGAGATTTTATAGTTTGTATAGTGTATGTTAAAACTAATGAAACATTTTTTTACTTTTTGTTTTCTCTTTAAACAAACCATGTGCTTAATTATGAAAATGAAAAGCTGCGATGATCTGGCTTCAGTTAGTGGATCAAAAGTAATTCGTACATTAAAAATGAGCTTTATTTTTTGTACAGCGAGGGTTTTGTTTCTAATAAAAAAACTGGGCAAGTGCGAGTCGGACTCGCGCACTGAGGGTTCCGTACAAACCTTTTCATAGGTGAAAACAGTTCAATTCCCGAATTGAGTTACGAAATCCACGCTTTCTTGAAATAAAGGGTCTTGACAGACAGACGGACAGACAGACGGATGGACAACAAAGTGATCCTATAAAGGTTCCGTTATTTCCTTCGAAGGTACGGAATCCTATCCTTTGACTGGCCTGTTGGTCTAGTAGTTAGTGGCCCTGACTGCTATGCCGGAGGTCGTGGGTTCGATTCCCACCCAGGACAAATGTTTGTGTGATGAGCACGATCATTTGTTCTGTGTCTGGGTGTAATTTATCTATAATATTATGTATGTATTTAGAAATATATAAGTATGTTTATCAGTTGTCTAGTACTCATAACACAAGCTCTGCTTAGCTTGAGACTAGACGGCGTTGTGTGATAGTTGTGGAATATTATATTATATATTATATTATATTATTAATCCTAAAAAACCAATTTCAAATAAAGAACAGACGTTATTAGTCGAGATGTAGAATCATAGAATATTTATCTATAATACGTCTTAATTGAACAATATTAAAAAATATAATACCAAGTTATATTTTTGTTTTTTTGTTTCAATATCAAATTCGTGATATGTCTGGGTGTTCTTAAAATTAGCTTCAACACTACAAAAACCGATACTGGGTTACTTAGGAACACAAGCCTCAAGGTTAGCGTTTCATTTCAATGTTGAACTAGAATGGTCTTATAAAATTGAATAGCAAAAGGTTTATCTTAAGTCATTCTAACTTGAGGAAGACTAGCGTTATTTTTAGCTCGCTTTTAATTGTAAAAAATACTTTAATTCTTTAGGTATCCAGTAGTATAAATACATTTTTAGGCACGCAATTTACTGTTTTCCGCACTAGTGCGGAAAAGTAGCGACACAATTTATTACATTTATAGGTTCTGTAATTAGCACTCAGCTCCATAAGACTCTCGCCTACAGCTCGGGCGAATCCCGCCTCGGACGCAATGACAAACTTTTTTCACTTGTATTTAATTATATTTGTACATAAATAAGTAGGTACAGGTCTTGTTGCTAGACACGTTTGCGCTGGGAATACCAGAAACGAAAATGTTTTATTGATGAAGCCTATGAATAAGCTGAAAGGTTTAATTCAAATGCTGTAAAAAAATTAACTAAATCACGACGATTCGTTGCTGAGTAGATAGACAAGGCATCATAATCCCGGGATAAAAAGTATCTTATGTGCTATTTCAGGACGGTGTACCCGTGTGCCAAATTTCATCCAAATCCGATCAGCCGTTCGAGAGTGAATAAGTAACAAACATACACACTCACAAACTTTCACCTTTATAATATTAGTGTAATTAGCAGTAGCAGCTGCTTGCTACCCAGCAGATACAATATCAATGAAAGCCTCCGTTGAATGTAATTTGTTGACTAATAAGTTGCCAAACTATCAAAATTAAATTGCAGAATTCGATATCTTCTTCTAAATCTAATTAGCTATCGTTTTGTGCCTGCTGCGATATATTTTCCAAGTATTCTCCGAGAGCCAGCGTCTCTACGTCTATTTCAATTTACTTCTAGATATCCTTAATTTTTATGCTCGATCGTCACTGTGGCTGAATAGTTCTCAGCGCTAAGCTTTTCTTACTCGGAACCTTCTTTGATTACTTAAGCTAAGCTGTAGCTACGTCTGAGATTTCCCCAGCCACAACTTGTTTGTGTTAACATCGGAAACTCTTCCTTGAACAAATAAAGTGCATTCAAGACGAAGACAAATCTAACTGCTATAAATTCAAAGTATTTATTTCTACTGAAATATTTATAGGAGTTTTTGAATTTTCAAGGAGCCGGTCAGTTAGTTAAAAATTTGAAGCCATTTGCACGTTCCAAAACGTAGATCTGAACGAAGAAGAACGTGCAAGAAACTCCATTATTTTAAAGTCAAAACTTGCTTTACAATATAATGTTTACTAGCTCTAACGGCCTTGGTTCCATTTCTAATATTATTGAACTCTTGTTGATTTACGCACACACGTACAACCTATCACTAAAAATATATGGCCGTGTATCGTAATTTGTTTGTATCGATCGAGCTTGCGCGATACGATACGGTACTATCTGATGACTTCATAGCTGTCTGTATACAACGGCTTAGATTATATTGTTTGCGGTGTTGCTATTGGTTTTCCCAACAGGGTTTAAGTGAGAAGCCCGTAGCTCCGTGTGAAAATCAAATTCAGTTGCAACTGCTCTATGATCCTTGGGTTAAGGATGCTGCGATTAGATAACATGGAACATAATATTTTTGGTATATTCTAGCACAATAGTGTATTTTGTTAATCTCACTTTAATGGCACTGTTCTACTTTCAGCTTTTGTTATTGTAATTCAATTTAAAAATTCCACATTGTTACGCTGGCCTCGGTGACATTGTTAAAATTCTGTTGTTCTGACCTATGTATTACCTTTCGAACGGGAGACCTTTATTATTGCAAGGAATTTACCTTAACCTTGTTATTGCACCCAATGTTTCAAGAAGAATATACGGTCTTTATCGTGAAGGCAATGTATTTGGCTTCACGACAAGTGCCGTAATATCTCATCTACGATCCCTTTAGTAATGGAAGGGCGCGATGTTGACGATCTTTAGCTCATCGTTGGTCAATGACGGTGTTAAGCCCCATGACCCGATAAATGACGATCCTTTGGCCATCCAATCCCGGAATAAAACGGGATTTCTTTCGTTCAAAAAACACAATCATACTTTCTGGCCGTCCGGGAAATCCAACGCCAACTTCAAGATACTCTTAACCTTTTAGAAAACCAATAAAGTGTCGCCCTCCAAAACCAGACGAAGGGTGAAATGGGAAAAGGGAATTTAAAAAATACAGGTTGTGAAATAATCCGCAAGAACGGTTTAATTATGCTGATTGTTCTCATTTCACTTCAATACCCCACGACTTATCAGGGCTTTGTGAATTTCCGCAAAGTTATCATATTATTTATCTACATTTTTGTAAAGTATCGGAATTTCGTGAAATGTGACTTGCAAACATAAGCTTTGGTTATTCAAAGAATTCTTGAGACTATTTTATTTAAGGATATCATCGTCAAAATCCATGGTTTATGTAACAAGATATTATCTTGGCATCCTGTAAATAGCTTAAAATCTTCGAAATATTTGTGAAAGAATAAAGATCAAAGCTTTTGCAGATTGGTTATTTATAACACTTTCACACGTAATTTTTTCCGTCTACAGTATCTGTAGGACGATAAAGAGTCGATCTTTACCGTTATTAGCATATCATTGATCTGAGAGCACAATTTACACTTGCCTAACATATGACGCTTCATAAGCTTAATATTTTTTTCATTAAGCAGTAAGTTATTAGCTATAAAAATCGCTCTCTTAAATTTTTCGATATTAATTTACTCCAAAAGACGAAAAACAAAACGCGCCAGACGAAACACTTACAATAAAGTAAATTTTCGCAAGCTAGGTTAGTTATTGTTTTGTCAATAAATAACCTAATTAGCTAATTGGACTAATTCTAAACTCGTGTACCTTAGAACTTGTACTGTTTTACTATTAAAGAACTTTGCAATACTGTTGTCCTTCTAAAAACGAGCCCTCATTGTTCTACTTAACAGTATATACAATGCTCTCAAAAAATAAATTTGACCCTAGTAAGAATACCAAATCCGTGCCCTGAACTGATACCGGCAACAAGAATGGAGGTTTACTAGCCCATGACGGTTTAATACCAGTAGGAAATCCGGAAGGAAACTAATCCCTCGATGGAGGGGCAAATTTTGAGGAAAAGCCACAATATATTGACAGCGAGGGAGCTATCAGTAGCGGTCATATCTCGCTTACTTATTGGCGTGGCTGAAGTAACTTTTTTCTCTGTTGTGTTCTCATGCCGCTGTGCTTACAAAAAATTTTTGAAAATTATAAAACTTTAAAGCTAAAAGCAACTAATTCCTCTCAGTTTGACATTCCAACTACAAAGTTGAAAACAAAATTGTTATAACAACCGCAATTTCTCCAATATCTCTTAACTCCCACAATTCGCGAATCTCCTGCAGAGTGTGCACCGACTTCCCTTCGCCGACTGTTGATAAAGCATCGAATATATTTCAACCGCAGCAAGACCTTGGAATTTGTTCGTTTTCTTCATTCACGGGGAACCTCGAGCTGAACTAATGTGAAGTGAGATAGCAGCGCGAGCCGCTTCGATAACGTTTAAAGATTCTAGTTGAGCATACAATTGAGTTTAAACTTTACTTCAACCTAATTCTTTTAACATGAAAATAGAAATGGCTGTTTCTTTCAATACGTCGCGTCGTGCACTCAGAAATCAATGTCTTTCAACTATAATGGTACCTACTCCCCGTTGCAGTGTGGTATAAAATCAATTGATTCAATTAGTATGAAGCCTTTATCAGAAATTAAACCCAAATTAAATAAACCAACCAATCAGACTGATATCAAACTTTCATTATCAGACCAGCTTCGTATGAGTTTAATAAAACCGCAGGTTTCAAAAAGCGCTCCCATCAAATTATATTTGACGTGTAAAACGTGAAAACTTTTGTGAAATATGACATAATATGAGGCGAAGCGAGGCCTACATGACGCTCTGGTTAAGCCGGTAAAATGAAGTCGCTCGTACGAGCGTTTTGCGGGATTCTCGTCGTCGCATTAGCGAGTGCTCCGATGTGTTTCAATTACGTCGACTTACCAACTGGCGTGTGTCATGTTTTAATATCGCACAATTTACACTCCTGCTCTGGATTGTGACGGATTTCGGAATAAGTGCTTTTGGAAGATGGTGATTTTAATTTATTTCCCCTTTTACATCTCTCTTGTTTTTGTGTTTGGTTTAACAGCAACGTTTTGTGGCTCACAGTATAGCTTTGGCTTATTAAGTGTTTTTCATTTGTCTCTTACCAGTATTGTTTTCTTTACATAATGATGTATGATATATCTTTCACTTCATCCCCGCCCCGAATTTCGAATGTCTCTAAATTAGCAACGCCTTTAACGTTTCCTAGGTCCTTTACAAAATTTGAACTAGTATTTCTCTTAAATCTGTCACCTATAAACGGAGGCGTTGATGTCTGAAATTTTTTAATTGGCCGAGTGACCCGCGTTGGAGTCGCACGGCTCGCTGGTTCCACCACTACTCGTTTTTGCAATAACCGCTGTTCAATATACCGCCCATGAGTTATTGGACCTTTGCACTATTCCTTCTGATCAATGGGTTTGCCTGGTTGGAGGACGGGTCACACAGAAGTTTTGGGGTTGGTCATGTGCTTAATAGGGTTAATGTTCACAAACTTGCTACAGACATGGGAGTACGCACGTAGGCTCAAGCAGAAAAAAATGTTTCATTTTAATGATGCGGGTCGTTATCTCTGAGCTGAAATATTTAAAACGCAAATGCTGGTTATAAATATGAGACAAAAACAAACAGTAAATAACTAAATGTACGAGATTCAGGTCATAGTTAAGTGGTAATGACTTCCGACTTCCCGAAATATATCGAGTTGTATGAACTCCGCTTTTATTTGTTTCTGATTTGACTTATGCGTGTTGGGCCGTTGTAATTTTGTCTTCGTTAGGGTTACCTCAAGTGAAATTTTTGTTGAAATCTTCTGTAAAACTTTTACAGATGCTTTCAGTGTTAATTTGTGAAGTCTGGATTTTAGGCCTGTTACATTTCCTTTACTTAAAATTATAATTAAAATGCTTTTAACAAACTTTCTTCCTTCACGTCTTTGTTGATTATAATTAATATTCATACTTTTGACCTTGTTTCATATTCATATTTTTTCGTTAATTTCCTTTCTACTTCAAACTTACCAAAAACCTAATGAATATATTATATACCAATATTCTTAAAGGTTCTAGAAAACAATATGTACTTTGTTTTCTTTTGATTTTAGCACTGTTTAAGATGTAGTTTCTATGCTTGTTTCGTGTATTTTATCATTTATCTTTCATATTTATTTTTTCATATTAATGCCACCATTATGCTTCTTAATATGAAAAACCTTGCAAGTCTGGTTCAGTGCCCTTAAGGTCGGTCTATATTAAGCCGAGAATGACTTGTAGGTACGTATATCTTTTTGCACACACATCCTTACGTGCAAGTCTGTGTGAGAATGATCGCTGTCACTATGTAAATGGACCGAACTGCGTTCATTGACACATCTACGTCACGGTGTACTTACACCTGTTTATCTAAACTTGTGAAACTGTTTATTTAAATATTGAAATGTATTTTAGAAGTTTATATTATTGCTTTTAACACTACTTCAGAAAAGGTTGCGTTATTACTCTGTACTGGCGGTTAAAGTTCTGACTTTCAAATCGCGTAGTCGTTGAGATTTTGCGTCAAGTCCTTATGAATACGTAATCAATGAGGAAAACTGTTAAGAATGGAACTATATCGTTGTGTGACTTTGTCTGTATTCATGTAGGTCGTTTCTTTTTCCTTGTAGATCCAGTTAAGATATTAACTGAATTCTTATATTGTCCTGACATGAATTTATCAGCAGCTTGTATGTAGGTATTGAAGTACATAACGACTCGGGCAGTAAATTGCTTAATAGCGTCTCTCTGCAACTGGATATTATCATCTTCTCTTGGTTTTTTTGCAGAATTCTAGAAAGTGACACCCGCGCCTGCGTGGTTTCATACAAAATTGCCCGCGCGGGTCCCCGCCACGGAGAACTTTTGTATGGAACCGCGCGGGCGCCCGCTTTACGCAATTTCAGGCCTAAGTGTGTTGTCCTCGGTGTATTTTGTGCCGGCTCTCTCAGGGGTAATAAGGAACTAAACAGCCTTGTAAACTAATCAATATATATATTATTTATTTTAATTAAAAAAAAGTTTGTATGTTCACAAACATGGAAATTTACATAAACGAGGCACCCAGACCCGGAACAACTATCTGTAGGCCACACAAATATTTATTCCGTGCAGAATCGAACCTGTGACACGCGGCGCAGCAGTCAATCGCACAACCACTGCGCCAACCGTGCCGTCAAAAATATATGTGATCGGTTTTGGAATGGCCTCTTCAAATGTGGCCGGCCATTTTGTTGGCTGTTAGGTTGGGTTCACACGATTTATTGTTTTAGTTACAATTTTGTTTAAATAAATAAATGTTCCCCCTTATCAAAAATGGTATTTGTCATATCCGGTGTCTATTTTGTTACTTGGTGTTTTCCACTTACTCATCACAATTTTTATCTATTAATCATCTAAATTATATGTTAGTCTACAATTCCCCATGTTACGCACTACAGACGTTAATAAACCCCATTGCGATAATGGCTGGCAATTTGTCGTGACGTCAGCACCATGCTGTGCTCAGTACAATTGTGAGTAACGAAGCACTTGGCTTCTTTGTGGGTAGTCTCAGATAATTCTCCAGCTACAAAGCCGCCTAATCATCGCATTGAAGATATTTACGATACAAGTTCAACGACATATTATAATAGAGCTCCGTTCATGTTATTTCCTCCGCTATCAATAGGTTTTCACTTGGAGAAACAATGCGAGCATTCATTTTATAGACTATCGATACAATTCTTTAGTTTCATACATTTTTACAAGTGAATATATCGAGAGCGCGGTACTGGCTGTAGCTGTAATGTGACCGTCGCGTCGCTTACATTGAAGATATTCTTCTTTCATATCTATATCTTAATATATATAAATCTCGTGTCACAATGTTTGTCCTCAATGGACTCCTAAACCACTTAACCGATTATAATAAAATTCGCACACCATGTGCAGTTCGATCCAACTTGAGAGATAGGATAGTTTAAATCTCCACGCGGGCGAAGCCGCTGGTAGAAACTAGTATATATATAAAAGGGGAAACTGACTGACTGACATATCAACGTACAGCCGAAACTACTGGGACTAGGAACGTGAATTTTTGCAAAAAGTAACCTTTTATGACGTAGGCGAGCACTAAGAGAGGATTTTCCAAAATTCACTTCCTAAGGGGATGAAACGGGGGTCCAAAGTTTGTATGGAGAAACCTACTTTCACGCGGGCGAAGCCGCTGGCACAAGCTTGTCTTACTATAAGTATTTGACAATATATTTAAGGTTTACGGTTCACATTTTTATAATGAATTGATTCTACTAACGTTTCAGAACTATAATTTTTTAAAGAAAACTTTACACCTGTGTGGTATTACTCCTGTGTGCAAACTGACATACAAAAGACATGCATAACAAACATCTTTTGGCCATACAAACATTCGTTTTGTGCGGGAATTGGAACCTGCGACACTCAATGCGGTGCAGCAGCCAATCGCTCAGTCACTGCGCCGACCCTTTCATCGATTATGAACGTGCAGGCTCAGTGGTTCTGGTGCTACGCCACTAACTTTCTACAAGTGATTTCTAGCCCAAAGACTTGTGGGCTACAGAATTACTTGACTGCGAGATTGTTCGAAAGATTTACCGCGGCCGGAGCGCGGCTAAAGGGTAATGAAAGAACCAGGCGGGTTTAAGTCAGGAAAACTCTTACTCTCCCTCTCGCTCCACCCACAGCTGGAAAAGCTATTTGATCACTTCTCACCCTAAAAAAGGCCCAAGACGTGTAACATCAGCCTCGTTCCACTCCTAACATAAATCACTTGCATACCTATATGTATATAATATTACTTCGAAAAATATAACGGAACTTTACCAAACAGAGACAATCCGCCTCACTTTGATTCACTTCTCTTGATTGTAGTAATTTGTCCCTTTTAGGGTTCCGCAAGTCAAATGGATCGTTCCAACCTCCCTGTGACAGCCGCGTCATTCCACCAATGGTTCCGTATTAATCTTTCCACATACACTTGGGGCCAATGAAAATCGTCCGATCGATGTATATTGTAGGCATACAATTTTCATCTTTGTATTCGTTTTATTTATGCTCTTTATTTGTTATATAATTCTGTTTTCCGAGTGAATAATGGTGAATAACGTTAGCTAAAAGATGAAAATGTAATTGAAATGTGATACGGAAGATTTATAACCAAAATTACGCAGCGAATGATTGCTTTTATCCTCGTAACGTCTTTTTCTTCAGTCTATAATAGATTATTTGAATGGCTTGTAGATCTCGGATTTGATTATTCTATTTAACTATTCTACATTATAATACACTATTATTTTGATAAAACCGATGAATAGGACTTCTTGATTGAAATGGCTTTTAGTGTATGTTTGCCGAGTTTTATTATTATACCTATTTCTATTTACTATATAAAATAAGAAGAAGTATCAACAACTCCGATGGGGGTTATAAAAACAAATAATTATATTAAACAAATTATTAAAGGACAGATACACTGCGGACCAAAATAAAGTAGAGATACCTACATAATATTTATTTTTTAGATATATATACAGTCTAGAGTTGAGATATAAGATGGTTCTGTGGAATATTTATTTGTAGTTTGTCCATGAAAACCTGGGCTTTGTGGCGTTGCGTGTCGACGTAGCCTCATTCACGGCTCCGCAAATGACAGCAGTCCCTTAAGGGTAATCATTATATACTCAAGTTGATAGCGGATAACAAGCGCTGCCTGTAGTTGAGGGCTAGTAATCTTTATTTAGAGCGGTCTCGTTTCTGGTGTACGCAAAGTGGTAGGTACCCACTAATTAGAGGTAAGTTTTACAGTTTATAGTAGGGCAGGGTAAATAGGTATTTCTATTGAGGAATTGAATAACAAAACTTTACGATGGCTATATTAAAAACTATTTTTTCCTGTACCATACTGATTTCTTCAGAAACAAATTCTTCTTAAATTATTTTCGTAATTTAAATTTAATTCTGGTTCTATTGTACAGAAGATATTCATCGTGTAACTAGCGCAGACGGTTTTGTTTGGAGGTCGCATGCATGTGAGTCTGTCAACATGCATTCAAAAACCAAAACTTCTGAATAGAAAAGTTGAATGCCATTCAAATTTCTACCTTTAAGAAACTTTAGTTGAATAGCTGCTTGGTTTAAGTAACAAGGGTATCAGATCTGTGCCAGGTCGCAGGCAACATTAGCTGCACGCAACGCCTTCACACCTAACCTTTCCTAAACAACCGTTTTCACCAAACTTTGACTTTTTAACGTCAACTATACTTATTGAGTTATACAACAAAGAGTCATCTGTAACGTAATTTGGATTTTATATTTTTATGCAATGATTACAATTTTCGTTGATTTAGCTGTTGTAATTTCAGACGTTAGAGGTTATAAAAATATGAAAATGTCTACAAAAAGTTATGTAACGTTTTGAAGTCGAAAAATAAGTAGAGACAAATGATTCGTTTCGCTTTTATGTCATTAGTTCATTGCTCATCTTATTTGCACAAGTTTTCGTGGGAGGTATGAAATTGAGTAACATTTCCATAACACGTACTAAACAGAAATACATCGACTGTGACATTGTTGTTGAAACCGCTGGTTGTTTTCCATGACACAAAACGGAAAAGGTACCGAAACTGAGTTACGTATTTTCTAGACATTAGTATTGATTATTGTAGTACTCTATCTAATGCCCGGAAAATGAAGAAACTACACAAGCCAGTTATTACTCTATCAAAGTTAAAATGGAAAGCTTCCCACCTCTGCACATCTCGTGTCTATATTTATCTTGATTCTTTCAGCATTCGGTGGCAGTTTCCACAAGTTCCTACGTCACAAATCAAATTAATGAAATCCGTTTCTATTTAGGTCCGCGCGAGCCTTATTCTCTTGTGAATCTGATTAGTACAGTCAGGGACACTCTCATTTCATTAAGTTGCCACCCAGTTGAACTTCGCCATACATGCACGTGACTGACATATCATGTTGCCTCATACAGCCCTACGGTTCTGTTAATTATTTCGACGTTGTTATTTCTGAATATATTAAAAGTATGTATCAGCGTTAAAAATTTCATTAAGAGTAAAATCGTGTAAAAGTCTATTAGAATTTTACACGATGGAAGAAGCAAGCAATAATAATCGTGTTATTCCAGAAATAGTCATGCCAAGTCGTGAAATATGGGCCCTTTGTTAGCGCAAAGAAAAACGGAAAAGAAACGTCAGGTAGTTTTTCTGTATACATACTGGGTCTATTAATATAGCCTTATTTGCACGCTCGAGGCAGGGTTGTCCAAGCAGTCCTGGGCAAGTGACGCGCGCTGGCCGTCGGTGACGTCACGAGTTGCGTGCCAAATGTGACGAGAACCTCGCGACCTAGCACACCGCCACACCGGTAGCAAACCACAGCCAGTTCCATTCCAACTCTAACGACGAACGCACGTTCCACTATCCAATTTGTATTAAAACTTTATCGTAATTATTTTGTGACGAATTTTTGAAATAATGAGTCTTGTGACGTTTTTGTGTCCTCGAGTGCTTATGACGTGAGTTGATAGTGAATTTTCTGATGTGTGTGCGGACTAGTGGTATGGTGGCGATGGGTATTATCATAGGAACCTGTGTGCCTGATGCTGAGCAGGACTCTGCGTATGGGGCTCAGATCCGGCGCCCGCCAAGGAGGATTTTATACGGTATGCATTTTAAAAGGCGATTTAATTTACCTCGCTTAGTTATAAAACATCTCATTGTTTAAGAAGTAAACAAGGATAATTGTAGCAATTACAAAAAGGTTCATTATTTATTTTTCTTGATAATAACTGAAGGACATTCTTGTAATATTGACACATTTATTATTCATATTTTGGGTCTAACAACAAAATCCTTTTATTAAAATGAATTATAAGGTTGAAGCCGGTTGTTAGGTACGGCTTCTGTGTACAAAGATCCTTGCTGTCATTTTAAGGTCCATTGGAACTTTACGAGGTCGCTTGGCTCGTACCTCGTTGTTTAAATAAATAAATATAATTAGCAATCTCGAGTCACGACTGGTTATTTTTCAACTGTTAGCATAGATAACGTCAAATAATGTTGAGCAATGTTCATCTGCGAACTAAATGGACTACTTGATACTTGATCTTCTTGATGGTAAAGGAAGATTATGAAGCTTAGTCCATCATAGACTAAACAAAGTAGAACTAACTTCTGTACCTTCGCCGTGCTAATTGGTACAAAACTATACCCAATTCTTCGGACCTGGAGACTTGAGTGAATGTCATACCGAGCTTTAAAACCAGATTTTGAAAAAACCAGATATTGCACTGAGATGAGTGGACATGAACATGGACACCTTACAGGACATGTTACCTGCTAAGCTGTCCGTCCTGCACTACCACCTGTACTTTTTACTTTTCAGGATTTATACGAGGCCAATAACAGAGCTGTACAGGTTGCCAACTACTGGGCAGAAAAAAAAAGATTAAAGTCCGACGACACGGACATCGATTATACATAAAAGTGACAGAAATGAAGATTTAAAATGTGAACTCCCTAAAACCGTGTGCCAGATTTTCTGGCAGGCAGTGTAGAAGTTTGGTCATAATTTGATCAGTGTGTCTGATAAATGGGTGGCTCTGTACATATATCGATCGAAATAAAACAATGATGGAGAAAGTAATAAAAAGTTTGTCCGTTATGTATTATCTACTAGACATAGGTACGTCGTTTGTGTAAACATTGGAATATATCAATTTAGTTGTGTGAGCTCGTTGTGGATGAATGTTTGGTGGTTTGTAATTTTCTACGTATTCTGTTTTTTTTTTGTGATTGATTGATTTATATATTTTTCCAGGTCCTTTCTGTTTTATTTGATCAAAATGTTAATAAACAGATGTTAAAACTTGACTTATTTCTACAGCATGTTGTTCGTGTATTTTGCGCAGCTATTAGTTCAGAGCCAATCACTCTGCGTCCCCACTTATCGACATTGCTCCTGACTCCTGATAGCAGCTCCCGAGATCGGTCCTTCCGATTAGGTGTTAAATTAGAACGTCTGTCGTCCTACGTCAAATACATCTGTAAGAAGACAAACTTTGCTTCTAGTGCTCCATTTTCTTTTCTCTTAAGTTTCATAAGTGATGATAAGTATCCTATCTGTTGGAGTTTGGTTTCCGCACTCAGTCAATGACGGACATTATACATACATAATTTTTTTTTATACATACTTTTTTATACACAAATATTCCCAGAGCATAAGTACTACATATTATGTGTGCCATTTTTCCACCAAAAAGGATAATTTTCACAAAAATTTATGACGTAAACTAATTTGATTGGGCATCATAATTGATGCATCGTATTAAGTGGCATCTAAAATATTAACGATTTCTTAAAACCTAGTTTCCTTTAGAAGGTCACGTACCTAGATCAAAGTAATATCGGTAGAAAATAGACAAAATACCGAATTTAGTGAGTTATGCGTCCTCGAAGCCGGCTCGGCAGTGCCGATCTGACGGGCTGGAGGGAGCGCGGCGCGGCGCCTTGTGCCTTGTGCCGTCATGAATCACTCACGAACTGAAGAACATTACTTTTTATTGGTGACCATTGTTTGCCTTTAAAGTTATTGTTTATTGATTATAGTGTGGTGTGCTCATTGGCTAAATTATGGTATGATTTTTATAGAAGGTATTGATATAAAAAAATACTGTGTAATGAACCCCATTGAATGTCTGGCAATCAAGCGGAACCACATTTTGTCTTACCGATTATCGTACTTATCGGCCTATGGTTGGTTTTAATTAAATACAAGTAAGTACCTACTGTATGCCCACAGGAAAACATAACATTGTTAAGGAAAAATAAGGTAGTTATTTTGGTTAATGTTTTGTAATAATTTGTCTAAATGTCCTCATAAATATCTGGATTCTGAAATAAATATTTTTAACTTGATACTTAACCAATAAAAATGACTAGGTACATCAAATTAATTCGTTTATTATTCAGTATTGTTCTTTCATTTTTGTGTTAATAAGAGTTTATTTAAAAGACTATTCAAACTGTTTGCCTTCCGACTGTTCTAAGTACTAGATTTTTCAAAGTTTTTGTAGATAATATGAATCTCAAATCGAATCCTGAGACTACATCATGATGACCTAAGTATCAAAGCCGACCCCCACCATGTCGGATCACTCTCAACATACAGATGACGCCGAGGACACTGATCGATGTCGCCCTCCACAAGTGACCAGACCTCTAGCGTGGCCTGTGCCTTTACGCTTGTAGACCTGTAGGCTGGTCTGCATCCACATCCCGGAACGTTACTGTGTAAAATGACGATATTTTTCGTGGAAATGCAATTTCAGGCAGATAACGCTTAAACTTAAACGAAATAGTTTGAGGAACGCGGGTGGGTTTTAGTGAATAAACGTCTGATATATCCTCTCGCTCCGCCCAGAGCAGCGGAAGATATTTGAAGACTTCTCAACAAAAGAAATTAAAAAATAGTACCGTTCAGTAAACAGTTTCACCAACATTACCGAGTGTGGGAGACCAAATCTTAACCAGACGACGCGTTAAACTCATTAACAATATCAATTTATTTTCAGTTGATATAAACATGAGTTATCTTTGGGTCACGGACTCGGGGCCAAAACACTATCTACCTCTGACGTAAGTCTTACGTTACCTACGCTCGTAGATACATACATTGTGCAGGATAAAACAGTAGTACTAATTGCCCAAAAATTACCTCGCACATAAAGACAACCCTGTAACTTCACCGACGAATGCGGAAGGAGTCGCTCGTTTGTGCGTTGAGTGCGAGCTGTAAACGAACGTTTACCGTGTTTAGCTCTCTGATTGGTTAAAAGCTTGGAGCGGGCCAATTGGAGCGAACGTCAAAAACGTGTCGATAGCGTTAATCTAAAATAAACTTGCCCGAGGCACTCTAGACTCTTCTAAGAGCATTTTATACACCACGGTGCTTTTGACCAAGGACTTGATTCTCGTGTTCAACGTCCCTTTGGAAATGTGACGTAGCATGTTCAGGTATTTTTTTGATAACTTGATAGATAACAATTTCAAGAGCCGAATGCTGACAGGGCAATGTTCTCGAATACCTCATCATTTTATTAGTTAGTAACTTTTGCCAGTGGTTTCAACCGAAAATAGGTTTCTTCATACAAACTTAGAACCTCCATTTTACCCAATTAGGGGCCGAACCTTGTGCGAAATTTCACGCCCCTAGTCCCAGTAGTTTTGGCTGTGCGTTGATATGTCAGTCAATCAGTTTCTTCTTTTATGTATATAGATTCATTTCAAGTTATACGAAGAACCGGTTTTATCTATCAAAGTAGCAGTGCACTGATTATCTACAAGTTATATGCCACGAGGTTACCGAACGTAAAAGGTCAAATATCGTAAATGGAGTTTATCGAGAACAGCTGAATCCTACTTACGAAAACCTTTATAGGCAAATCATTAAATTTTTACTAAACAAATACTTTTATTACAACATAGAAACGTGCGTTACCAAATAATATTACACCCTATAAAGTCCATATATACCTGTAAAAACATTACTTCAATATACTCTACTCATAAAAACTAGGTGGCTACACAACCGCTTCCAAGCACTCTCTCACGTATTATTTTGTACTGGCAGTCCAACATGCAAGTAATAATACTCGTCATTCTTAGTATCCGATTTAGTAGTAGTTGAATTTGTCGTATTTGTCGTATGTGGTTTCAAATCCTCAATTTCAAGAATTGACGAGGTCGTTGAATATTTCTCCGTCTGCGGCTGTGGGTACATCGGGGGAAACCATCCCGGCCACTGAGGGTGTAACGGCACCAAAATCGGTGGTGGGTACATAGGCGGTGGATACGGGTTGTGTGGAAATGGGTTCGGTGGATATAGGTTCGGTGGATATGGGTGCGGCATAGGCGGCACATCAGACGGATGGTAACCTGGCGGCACAGATGGGAAATTCGCAGGATCATCTCCCGGAAAGTATGGTTTGTGGGTCGGTGGGTACATGGGACACGGGCACATGTACGGAGGAAACATGCACGGATTCATACATGGACTCGACGTCTTCTTCTTCTTCTTCCTGCACTTTGGCACGGGTGGGCACGGCTGCTGCGTGGTGGTGGTCGTGGTGGTGGTGGTGGTGGTGGTGGTCTCCTTCGTGGTGCTGGCAGGCTCATCCGATACATGAAGCCGATCCGTTTCATCGTCACTGTCGGAGCATATTGGCGGCGTCGGGCAACCCTCCGGATACGCCAACCCTAATCATCAGACAGTATTAGATAACGGATACTTACCAAAGCACACAAGTAAAAGTTAAACTATAATTAAATTAATTTATTCTGCTTATTCGATGAGATTTGTTGCAAAAGCTGATTTTTGTCCCAGCATTTTCAGCACATGTTTTTGGTAGACTTCATTTTTACAGAGTCCAGTCTTACAATTTCCATACAAACCTCGAAGTGCGTTTTGAAGCTTATAGCTAGGTTGAGGGTGCTTTCGTTCTGGCGGCCGCTGAAGTGGGTTCAACAGCTGCTGTTGTAACTCAAACGGTTGCTGTTGCTCCAAAGGTTGCTGTGACTGCCCTGGGTAATCCTGTTCCGCTTGTCGAAATTGTACATTATCCTGTGGTCTTATTATTGCTTCGTCATTGGAGTTGGCTTCTACACCGTCCCTCATTCTCGCCAATTGTTGTGATTTCGTTAGCTTTGCTAAAGGTTTTAATGTTGCCTTTACCGAAGGTTTCGATGTAGGGTTTACCTTTCCCTTTGTATTCCGTCCTTGCATCCTTGAAAAATATTTTCTCATTAAATATTATATTACATTGGACACCTGAGAAATATCAATTAAACGAGTTACTCTGACTAGACTTAGAAGATATAAATGAAAAAAAAAAAAAAACCTTTCTCGTCGTCTCTGTTTGCACTCCTCGCACATAGCGCAATACACTTCAAGTACTGCTGGATGCTCTGTGTTCTCGTGGCACCGTCTGCAGGATATCCTACAGTCTATGTACTCTTGACTCGAGGGTATTATGGACAGCAACATCAGTATTAAGAGTACTGGGGGCCTGGAACAGAATATTGCAAGTAGTATAAAGAAATAATGCATCTAGACCAGATTGGATGGAGCCCTATACACAGGAGTTTTTTGTGCTGCTGAGGAACATTAAATTTGATTGTGTGAACATTTAATTTCGTTTGATATACCAGTGCAAGTAGGGGATCATTACGGAAGAAAAGAGAGAGAATAAGTATTTCTGAGATCGTTGTTTAGCTTTGTCAAGAGCGTAAATCGTGTATTGTCAACGACGCCACTAAACCACACCGCTGTGGTACGTTTAAAATTTTGTTTTGCAAAATTTTGCACCCCTAGTCTCAGTAGTTTCGGCTGTGCATTGATATATCAGTCAGTCAGCTTTTCCTTTTATATATTATATAGTCGATATAATAAAAAGTACAACTCCACGTGTCTTAGAAATCAATACAAATTTAATTTCCATTTTTTGTCATTAATTCGTTTGTATTCGATTTCTTTTAATAATATTGATAAAATCATACCCAATTTTGGCTTCATGATTCCCAATATTCGGCATGCGTAAGTTTTGACGGTGTTAAAGTTGAACACTAGCAGTGGATCGTTTGTTCGGAGCGAGTCGCTACTGATGTGTTCCGAGTGTAATGTATTTTAACGGCGTGTTACGCAAACATTGCGAAAACAATTTATGTGCCGCCAAGTTATTTGTTTTAGTTATTGAGGCATCAGGTGTTCAGTGTTGACGAGTTGGCGAACGGGAAAGGGGATACACCGTCAAGTATTGCGCTAAACAGTTATTGTAGTGAACAACACACACAACTGATTTTTACCCGACTGAGCCAGAAGGAGGATTATGTTTTTTTACCAAGTGTTGGAATGCAGATTTTAGATCTTGTGACGAAGACTTCTTTTTTGAGCTATATTCTACTATAAATTACAATGTTTTTCATATTCTTTCGTACGTATTTATTTATTGTGTTTTATGTCCTCTTGTCCTAGTAACATTTCCCTGTATTTCCATCAGCCGCGTTGTTGGCTAAACTGTATGTTCTGCATACCTAATATATATGTACTGTAGTCGTAATGCTCTCGTTTACCTGTACTATACATCATTTTCCAAATATATTTTGTGTAAGAGAGAGAGATGTCTAGTGATCGAGAGAAGTTACAGTAAGTTACTATTTATCTTCCACGATTGCCGCCATCTTGCCAAGTAAACTGAATTATTAGTCATTCGAGCCGATATCTATTTAGTTAGAGGTTTAGTTGACACTAAGCTGACCCAGACAGACGATTATCCATTTCAATACAAATTTTTTAACTTACACATCACATTATCGGCAATAAAGTCCAAATATTTCCGAAGATTTACCAAATTTATAGAGAAAATTGAGTTCAGGACTAGAAGCGCTACCACAAGCTCTTAACGCGATCCATTTTACAACCTAAACTGAACTGTTAAAGAGATGGAGCTAAATAGGGTGTATAGCGCCACCCTTCTTTCTCGCTGTAATGTAGCTCGCCGTCCGGCAGTTCGGTAATCGATCGGACCAAGCCCCTGTCGCCGACAGCGCGTAGTGACCCACGCGCTCCTCAAAGAGATGCCAGCAAACCGTAGGGGACCGCGGGGAATTTCTGAAAAGGAAACCCGTAGTCCCAGAACGCAAATGGCAACTGAAGGACACAGGTGTGGTTTTAGTCAGTAAAAGTCTGACACCCCGCTCCACCCAGACTGGAAGAAGTCATTGGATGATTTCCCACCTCAAAAAACCCCCTCTTTCTCGCTCGAACGACATGGTAAGGCACACACCATACAAATTCTAATACATATACATACATGTGTGTATGAAACCTTACTAGAAGCAGCCTTGCTTAGACAAAGTTAGACAGTACATTTAGTAGTACAAATAGAGCCGATCACGAAACCCGTAGAACAATGGTCAATTGGGGAGGACGGCGCGCCAGTAGCCGGTCGTTAGTCCGGGCCGCCGTCCGCGCCGGACCTGGCCGTAAGCGGCACAATGAGCCGGCGCCCGTCACTCTCGGCCGGACGTGTGTGGACTGCGGATGAGCTGGGTTTAGTTAGACCACCTCACGTGTCCTCGCAGAAGGCTAGTTGAGCGTTTTTTATTAGTAACATACGAGTTCTTTGTGGAGAGGAGCTTGTTTGGAGAAATACCTACTATTTTTTTTTTTCAATCAAATTACTTATATAGCTCTGACTAGACAGGAGGGAGTGTCAGACTTTTACTGATTAAAACCCACAGTGTTCCTTCAGTTGCCATTTATTGCGAGGATTGCGGTGACTCCTTTGAACAATCCGCGGCCCTGGCAGGCTCCTGGGGAAGTATTAGCCTTATACTTGTTTCTGCCAGTTTTCTACAATAACATGCACATGAGCCATCATAGCGTTGCCTTTTGTGCATCGCAAAGTTTATTTTTTGTGTGTAGGGTGTAATGTCTGAACTGGTCCGATTGCTAAAATTTTTTGACCGATAGGAAGGTGCTTTAGTCCTGAGTGACATAGGCTATATTTAATGTACGTGTGCGAAGCCGCCGGCAAAAGCTAGTAGGTCAAATATTAAAAAATATACAGCCTGGAGTAATCAAGCCCTTGTTTCTTTTGCAGTTCGGTGGCTATTCAATAATTTTCGTCAAACAGTGTCTTTACTTGGCCTTTACTTTTCGTTTTGTATATTTGTTTTCTTCTCGGTTTCGTGTGGCGTTAAGCTTCTGTATCTCCTTGTGTAGTGGTCGAGCTGACGTGTGTTGTGGATGGGTCACTTGGTTTGTTTTTATTCGGCACATACAGGATTACGGGGCTTCGTAGGTAGGTGCTCATAAGTATTTGCTAGTGAAAAAGGAAAAGGTAGATAGACGAATTAGATTACTTTTTTAATCGACCTTCGTCGATTTATGAAACGAAAATATGATAAACTGTCATCATTTTCCAACCTGTCGACTTGATAGGCCTGTAGAGCGCTGTTTTATTTTTCTAGCCCAATAGGGAGAATAAGACTACACCACTTCTTCTAAGATTTTTTTTCTTCTCATCCAATTTAATCTTGTCACACGTGGAAAAAGGGTCGTCCAGTTTTTCTTTTTGTCGTGTAGTAATTGAAGGAAACCAATTAAACGGGTCGTTGTGGCTTGTGGCAGCTCTGTGTAACAAAGTAACTAAATGTTATTATATGTACGTACTGCTACAATGCTGTACTTATACGATTCAATGTAACTGCCACATATGGTTGGGCACAGTTCCTTGCACTTGTTGTTGACAGTAAAACTATTACGGTTAGTTTTATTTTATACTTAGTTTTGTTATTAATCATTTAATTAAAACTTAATGAGCATGAGAAGCTCTTGTTTACCATCAACCAGTCAACAATGGGTTTGAAGGTCTAACTTTTGATTAGAAGGTACAAAACATGTGTTTGATTTGCGTAAACAACTGTACCTACAGTTTAAGATAACATCACGTATTTGGAATTGACATAAAAAAACCCAATAAAAACTTGTTTTTCTTCACACAAGCCAGTTTAACTAAAACTAAAAAGCCTAACTTGGCATAGTAAACACAATCCCACATGTTTTCCATGGCATCATCATAACTTGAGGCACGCCGCTATGTGCCGCGGGTGCGGCGGCGCGCGTGCCCGGACTCGCAACGCGCGGTGCCGAGCTCGAAGCCTCCGTGTTTTTGTTGTGACGATCGCCTGATAGTAATGTATTGTTTGTTTAAGAAACTAATGATTTTTTTGGAATATTTTGATATTACTTCCTTATTCCTTACGTGTTGGATGGATCGAGTACGAGTGTGTACGGGTCGTAATAGACGGAGATCTGCAGTTTTCCTATCTTCATGGGAAGGTTATTAAGGATATTTATGTTGATGGAGGAAGAGAAATGTCAAATTTATAAAAAAATATTTATAAATATTTTCATAAAAATGGGTTTTTCGAATAACATAAAGAAAAGGAACTCAATGATAATCTGTGAATGATAGGATATTATATAATATATTATATTTATACATATTATATATATTATATTTAGCTAACTCATTCTGCGTGCAGTGGGAACTGAAACTGCGTCACACTTAGTAAAGTAGGTACCTAGTCCAACATTTCCGTTTATCGGTAAAATAAAACAATTACCCTGTAACCCGTTGCCTGGCAACATCATAGTAGTATTACCCACAGTCTAGTGCTCTCGCAGACCCACACCGTCATACAAATAATTGCAGAAGGTACATTAACACAAACTTAGGTGAATAGAACAGTTATTTGTACGGGTCAATTGTTGAGATGGGGCAGTAAGGGCAGATAACTAACCATTGTAGCTACAGGAAACTGTTTCTATATATCCTGTGACTAAGGATTGAAAGCGCAGCATACAGAGCAATTTATTAAGATTTGGTTGATGCTAGAGAAGAAGAAATCATCATCAATATAATTGTTTCAAATGCTGGGCACAGACCTCTCTCTAAGAGGAGCTAGGCCGCAGTCACCCTGGCCAAGTGCGGTATCGTAGACCTTACCTATCTTGGTAGTCACGCCCTTTCTAACCATATCTTTCACACGACACAACCCATGCATCGAATGCTGTAGTCAAACCAGAAAATATAAACTGATATTGTGGAATAGAGGACATTCGCAAAACTCTTGCCTGAGAACTGCGGAGATAGTTAAAAAAAATGCTCTTATAGTTTAAAATGTTATGTTTTATCCTCATTTGGCAGTCGGGCTTCTGTCTTTTGCTTTTCAGCGACTAGATCGAGTCTTTATGCTAGACCGCGCGTGGTAATTGACTTGTTACCATCACATGCCTGAAGAAAGCAGTATTTGAATGCAGAATATTGATAGACAGGCAATTTTTTTAGAAGGCTGCGTCTGGTACAATCATTTAGATTTTTTATGCCAATCCGGTTTCGTTAACTAGGTAGCTATAGAACCCTCATCCCAATACTCTCTAGCTACTCCCAATAATGTCATAGAGGATGAACCTTCCCTTATTTAACTCCCCTATAGGACGATTCGCAACGCTTGTTCCCAAAAGAAAAGATGTAACCCATCGGTTCAGGTTCTGCGATGTATTTCAGTGAATGAATTGAAAATGTATAAATCATCCATCTCAAGCGTAAACACGGTCATTGATTTCAAGAGTTAAATAAAGAAGCGTGGCGTGATATTATTCACGTTAGGTGTTTATATGGAATTCTCCAAGTTGGACACATGACGCGAACGTACGAGTATACAACACGTTCCATTTCATTGATGACTGGACACGTCCGAGTAATTACATAATGTACACGCGTGTTACCTAACTAGATTCACTATCGTTTATTAATGTGGTGTGTAATGTGCTATGTTCTTACATTATGTACCGTGTCAGCTAACATGAGGTTCCTTTATGATAACAACGGGTTAACATATCTCTGGTTCTCCTTTTCTGGTATTGTATCGGTATGAATTGAATTAGAGTTTATTATGCCGTGGACGTATATGGTATTATTAGCCATTCAGCTTGAGAAACGCTTTGTGTTGTATCTATGTAGGTATTACCACTATCATGGAGGCCTAATGCAGGGTTCTGGAGTGACGACCGCGCATCGCAAGACGCAGTGTTGGAAGGCCTACCACAAGGTGGACCGATGACTAGATGAGGGTCGCGAAAATCCGATGGATGCGGAGCGCACAGGACCTGTCGTTGTAGCGACACTTGGGGGAGGTCTGTGTCTAGTAGCGGACGTCTTTTTTTAATTCTTGAGAGGTTCGGGCTTGACCGCTACTTAACTTTTCTGCTGAAAAGATCAAGAATTAGAGCGGCTTTTTAGCTAGAAAACATCTGGCGAAGCCCCAAATTATCTTCTTAGCGTGTCAATGGCAAAACTAGTTAAATTTCTTCCCTAACCCAGTATTCGATCACAACAATGCGTGGCCGAATACTGAACCTACGTGAACAGATAACAGCCCCAGACTGTTTAAACTCTTAACATCAATCAACACCAATCGCACGTAGCACAGCAATATCGATTGCCAGTGACTTGGTACTCACCATTATTGTCGACTACGACTAATTGCATAGATAGTACTCGCGGCCTCCATTATATTATACTTGACTCCATACGGATAATTGACGATCAATACTATTGTGTTAAATTATAATAGCCTGCCATAGTCAGTTCCAATTGTGATAAAAAATAATTATGATTTTGATTAGCGCTCTACCGCTAGTAGAAACAGTTCCATATATCCAATCAATGTTTGACTGACCTGTTGGTCTAGTGGTTAGTGGCCCTGACTGCTATGCCGGAGGTCGTGGGTTCGATTCCCACTCAGGACAAATATTTGCGTGATGAGGACAATCATTTGTTCTGTGTCTGGGTGTAATTTATCTATAATATGTAAGTATTTAGAAATATTTACGTATGTTTAAACATACGTCGGCGTTGTGTTGTGTGAATATATATTACCTATGTACCACAATCCCCTGCTGATTATAGATGGTTTCCAAGTTGCACCACATCTCCTGGTTCTCCGCTTTCCGCTTCTATTCTAACCCATGACTCCCTCAACCGTGATTGGGTAATCAATTTGAGAGCATCTATAGAATTTGGAACCCATGTTAATTCGCCTGGGAAACTGTTGTCTCCACAGGAAAATCCTGTTTGTAGATTTCGTTACGTGTCTTAATCGACAACTTCAATTGTGTTGCCATTAAAGAAATTACTAAGACAAAAATAGTTTTAACATTATCGATCTTTTTGGTACACATCATTATGTTTGGTTCAGCTTACGTTGAAATTGTGTTTACTTCGTTAACAAAAATAAAACATTGATGAAACACACACTATGTGGTATACTTACATATTCTGTGCTACAGCTACATTACGTACACGCGATAAGCGTTAAATTGGCTTGCTCTGACCGGATTACCGGATGCTGTACCGTCACACAGAATTTTATATCACCCCCGCCGTGTTTGACTCTAAGATAAACTCCGTAAAGCTCAGTAGATTATTTATTTACGTATTGACACTAACGTGTTGTTTATTATTCAGTAAACATATTTATTTCGCCATAACTTATTCACATATGTTTGATGAACGCGACGACGCGACGTCGATGGATAACCCTGATGGATTAGTTTGCTAGTTGTTAAGCTCTCACTACGAGTATTATCTACGCGTAACCAACTTGTTAGTTACTTAATTTGATTTTGAAATTGAATTTTGGAACTTATAGTAGGTAGGTATTACTTATATTCTGGTTTATTTAATATGTACCGCTCACCTAAACATTGCCATAAGTATAATTATCATGAGTTGGACACTTACACTTTAAAATTAAGTAAAAGGTTTTCGACGACATGTATTCGTTCAAACTAACGTGTTTTTATGTCCATCTCATATGTATCTTACTCAAAAGAAAGAATATTGTTTTCGATGAAGATAATTATTAATAACAAATAAATTAATTATTAATTAATTGGTTATTAATTAATAATTATTAATTAATTGGTTATTAATTTATTTTAACGACAGTGATGGTGTAAGTATTCATACGAGCGGACTTAGTGCAACATTAAGGCTACCTGTGGTATAAAAAAATAGTTACGTACATTTTAGCTACAATGTTATTCATAATGTCTGATCAATACAAGTTAATTCAAAATATTCTACACTTTTTCAGAGCATTCTTGACAAATTTTTAGTCTTGCGTTGAACATCGAAGCACTCCAATTCCATCTTCGTAACCCAGTAAGCAACTATCTATACTAACCAGTATGTCTCGTTGTGTTCCAGGTATAAAATGTCCGGTATGCAGCAAGTTCGTGCTTCCGGACGACATCGAGTGCCATCTTGTCATGTGCCTCACCAGGCCAAGACTCTCCTATAATGGTTAGTAACACCTTGTTAACTTTCTTTTGTAATGTATTTAATCAGAAACTGGATAGGTAGTATTCATCGCGTCCATTTGTTGTCCAGGCTTGCACTGGAGCTGGGGGCGAAGTTGAACTGTGGATGATGATGATGATGATGATGATTTCATAGTATCCACTGAGTATACAGCGAATTGAATACCTATATGTATATTCAGCAGATACTAAGAAATCATCAACTAAGTAAGTAAGGACTATTGTTTTGGCGACGCTTGGGGGAGACCTATATTTACATCTTTCCCCTGTACGTACCCCTAAAGAACATTATGACTCTGGAGAAAGACCACAATGCTGTTAAGAGTAGGTACTAGAGAAAATCCTCAGTATTTGTGATTGAAATACTAGTTCCATTTCATGGAAGGGGGTATTTTTAAAATTGGGAAAATTATAACGCAATGAGTCAATAGTGCATGCTTGTATAGCTGAGTCAGATTCTTTATACTGAGCGTAAACACCGACGTGCGTTGTTTGACTAGCGTTGTTAGACACGCCAGCGAACTATTTTGATGACCACTGAATGATGCTTGCCAAACTAACGCCCGATAATCTGTTATCTAAAGGATTCCTATAATGTTATCACATTATTCAATCATTTCGGGGTCCAGAGAAAAAGTGAATGTTATAAGAAAAAAATATTTAATTAAATTAAACTTTTCGCCAAACACGATGTGCCAAATTATATAGAGCAGTGGTGGTCCAGTGGTAATGGCCGCGACTTACGAGTTGTAGGTCGCAGGTTCAAACCCAGTCAGGCGCATTACTTTTTGTAATTTATTTCATCACCACTGCTCTCAAAACGGTAAAGGAAAACTTCGTGAGGAAACCGAAATGTCCTAGAATCAAAAATTCGAAAACATGTGACATCCGCCACCGCACCGGGCCCGCATGGTGGTTATGATTATGGCCCATTCCCTCTCCTAGAGGGCAGGTCTGAGTCACAGTTCTGGGAAAATTATAAGGCTGATTATGCTTATATGCAAAATTATATCCTTTCTTAATAATCAGGTAATCTGTAGCAGTGGGAACATTACAGACTGCTTAAGCTACTGTATCTACATAATCTATTGTATTTACAAAGCCAACTAGTTAAACTACGTCGGGCACTCCCAACAAGATTTGTAAGCAGCTGAACGTAATTCACAATGCGATTCATCAAGAAATAGTGGAAATAAGCACTTGAGAGCAGGACGGAGGCTTTCCCGGTAATTAGCAACAAGACGTTGAGTGAAATAGCTCATTAAGTATTTATGTAGAGCCCGGAGAGATTGGCTGAGAGATTATGCTTATCTTTGCATTATGGTTATTACAGTTTTCCTCGTAAACTGACAAGAAAATGTAATGTTATTAAATTACTAGTTTGTAATTACTGTAGCAGTGGTGGCCCAATGGTAACGGTCCGAACTTACGAGGTGTAGGTCGCGGGTTCAAACCCAGCCAGGCGCATTCATTTGTGTAATTTATTTCATTACGGTGTGCTGGGTCCGTGTGATGGATACCCAATCCCTCTCCAAGAGAGGAGGCCTGAATCCCAGCAGTGGGAAAATTATAAAGCTGCTTATGCTATGCTAATTAACTGCCTCGTTGATTGGTGTTGTAGTAAGAAGTGCGACTGTTGAACATAGGGCTTTAGGTTCTATCCTTAGGTGGCCAAAGTGGATGGACATTAGGAATTTGTTAGTACCAACTCGGGGGCCTGGCCTACGGTCTGGTTAATTGTAATCACGGAATAAAGAAAAGTTTGTAATAGACTCGCCCACTTTTAGTACGTTAACTTAACTAGCATATGAGAGTGCACTATACACCCCTTACTTTATGGTTGGAAAGTCGTCAAGTAACGTCTCACGCTCATGTTGGAGCGTGAGGGAGTATCAGACTTTTACTGCCTAAAACCCACATGGGTTCCTTCAGTAGCTTTTTCCGTTCTAGGGCCGCGGTAACTCTTTCGAATAATCCCGCTGCCTTAGCAGAAGTATACACCACACAGTATACTGTGCTGCCTATCCGTTCATGGGATATAGGCGCGATGTTAAAGTTTTAGAGATTTAACGTCGTGTAATGTTGTGGAAAGCGTTAGTTTACAGCTATGTGAAGTCAGATCCAATTTGTAGAAGAAAGTTTATCAAATTATGTAAACTTTGTACACTTACACTAACTTTATTAATAACTGGTATGAAATGTTTGGTATGTCTTAAACTAACTTGACTTTATAACTTTAGCATTCAATAGTTAAATATCCAATAAAATAAGCTCTGTTTATGTTAATTTATAATTAAATTGTTGATCTTTTATAATACAGTTTTACATGTAATAACGATTTACTTGTTTCAATCTTTTGCAGTTTATTGGTAGCACATATGTATATTTATAAAACTGCATAAAGCTGCATACTGAACAAACAATACACCTTACCCCCTCTTTTTGAGCCAGATAATGTTTGCAGCAAACGTTGTTGGTTATCAGGTTCGATTACAAGGACCTGAGTTAAATACCCGGGTCGAACAAAATGTTATATAGTTTTTCTATCTGGAATTTCTTATTAGCAGACTGGAGTTTAGAGTTATGTCCCCAGCTGATGGGAGTAGGCTTGCTTCATGGAACTTAAACAGGGAAACGGGGTAAAGTGGAAGTACAATAAATGCACCTCTCACATTTTCAGGAAATACTTCTGTAGTGTTATTCATATCCATTGTCTTAGTCTGTCTTTATCTAATGAGTGTTTACTGTGTTTTCCAGAGGACGTGCTGAGTGATTCAAAGGGCGAGTGTGTGATCTGCCTGGAGGAGCTCTCGGCCGGAGACACCATAGCCCGCCTGCCCTGCCTTTGCATCTACCACAAGGGGTGAGATCTTTGTTCACTTTTTATTGGTAGACTACTCTACTTGGCTAGATTTACTAATGGGTGACGTGTTACCTGGATTGTTGAGATCAGGGCCTCAAGTCTGCTATTACAATAGTGTCAGAATGGATAGACCATTGATTTCATAATTGTTGATTATGACAAGTTCGGTAATCTACTAATATAATGGCGTCATTATGACTTTCCAATGGTCAACCACTGACACTCCATTGAAAGAAGGGCATAGATTGGTAATACATATTGACAAATTAATGTCTGACGCGGCAATCTGCTAAAATTTTTACAGTTCCTTTGACCGCCATTAGAACGCCATTGCTTTTAATAAGCTCCATATTGTCATCCTATCACAACTCTATTACGAGACCATTGACCGACTACTGATCGATCATTATGAATTAACAGATTACGAACTTTTAGCAAAATGACAATTTGATCGTGTTGGAATAACGAATTAATAAAAATAGCAGACTTGGGCCCCAGATCTCTGTGTTCACCAACACTGTGGCAAAGTGTGGATTGTGTATTTGTTACCCCACTTGAAATGAAAGAGCTCTATCCAGCAAGCAACTGCGATATGCTTAGTAGTACATTAAAGTTATAACTTATAAACACAGTGATAAGGTAAATTTAGCATGTTTCTGCAGGAAAACATTAGATAAGGTATTGTTACTAAGTATGTGGTCTTAGATAACACAAACAGCTGTTATGTTGAGAACGTTTTGAGATTTACAAAACATTGACACGATAAAAGAAAAGGATTTTCTCATAGAACCATCCTTCCAGCCTTGAAACCATTTAACATTATATTTGAAAATAGTATCTATATGATTTGATAACAATGCCATGGTTACAATAAGTCAATTCAACATTTTGTGTGGGGCGATACGTTGACATGTTATTGCTTAACTAAGTTTATATATACCTGTATAGATATATTCCATGCCGATTTCGGCTACGACTATGTGTAAATAGCCCTTATCTTGGCTGTGAAGGAATCGTTATTAACTTTCTGCGAGGCAGCACTCTGCAAAGACGTAACAGAGCTAGCCCGCTGTGCCACATGCCACAGTAATTGTCTTTATTACGGCACGTGCTAGGAACACTAACTGAAGACGCAACTAATCTTGGGAAGTGAATCTAAAGTTTGTTTTTTCTATCAGCATTATATTCTGCTGTATACTCGTTCTAGAAACATAGAAGTCTGCGTTTTGCGCAGTAATATGTAATGTAATACACTATTTTCTGATGACACACTCGATAAGTCACCACAAACAAACGACAGACCTGCATCAGTCATCACGACTATCATGAATATCAGCATTACGTGGCTTTTTATGTTTTATTTGTTTACAAACACAAAAGTAATTATCCTAACTAATATGATTAGTTGCTTGTCGTGGACCTTTTAAAGACCGCTAATTAATTAAATTCAGATTTAGATACCGAGAGCGATCATCGCAGTAAATCTTTCTATCGAAAAATTAATCTAAGGTGTTTTATTCGAGGAACTAAACCATTTTTTGATAATAATTATTATAATTGTAGCCTTTAGGTAGTCGTACATATATCAACTTGTTCAGTTTCATGTAATATGAAGGCTAGATAAAACAAAATAATAGTTTCACAATCAATTTGCCGATAGCGCGTTATCTGATCAGACTGACAGATAGTCGTTGTACATTGATTGTATCGGAACACCGCGATACTGGGAACTGAATCAGACTTGCAGTTATCTAGTTAAACCTGCAGTGTTATCGTAAAATCGTTATTGTGACTACCGCGTTGATTATTCGTAGGTTTTTAATAAAAGTCCGTCTAATAGCCGATTTTGAAAGACTGTAGGCTCTTTGTTTCAGCGCCTTGTATTTCTAAAGAATCGATTGGATACCAATTAGCACCTAAAACTAGTCTTAATTGTTGCCCGGCCGTCTATACATTTCTATAATGATAGGTTGCCATCACAATTCTTAGTAGCTTTTGATCACTATCGATTAAAAACTTGTATTTACCTGTTTCTATTCCAGTCCTTGTTTGTGACATAACTGTCACTTGAACTGTAATATAACTGTACCCCTATATATTTGCTATACTTCTGAGAAATACTCTCAAATCCCCCTTAGCAACATCGCTGCTCTTCAGGGTACTCTAGGGCTCAGAGCGGTACCTAGACAAAGCTTCCGATAAGGCTCTCGCCGATCTAGGTCGCCCGATACTTTAGTCGAGAACTTTTGATCTGAGCCATGCATCTGGGGTAGCACCTCGTACCCTACCCAGCCTCTGTTTATAGATAGTGGAGGCTTGAGTGCAGCTATTGGATGTTAGAAGGGTTGCTAACGCCATCTGTTGACTGCACTATGTGTTTATAATTTTCAGACTAAAGTAGATAAAAAGCGTTAGTAGGTAGTTACTAGGTCTTCGTTTGGAAATTTCAAAAGGTTGCCGGAGTTCTTTACATTGAAGAGCATGGGACTGTTTTAAGTTTCACAAGTTCTTATTCACTATTTTTCAATAAAAACATTAATCCTGTCGCAGTTTTCAAAACTTTATGAATATCCGAGTTCAAGGTGTCCAAGAAATGTTATTCATAGTGTAAAATATTAACATGCATCCTTTCTCATGTTCCAGATGTATAGACCAATGGTTCGAAGTGAACAGATCGTGCCCCGAGCACCCCGGCGACTAGTAGTGCGGCGCGGCGCCGCCTGCCATGTGTGCGAGTGATACTTTTATACTGAACTGACTGTGCCCCCGGGCTTGTAAATATAAACTTATGCTAGTGAGATGTTTTACCGTTTAATGATTAAAACAAAATAAGAAAAAAACAAAGACAATTATAGTAAACGAAACGCTACGGGAAATTGTCGGTGGAGTATTAATAATACTTATAATTATAAATTTTACAACGTTACTCTTTAGTTCAAACGCCGAAATGATTAGTTTGTTTTTATTTGATATGTATAATTGTATAATGTAAATTATAATATACTTGTATTGTATGTATAGTGAACGTTAGTTTTGTTTCGCAGTAAGGTATACCAAGCAAGGGTTATGTTCGAGCTGACTGGTTGTCGCGGGTTACATATCTGTTTCTTAAGCTTATATATTATAATATAATATATGATTTGATCTTTTTCATCTTGATAATAAAGTTGATTTGTTTCTAAATTTTCTAACATTGTTTTCTTTGTGTCATGTCCAAATTAGGTGAACAGGAGAAACATATTGTTGCTACAAACCCTTTCGATTGCAGTATGGTTTTATTTATTTAGGAGGCAAGTAGCGAATGGATTATAAGGAAACAAGATATTATTTCTAGTATAATAATATTTATTGACTTTATACCTACCACATAGTTGAAAAACTTGATCTGACACTAAGGAGTCATAAAACTAGTCATGAGAACTGAAGTACAGAGATCATAATCACACAGAGACACACTACTATCAATAAGAGGTTATTAAACATGTTTAAAATTGCAAATAATTATTCAGTTTTATTTAAGGACAAAATTAATTATTCAGTTGAAGACAAAATTACGAGCTATTGGATTTCTCAAGAAATATAAAAGAACACACATTTCTTATGTACCGTTATTCTAATATTGCAGCAAAAATTATTTTAGAAAACAATCAGTCATACACACATTGTTTGAAACCGATTGTTCCTGTACATGTTGGAACAATACAATAGTTTTAAAGATCTTCTGTTGACACCTAGCATGAACATAGGCAGAATAGGAGTCACGGTTTTTGTATGATTATAGACAAATGTCTTATTCGGAACTAGTCCCAAAATGGAAGGAGAAAAACCGTGAAGTGAAGAGTGGCACAAGATGCCTGTCGATGAGGTCAGGTCCATCGGTCGTGACGCTGATGTTCGTGCTGGGTGCGCGTGTACTGTGCGTGCTACATGGGGGGAGCCCCCCGGGGGACGCCGCGTCAGCGCAGGAAGGAGCGCGGGGGGCGCCCCCGCGGGCCTCGCGCTGCGCCCCCCCAGCCCATGCCGCCTGCAACAATATGGTTATAAGTCAAGACTTCCCAGCCACTACACTCCTCATGCTTGAACTAGCGCACCAATACAATTCTGTCAACTAGCCGAAGTATGGGCGAGCGGGGTACTGCGTTTTGATTGGTTCGACTAAGGTCAGTACGGTACACTAGGGATGGTTAGGTTTAAATAAGTCCCGAAAGTATCAATATGTTTTTTTAACAATATTTCGTACAATTATTAGTTGGTTTTTTTACCTTCCTAGTTCTTGATATTATTTTAACATAAAATGTACATACTTAATGTAATTAATAAATTTTAAGTGGTAGAATAAAATAAAAATAAAAACTTTCTATTTATAAAAAACATAACATAGCTACATACAATTAATATGATAGTAAAAAAAATATATTTGCCCTCCTTTTAATGTAATCAGGTAAAAATAAAATCAGGATCTTTTGGGTACCTAAAATCAATAACCAATTCACAATGAAATTCCGTCCCATTACATAGTCTTTATAGTAGTAATAAAATATCGTATAAATAGTAAAGTGCGTTTTTTAATTAAAGATAATGATTTGACAATTCGAATGTTGCATGTTTTTTCCATTTCATAAATAGTGATGTTACTTAACCGATATTGAACCAAAAACCGAAATAATCGTAAAAATTATTTTGTTTTAAATTTATGCAACTAATTATGGTCGTTTTTGTATTTTCTGAAGGTAATTTGATAGATACAAATGTCTACTCATAAAATAAAATATAATTGAAGCTTAAGAATTGACAGACTAGCAAAAACTGTGTCATTTTATTTTTTCGTCTCGATTTGGTGATAATCCAGACGAAAATATAGAATAACTCAAGCTGATATTTTTGTCGACACATTATTACGACTCTACTAATAGGTACTATTAATAATGACTTCGGTTTAAAAAAAAAAGGAAGTAGTTTTAGGTGTGGGTCTAATTACATTCTGTACCTACGTAATATTTTTTGATCTAATTCAGTGTAGGTTTCACATTCGTACCTGTACCTACTGCATTTTAACTTCGAGTTGATCATCTTCAGTTTCCTGTTCAATCTTTTTTTTGTAAGTTTTGTAAAGATTCGTACAAGTTTTGTAAAGTTGTCAATCTGTCTTCGATCTCTTTTAAAATATGAACGTATATCTTATTGAAATGTATTTTTCGTCTTCGTCAGCTTAACCCACAGAGTACTTTGTAATATACTAGCACAACCTGAAGTATGCTCGTAACCGTTTTAGATTCTATAGTTCAACAGACTTCGTCGTCGCCAATGTTCAATAAACAAATAGGTGACAAAAAATATTCACTGCGACTTCGTGATGAAGTAGATGGCTGAGCTTCTACTTCCACCTCGTAAATAAAAATGTAGAAGAATTTGGATTCAATTGAAAAAATCAACAATATGAAACTTAACAAATAACTCAACAAGTAACAATAGGATAAACTCAACAAGAATACCAACAACGCATAAGAAACACGGAACACATTCGATTCTTTGCAAGCAAAGTAACGAATGAAAAATAAAATGGTGGTGAGAGAATCGAAACCTTTTTCTTTTTGTGTTGACATGGCTACAGCTAGTAATTAGCAGAGCTTGCGGGCGCTACCCGAGCGCAGAGCTTGCGGGCGCTACCCGAGCGCAGAGCTTGCGGGCGCTACCCGAGCGCAGAGCTTGCGGGCGCTACCCGAGCGCAGAGCTTGCGGGCGCTACCCGAGCGCAGAGCTTGCGGGCGCTACCCGAGCGCAGAGCTTGCGGGCGCTACCCGAGCGCAGAGCTTGCGGGCGCTACCCGAGCGCAGAGCTTGCGGGCGCTACCCGAGCGCAGAGCTTGCGGGCGCTACCCGAGCGCAGAGCTTGCGGGCGCTACCCGAGCGCAGAGCTTGCGGGCGCTACCCGAGCGCAGAGCTTGCGGGCGCTACCCGAGCGCAGAGCTTGCGGGCGCTACCCGAGCGCAGAGCTTGCGGGCGCTACCCGAGCGCAGAGCTTGCGGGCGCTACCCGAGCGCAGAGCTTGCGGGCGCTACCCGAGCGCAGAGCTTGCGGGCGCTACCCGAGCGCAGAGCTTGCGGGCGCTACCCGAGCGCAGAGCTTGCGGGCGCTACCCGAGCGCAGAGCTTGCGGGCGCTACCCGAGCGCAGAGCTTGCGGGCGCTACCCGAGCGCAGAGCTTGCGGGCGCTACCCGAGCGCAGAGCTTGCGGGCGCTACCCGAGCGCAGAGCTTGCGGGCGCTACCCGAGCGCAGAGCTTGCGGGCGCTACCCGAGCGCAGAGCTTGCGGGCGCTACCCGAGCGCAGAGCTTGCGGGCGCTACCCGCCGACGCTGCGGGTTACCGCAGGCCGCGTGATTCTACTAGTTCCTCGCCGTTGCAGCGGGAGACACAAACAACCGCGAACACTGTGGCCGTAAAATGCGTCGTGAAATGTGCTTTAATTTTTACATATATATTCTAAAGAAGTAGCCGGCCCGCAACCGCGGCGTATATGGGTGAAAACCGCTTCGTGAGATCTTAGCCTAAGTAAAAGACCGAGTGTTATCAATTATTTTAATTTTCAATTCATATTAGACTAAAAAAACACTACCGTATTAGTCCTACTTTCCTTATAGGTTCTATTGTTAAAAAAACCGGTATGAAAAATCGAATTTGGAGACATTACTTTTAAGCAGGCAACATATTTCTGGAGTTTGACATTTGCACTTGTCAAATCATTATCTTTAATTAAAAAACGCACTTTAAATAGGTTGTTTACTTTATCGATAACTGATGTGGTCATTGGTACATTGGTGATGTACCAATTCTTATGACGACATCTGTTGTTTTCTTACCTACATCAGATCTATAATGTCATATGCACATATAGACATGCATCGCCTGTTATTAGATGTCTAGTAGCTGGAAGGTCGTTGTTGTAAGTCCAACGAAACTGTGCCAACACAATGATAACTAACACGGCTAAAAGGTCTAAGCTACCGGACTACTGAGATACGGGCTGATAATTAGAATAAATTTTCAGGAGACATGCTGCACCACCATTTCAAATACTAAGAAAATAATAAATATTTTATTTTAGCATGACTCCAGAACATAAAGTTCTTGGATTCGACTTTCAGGTTCTCATAGATTTTCCATCAAAAAGTGTATTAACATTACTACTACTAGATTTTCTAGATTTACACACGTCTGCCCAGTTCTCTCGGAAATAGAAGCATAATGATTCGCTCCTGGTAGTCTGGTGGTTTGCAAGCATGACCGTTGAGAACGATACCCTGGGTTCAATACCCCGAACAGATAGTGTCATTGAGTTTTGAACTGCTTCCTCAGCACCTAGTTCTGCATCTTCTAAATAATAAGTTATAAACTCAAATAATAAAACTTACCCATCATGTATTGAGATGCTGGTGGAAAGTGTCCGAAATGGGAGGCTCCCATCTCCCACGCTCCGCGGCCGCGACTGAAACACGGGAACACAAAGTTTCACTACCTCGAGGTACAGGGCGACGGAACGGTTGGCGCAGTGGTTGAGCGGTTGGCTGCTGCGCTGCGGGTCGGTGGTTCGATTCCCGCTTTTTCGATTCGAATTTTTGGGTTTGTTGTCCCCGCCACGAGGCTCGGTAGCGGGGATGTTATGGAGCTCCGTAACCGAAATCAATATAAAACTTTCGGATAAAGGCGGAGTGTAAATGACAGGTACGGGAGGTTTTGTTTTGCCTGACTATTAAACTTGTTAAAAAATAAAAGGCCCGTTTGGGGGTCCGGTGTAGTAGTAGCTTAGTAGTATTTACCTTACTACCCCTTTTTATTTTTGTAGTGTAGCAGTACACCGTACAAGCCGCTAGGTAGTCTCGTAGTAGTTTTTTTGACAACTATAGACTAGAAATAAGGTTTTTTTTTTATATTTGTGTTTTACTTTTAATTCTAATAATATCAGTAACAGAAATTATCCGAAACTAGCGATAATCCGAAATTTCATATTTATAACATCCCTGCTCGCAGCCCTGACGTATAGCAGCGACGAGCAATGATTATGATTGAAACTTAATTTTCTAATTGGAGTGTATTCCATATTTATACACACCCCAATTAAAAAATTAAGTTACATTAATACAGTTACAAGTATATTCGCACAGTAGAATTATATTTTACTGTGTAAATCTGCGTTTATGTATTTTTGTCCACAACTAAGCTCCGCACGCATGGAGAGAGAGAGGGAGGCCAAAGAAAAGATGGATGGATTGTGTGAGAACTGATATGAAAGAAAAGGGAGTTAGTGATAGCGTGACGAGTGACAGGACAGAATAGAAGAAAAAAACGTGTTGTGCCGACCCCAAATAAAACGGGACAAGAGCAGGAAGATGATGACTAAGCTCCGGACGTGTACTTAGCCACGCTTAAATCGTGCAGTCGCAGTCCTAGGGTAACATAACAAACCTCTCGGTACACATCCTAAATATCAGTAACTGGGCTGTCGGACACGCCAGCGCAAGCTTACGCAATAGATAGCGTAGTTTCTGGGAGAATTTCTCAGCGGTAGCCCGGAGCTTGCAATACCTCTGTGGCTCGGTGCACACGAGTTTACTGTGTTGGTACTGCACAACAGCTTGTTGAGGGCCGGATTGTCGCCCTATCAGACTATGAGAGTGAAGGAAGAGTGTGGCGACATCTCTGCTGCCACACAGGAACTAAAACTACAAAATCCTGCATCGCGGTATTAGTTATCCGCGCGATTAGAACATTACAACAGTCTAAAATTAACTGTCGTGAAGTTGCCCGGAGCAGACAAAATACCCGTCTGGTTGGAGCATCCTCACTTTTCCTGTTCCGCATCTCTATAAAAGAGCATGGACCTGTATTTGCGTATACTTGTGTACTATCATATCTCCTGCTTCGATGGTAAGTCTTCGCTAAAATTTGCAGCTCAGGGTTGCCAGATGCCGAATGTTTTATCTCGTACTAGGGCTGTCAAATATCTCGTAAAGGTACACATTTTAAAAATCTTAGACCTTAATTTAAGTACACTATGTACTATAACTAGCTAGCCTGGGGCAGAAATACCGCCAAATGAAAAATCATACATCCTACCATCTTACCTAGAGTGAGAGATATAATTTTTTAATAATTTTACCAAAATCTTCAAAAAATAAAACAAATTACTAATAAAGTAAGCAAGTACTTACTTGCTACTAGTACATAATTTTAATTATGGTTTTATTTGTTAGTGATATTAAATATTACTGTCAGGGGTATTGGTAACATCATCTTCGTTTTTATTGTATAGTTTTTCATGTTGTTGTACTGATTCCGGATAACATTGTTAAAATCTCGTAAAAAAAGTGTACGAGTTTTTTTTTTCTCGTTTCTCGTACAGCGACTGCTAAATCTCGTAGTTACGAGATTTCTCGTACATCTGGCATCGCTGCTACACAGGATAGCGTAAATAAAGTGGTATACTCACAGATGTCGGTAGTGCGCGTGCATGGGCGCGGCCGACGCGAACCTGCCGCGGTCCGCGACGGCGATGCCGCGCCGCATGCCTCTGCAATTAAACATCATAATATTACCTACATACGAAACGGCTGTACAAACTGTAGGATAGGTAAGGTATTTTTTACATAGCATGGCAGCAGGACGAAAATATGCATCTTCAAGATGAGAGAAAAGGATAAAACCGTACCATCCTAAATTAATTGTTATGTAATTGCTTGAATTTAAAATTGACGAAATAAAAACCAAACTGCATCTTACTATTGATCTACAGTCATATTATAAAGAGGTCTAGGTAATCTCTGGAAGTACTGGTCCGATTGCTAAAATTTTTCACCGATAGAAAGCTGTTTTATTCCTAAGTGACATAGGCTATATTTTATGTACGCGGACAAAGGCTAGTAAATGATACATTTAGTATAAGTAACTCAACAAAATGTACTGAGCAGCAAATGTTTTTCGTGATTGTTTGTAACGATATCTATTATACCAAAGGAACTAAAATTTAAAATACCTCTTCATTGAATTTCAAGTCCAGCTATGTAGCATCATAGATGTCGCTGCAAACAACTTAATTGAATTTTTAAAGTAATCGTGAATAATAAGTTATGTCATGTTATGTCTGAGTTTCCACACTTAGTCCTATGTGGACCAATGTACCGTGGGCCATGGCGGCCATAACCTCTGGAGGGCTTATTCCAACCAGCCCACCTCTCTCCAATAACAGATTAGTCACCCCCTTGGGGGCAACCCTTCGCCACTATGGCCCTTGTGGTGTTGTTTATGTTTACTTGTACTGCTCTTAATCATAATAATAAATTAATACATTGTATGCGTTATAATTGTTTTTATGTATCTTAATATAAATGTGCTACTTTTATTAAATAAACGATATTCTATTCTATTCTAATCCTTGCATTTGTGATCCAGCCACTCAGGGTCGGGTCAACACCGTGACGTTCGAGTGCTGTGCTGATGCTTCGGAACATAGTCTTATCGAAGGCTCCTTCGATATCGATGAAGACTGCTAACGCCGCCTTTGTGATTTATTGCGCATTAGATCTTTGTGATCACGCTATGCAGTTGATCGTGTGAATATTATTATAAGGTTTATTTTTTTTTCATACTGAGTGGTCTAGGAATGTTATAACTCACCCTCTCACTCGCACCCACGGATAAGTATTGCCACGCGCTCGCACCATTAAAATAATCTGGATGAGCGTTAGAAGTGGTAAAACCATCAAAACCGTGTGGCTACTGGGGAAACATAATCTTACAATTACAGAAGAAACAAAAAAAACAGCTTTTATTGTTTAACGTAAGTACAATTACATATTATTGAAGTTTAAGGGAGTCTGGCGAGGGGTTACCACCATTCTAAGTGGCAGGCAATGGATGGCCCATGTTTCCATCTAGTTACCATCCAGAAGAACATATTTATAAAAAAAAAGAACTTTATTTAGCTTGCTATATTACACACCTTTGTTAATTGTTATATAGTAAAGCCAACATAACTGAAACTTCACAGTAGAACGATGATCTACTATGAAGTTTGTACTACCTGTGTTAGGGACATGCACTGCACACTCAGTAGTGTTGCCCAAATTCAGTCTTGGTCTTGCAGTCTTGGTCTTGTTCTTGCGTTTTTGCAAGACCAAGACCAAGAACAAGACCGCGTATTTTTAGCAAGACCAAGACCAAGACTGACCGTGCAAGACTTGAGCAAGAACAAGACATAGCCTGCAAGACTCTTGCGTCTTGCAGCTAGGACTTAGCGCTATTTCACTGAGTAGTTAGGTGTAACAGTTCGGTGTATAGGTAGGTACGCTTAGGAATTCTATGAGACGCAAAAAACTGTATCAAAGAATATGAAAAACTGGACCTATGCGCATTACGACTAATACCATAAACATAGCGAATAAAAAAATATCTATTAAAATCAAACTGAGTGCATGCATAGTTATGTTTTAACCATCGGCACTTTGATAATGCGGCATCAAAGGTTTTGTACTTACTTCTCAAAGAAATTTGCCGCTTTTCGGAAGTACATGGTTATGATACACGCGCCGGCAGCTTCTTTTGAAATCTAAAACAATCGTTGCCGCCACGCCGAAATCATAACATTTGACACTATTTGATTGCCGCCATAGGGCGTAGGTATACTCATGCAAAATAATTTCCTAGTAGAGTACCTACATGTGTTCCAAAGAATAAATAAGTTTCAGAGTGCTTAGAATGAAAATGAATACATTATACTGATCACGCAAGTAGTATTATGATTAGGATAAAATGGTAAGGATAGGTAGTAGATGTCATATTAATTCATTCTAGTAAGTATATATTATAATATTGATTACTTATATGGTTTTAAACTAATTACTTAGGTACTATTATTGTACATTTAGTCATTATATTTCTTAAGTTTTTACAAGAAAAAATAGCAAAAAAGTGTTCAAATATCACCCGTTTAATAAATATTGTAGCCACTTTTAAATATACTTGAAACGTGTAAAAAAATTCTACAAAACTAATAAAATAATATAAAAAGCGTAGGTACTTACCTACTAATAAAATAAAAAGCCTGCGATAAGAGTTTTGTATTACTTACCAGCCCGAATATCTCTGAGAGAGATGATGAGAGTAAGTATTTACTAGCTGTGCCCGCGACTTCGTCCACGAGGAATAGTAACTTTGGAGGTATAGTGACGTTCAGGACTTATTTATTTATTTTAAAACTTCTGTCATCAAACATACAAACGAACTCTTCAGCTTTATAATATTAGTATAGATGTACGCCAAAACATTCACTTATATGTAAAGAATAGTGATTGGCACTAATTCTATTTTATTCACGCGTCGCGTCTGTACAAGTAGGTAATATTTAGTGTGTGTTTGTACGCCGCACGCGGCATTGTTTGATTTGCGGCGGCATCCTTTTCATAGAGCCGGCACGTGGCGAGGCGGCGCGGTAAAAAGCAAGGAAACGTACTATAAATAAAAGAATTATTTTAATTCCAGTCATTTCCAATTGAGCTGTGCTTCGAGTCTAACTTAATAATTGTTTTTACTAATTCTCGTTGTTTTCTAAAAACGTATCACGTGTACAATTTAATATGAGTGACGAAGATTCAAATTATTCTAGTCCGAGTAACGAGAGTTTGAGTCACAGATCTAAAAGACCCAAAAGCAAATTTGAGGAGTTTTTCGAAATAATTCATGCATCCCAAACTGCCTTCTGTAAATTGTGCCAACATAAAAAGATTGAAATAAAAATGAAAAACAGAAACACTTCAGGCTTAAGGAAACATCTAATATCTTTCCACAAAAAGGAATCAGAAATATTTCTTCCTGTTAAACCAAAATTAAGTGGAGATATCACAAGCTTTTTAGTAACCGCTGGAAGAAGTGGACAGGTAAGAATATTTTTTTAACAGTTAAAAGAATTTTAACTCCGCGTAGCTATTCATGCGATACTTTCAAAAACGCCATTAACTTACGTAAGTATTTTTGAGTTAGTGGTGTTTTCACAGTTTTCATCTAGGGGTGCGACATATTAAGTATGTAATTATCGTCTTAAATATTTTTTATAAACACCCATATTTTCATTTAATCGGCCAGTAACAACTAAGTACTTTATTTTGGTAAATTACAGTACAGTGCAACCTTAATATAACAAATATCAATTTAACGATTTTCTCGATTTAACAACAACAAACCTCCTCCTCTTATACGCTCAAACCTAGTATATTTTAAATAATAACACAAGATTTATTGTTTTGTTTCAGTCGGAAAACAGCAGTGACAACATCACGACAGCTACAGTTGATTGGGTGGTGAAAAAATATCTTCCCTTCTCATTTTTCGATGACGAAGCTACACAAGTATATTTTCGACGTATTTGCCCTAATATGGTGTTTCCTAAAAGGTCTACACTTAGAAGGAAAGTCAAAGAGCGATTTGAAGAGCTCCAATTGAATCTCAAGGAACGACTTCAACAATTATCATCTAAAATGTCTTTTACCATTGATGGGTGGACGTCAATTGCTGGTAGGAGTTACTACGGGGTTACTATTCATTATATAGACAACGAATGGAAGTATCAATCTGTAGTTCTTGATTTTATACCATCACGCGGTCGACATACTGGGGAAGATATTGCAACGATTTTCCATGAATGTTTATTGGAATATGGCATAATTGATAAAATACAAGGTATCACGGTCGACAACGCAACTGCAAATACCAAATTTATGTATGAACTGGGCAAACAGCTGCCGCCACACTTTGATTCAGACAATCAACATTTCCGGTGCTTTGCTCACATTTTAAACCTTGGTGTACAAGATTTATTAAAGACCTTAGCATTACACTGTGAGTCTGACACTAACGCGCAAGATCAGCAGTACGAAGACTATGCAGACGAAACTGAGGATGAGGAAGATGAAGAATCTGCACCAAATATTGCTGACTCGCGTACATCTGTAACAAAGTTACGCAGTATTTCCAGTAAAATAAAAAGAAGTGAGATAGTGAAGAAGAAGTTTCAGTCTGCTTGTGAAGCAGCTGGCGTGCCATCAAATCTAAATGCCATTCTTGACTGTCCAACGAGATGGAATTCCACACATGATATGATTGGATTTGGTTTAAAAGTGAGAGTGGGCATTGACATATTGTGCAATTCTGTCACCGAATTAAATGATTTTCAAATCACAGCTAATGAATGGCAGGTACTCGAAAAATTACATAAATTTCTAATAAACTTTAAACTTTTAAGTACAAAACTTGGTGGAGACAAATATGTTACATTACCGCTAGTCATTGTATCATTCAATCTCTTGCTAGATAAAATTGAATCCATGGTAAAACAGTTAGATGAGAAACCTAATCGATCTGAAGTGGATGAAAGGCTCATTCTAGCTTTCCAAGCAGCTCGAGACAAAATGCTTAAACATTACAAGAAGAGCAACTGGATTTATTGTACTTCTTTAATTTTAGACCCAAGGCATAAGGCTCAGACTTTTGACCTGACAATGTGGGGGAAGCAACTTAAAACAGAAAGTCTGCGCAAGTTCAATGAACTTTATGAAGAATATAAAAGTCTACACTCACTGAACAAATCTCTGGAATTACCAGAAAAAGAAAATAAAGTATGTAACGAAGATGAAGACGTAATAGACTTTGATAAACTCTATGAATGTCCCTCGACGTCATCTGGATCTTGTCTTCAAGGCTTAGTGATAGACGAGTTGGAGGAGTACCTGAGAAAACCAAGAACTGCCAGCTCGGAAGACATTTTAGATTGGTGGAGGACGCATGAGACAGAGTATCCGATTTTATCGAAAATGGCCCGTGATTTTCTCTCAATACCTGCAACTTCAGTACCTGCTGAGAGGTTATTTTCTAAAGCATCATTAGTAATTAGAAAACATAGAAATAGGTTAAGTGATGAGTCAGCCAGATGGTTACTTTGTATTAATTCTTGGTCAAAAAAAAATATATAAAGTATCATAACCTAATGATAAAGCTGTTGATTTGTGTTGTATTTTATTTTTTATTCAAATAAATGATAAATCGTAAAACTCTTTTATTAAATTTCTTATAAGTTGAGGGTTCAATCTCTTTCTAGACAGATAAGTATTGTTCTTTAAAATACAGTCAAGTTATTGTAATTAATTTGTTTTTTTACATGTTTTAGCAAATGTAAGCTTATAAATCATAAATGTTTATTAAGAAACAGTTACTTCCATGGAAAACGACATATAGGTCAGTTGATTTTTCGAATTTCTTATCAAATCTTCAGTTATTTAGTAATCTGCTTGATCTTTACTATGGCTATGTTAATTCAAGCTCACAATGTTCCAATTCTAATACGTTTTTCTAAGATTTAAAGTAAACTTTAATAAATAGTAATAGACTAATAGGTAATTGCAAGACTTGCAAGACTCTTGCTGCAAGACCAAGACCAAGACCAAGACTGGGAGCGCAAGACCAAGACCAAGACCAAGACCAGGTGTATTGGCGCAAGACCAAGACCAAGACTGGCTAAGTCTCGTCTTGTTCTTGCATTTGGGCAACACTAACACTCAGCTTTTATAAAGTCTGGCAGACAGGGGGCTCTTAGGCTATTTGATCCATAAATTACTTAGAATGAAAAGTGTTGCATTGGTTTAACTATACTATAGGCCTACAGCAAATTATTATTGCTCTTTATTTCAAGATGGCAATCTCGAAAAGTTAGAAATAGTTTAGTTTTCAAGCCTGCATTCTATAATATGGCACAGATGAGTTACCTGGTGACTTGCGTGGCGGTGTAGGGCTGGTGCAGCGCGGTGAAGTCGTCCACGTGCAGGGAGGGCGGCCGCGACGTATTCGGGGGCCGCGAGCGGAATGCGTCCGCGCCGCCTTCCGCGCGCACGCGGCTCAGGGCCACTGGAAACAATCACTCGATTATTAGGACACCACATTTACTCATCAGGCTCTCCAGAAACTAGAATCACACTAATATTATAAAGGTGACAGTTAGTGAGTGTTTGTCTTAATAAGGGCCGAAGCTGCATGCGGACGGCTGCAACGGGCACCCATTGCGTGACAAAGCGCGTGTCGTGTGCGACGGTCCCCGTCTCGGAAACCTGATATCTGCGCAGTGCCGCTAGTTCAACTTTAATGGTGTGCATGTAGTTGTGTCGATGGGAAACTTAATTTTTATTACGTAGCAAAAAGGAGGTGCAGGGCCTGGCTCTCCGCGACGGATGCCCGCGCGGGACCCCGCATAGAGCATTTTTGTATGGGATCGCGCGGGCGTCCGCTTAACGCAGTTTCGGCACTTATTCACGCTCGAAAGGCTGAACGGATTTGGATTAAGGACACTCGGGTGGATCATGTCGTAAAATAGCACAAAGGATACTTTTTATCTCGGGAGTATGTCCATGGGAAACATGGGATGATTTGCTATTTTATAAATACGGGGTCATCGCTAGCGGCGAGCAGACAGCCGGCCAGGTAAGTGTAGTGTGAGAATGTATGTGGTGGGTATTACCGGGGGGCCTCTTGTCGTCGATGGGGGCGGGGTCATCGCTAGCGGCGAGCAGACAGCCGGCCAGGTAAGTGTAGAGTGAGAATGTATGTGGTGGGTATTACCGGGGGGCCTCTTGTCGTCGATGGGGGCGGGGTCATCGCTAGCGGCGAGCAGACAGCCGGCCAGGTAAGTGTAGAGTGAGAATGTATGTGGTGGGTATTACCGGGGGGCCTCTTGTCGTCGATGGGGGCGGGGTCATCGCTAGCGGCGAGCAGACAGCCGGCCAGGTAAGTGTAGAGTGAGAATGTATGTGGTGGGTATTACCGGGGGGCCTCTTGTCGTCGATGGGGGCGGGGTCATCGCTAGCGGCGAGCAGACAGCCGGCCAGGTAAGTGTAGAGTGAGAATGTATGTGGTGGGTATTACCGGGGGGCCTCTTGTCGTCGATGGGGGCGGGGTCATCGCTAGCGGCGAGCAGACAGCCGGCCAGGTAAGTGTAGAGTGAGAATGTATGTGGTGGGTATTACCGGGGGGCCTCTTGTCGTCGATGGGGGCGGGGTCATCGCTAGCGGCGAGCAGACAGCCGGCCAGGTAAGTGTAGAGTGAGAATGTATGTGGTGGGTATTACCGGGGGGCCTCTTGTCGTCGATGGGGGCGGGGTCATCGCTAGCGGCGAGCAGACAGCCGGCCAGGTAAGTGTAGAGTGAGAATGTATGTGGTGGGTATTACCGGGGGGCCTCTTGTCGTCGATGGGGGCGGGGTCATCGCTAGCGGCGAGCAGACAGCCGGCCAGGTAAGTGTAGAGTGAGAATGTATGTGGTGGGTATTACCGGGGGGCCTCTTGTCGTCGATGGGGGCGGGGTCGTCGCTAGCGGCGAGCAGACAGCCGGCCAGGTAAGTGTAGAGTGAGAATGTATGTGGTGGGTATTACCGGGGGGCCTCTTGTCGTCGATGGGGGCGGGGTCGTCGCTAGCGGCGAGCAGACAGCCGGCCAGGTAAGTGTAGAGTGAGAATGTATGTGGTGGGTATTACCGGGGGGCCTCTTGTCGTCGATGGGGGCGGGGTCGTCGCTAGCGGCGAGCAGACAGCCGGCCAGGTAAGTGTAGAGTGAGAATGTATGTGGTGGGTATTACCGGGGGGCCTCTTGTCGTCGATGGGGGCGGGGTCGTCGCTAGCGGCGAGCAGACAGCCGGCCAGGTAAGTGTAGAGTGAGAATGTATGTGGTGGGTATTACCGGGGGGCCTCTTGTCGTCGATGGGGGCGGGGTCGTCGCTAGCGGCGAGCAGACAGCCGGCCAGGTAAGTGTAGAGTGAGAATGTATGTGGTGGGTATTACCGGGGGGCCTCTTGTCGTCGATGGGGGCGGGGTCGTCGCTAGCGGCGAGCAGACAGCCGGCCAGGTAAGTGTAGAGTGAGAATGTATGTGGTGGGTATTACCGGGGGGCCTCTTGTCGTCGATGGGGGCGGGGTCGTCGCTAGCGGCGAGCAGACAGCCGGCCAGGTAAGTGTAGAGTGAGAATGTATGTGGTGGGTATTACCGGGGGGCCTCTTGTCGTCGATGGGGGCGGGGTCGTCGCTAGCGGCGAGCAGACAGCCGGCCAGGTAAGTGTAGAGTGAGAATGTATGTGGTGGGTATTACCGGGGGGCCTCTTGTCGTCGATGGGGGCGGGGTCGTCGCTAGCGGCGAGCAGACAGCCGGCCAGGTAAGTGTAGAGTGAGAATGTATGTGGTGGGTATTACCGGGGGGCCTCTTGTCGTCGATGGGGGCGGGGTCGTCGCTAGCGGCGAGCAGACAGCCGGCCAGGTAAGTGTAGAGTGAGAATGTATGTGGTGGGTATTACCGGGGGGCCTCTTGTCGTCGATGGGGGCGGGGTCGTCGCTAGCGGCGAGCAGACAGCCGGCCAGGTAAGTGTAGAGTGAGAATGTATGTGGTGGGTATTACCGGGGGGCCTCTTGTCGTCGATGGGGGCGGGGTCGTCGCTAGCGGCGAGCAGACAGCCGGCCAGGTAAGTGTAGAGTGAGAATGTATGTGGTGGGTATTACCGGGGGGCCTCTTGTCGTCGATGGGGGCGGGGTCGTCGCTAGCGGCGAGCAGACAGCCGGCCAGGTAAGTGTAGAGTGAGAATGTATGTGGTGGGTATTACCGGGGGGCCTCTTGTCGTCGATGGGGGCGGGGTCGTCGCTAGCGGCGAGCAGACAGCCGGCCAGGTAAGTGTAGAGTGAGAATGTATGTGGTGGGTATTACCGGGGGGCCTCTTGTCGTCGATGGGGGCGGGGTCGTCGCTAGCGGCGAGCAGACAGCCGGCCAGGTAAGTGTAGAGTGAGAATGTATGTGGTGGGTATTACCGGGGGGCCTCTTGTCGTCGATGGGGGCGGGGTCGTCGCTAGCGGCGAGCAGACAGCCGGCCAGGTAAGTGTAGAGTGAGAATGTATGTGGTGGGTATTACCGGGGGGCCTCTTGTCGTCGATGGGGGCGGGGTCGTCGCTAGCGGCGAGCAGACAGCCGGCCAGGTAAGTGTAGAGTGAGAATGTATGTGGTGGGTATTACCGGGGGGCCTCTTGTCGTCGATGGGGGCGGGGTCGTCGCTAGCGGCGAGCAGACAGCCGGCCAGGTAAGTGTAGAGTGAGAATGTATGTGGTGGGTATTACCGGGGGGCCTCTTGTCGTCGATGGGGGCGGGGTCGTCGCTAGCGGCGAGCAGACAGCCGGCCAGGTAAGTGTAGAGTGAGAATGTATGTGGTGGGTATTACCGGGGGGCCTCTTGTCGTCGATGGGGGCGGGGTCGTCGCTAGCGGCGAGCAGACAGCCGGCCAGGTAAGTGTAGAGTGAGAATGTATGTGGTGGGTATTACCGGGGGGCCTCTTGTCGTCGATGGGGGCGGGGTCGTCGCTAGCGGCGAGCAGACAGCCGGCCAGGTAAGTGTAGAGTGAGAATGTATGTGGTGGGTATTACCGGGGGGCCTCTTGTCGTCGATGGGGGCGGGGTCGTCGCTAGCGGCGAGCAGACAGCCGGCCAGGTAAGTGTAGAGTGAGAATGTATGTGGTGGGTATTACCGGGGGGCCTCTTGTCGTCGATGGGGGCGGGGTCGTCGCTAGCGGCGAGCAGACAGCCGGCCAGGTAAGTGTAGAGTGAGAATGTATGTGGTGGGTATTACCGGGGGGCCTCTTGTCGTCGATGGGGGCGGGGTCGTCGCTAGCGGCGAGCAGACAGCCGGCCAGGTAAGTGTAGAGTGAGAATGTATGTGGTGGGTATTACCGGGGGGCCTCTTGTCGTCGATGGGGGCGGGGTCGTCGCTAGCGGCGAGCAGACAGCCGGCCAGGTAAGTGTAGAGTGAGAATGTATGTGGTGGGTATTACCGGGGGGCCTCTTGTCGTCGATGGGGGCGGGGTCGTCGCTAGCGGCGAGCAGACAGCCGGCCAGGTAAGTGTAGAGTGAGAATGTATGTGGTGGGTATTACCGGGGGGCCTCTTGTCGTCGATGGGGGCGGGGTCGTCGCTAGCGGCGAGCAGACAGCCGGCCAGGTAAGTGTAGAGTGAGAATGTATGTGGTGGGTATTACCGGGGGGCCTCTTGTCGTCGATGGGGGCGGGGTCGTCGCTAGCGGCGAGCAGACAGCCGGCCAGGTAAGTGTAGAGTGAGAATGTATGTGGTGGGTATTACCGGGGGGCCTCTTGTCGTCGATGGGGGCGGGGTCGTCGCTAGCGGCGAGCAGACAGCCGGCCAGGTAAGTGTAGAGTGAGAATGTATGTGGTGGGTATTACCGGGGGGCCTCTTGTCGTCGATGGGGGCGGGGTCGTCGCTAGCGGCGAGCAGACAGCCGGCCAGGTAAGTGTAGAGTGAGAATGTATGTGGTGGGTATTACCGGGGGGCCTCTTGTCGTCGATGGGGGCGGGGTCGTCGCTAGCGGCGAGCAGACAGCCGGCCAGGTAAGTGTAGAGTGAGAATGTATGTGGTGGGTATTACCGGGGGGCCTCTTGTCGTCGATGGGGGCGGGGTCGTCGCTAGCGGCGAGCAGACAGCCGGCCAGGTAAGTGTAGAGTGAGAATGTATGTGGTGGGTATTACCGGGGGGCCTCTTGTCGTCGATGGGGGCGGGGTCGTCGCTAGCGGCGAGCAGACAGCCGGCCAGGTAAGTGTAGAGTGAGAATGTATGTGGTGGGTATTACCGGGGGGCCTCTTGTCGTCGATGGGGGCGGGGTCGTCGCTAGCGGCGAGCAGACAGCCGGCCAGGTAAGTGTAGAGTGAGAATGTATGTGGTGGGTATTACCGGGGGGCCTCTTGTCGTCGATGGGGGCGGGGTCGTCGCTAGCGGCGAGCAGACAGCCGGCCAGGTAAGTGTAGAGTGAGAATGTATGTGGTGGGTATTACCGGGGGGCCTCTTGTCGTCGATGGGGGCGGGGTCGTCGCTAGCGGCGAGCAGACAGCCGGCCAGGTAAGTGTAGAGTGAGAATGTATGTGGTGGGTATTACCGGGGGGCCTCTTGTCGTCGATGGGGGCGGGGTCGTCGCTAGCGGCGAGCAGACAGCCGGCCAGGTAAGTGTAGAGTGAGAATGTATGTGGTGGGTATTACCGGGGGGCCTCTTGTCGTCGATGGGGGCGGGGTCGTCGCTAGCGGCGAGCAGACAGCCGGCCAGGTAAGTGTAGAGTGAGAATGTATGTGGTGGGTATTACCGGGGGGCCTCTTGTCGTCGATGGGGGCGGGGTCGTCGCTAGCGGCGAGCAGACAGCCGGCCAGGTAAGTGTAGAGTGAGAATGTATGTGGTGGGTATTACCGGGGGGCCTCTTGTCGTCGATGGGGGCGGGGTCGTCGCTAGCGGCGAGCAGACAGCCGGCCAGGTAAGTGTAGAGTGAGAATGTATGTGGTGGGTATTACCGGGGGGCCTCTTGTCGTCGATGGGGGCGGGGTCGTCGCTAGCGGCGAGCAGACAGCCGGCCAGGTAAGTGTAGAGTGAGAATGTATGTGGTGGGTATTACCGGGGGGCCTCTTGTCGTCGATGGGGGCGGGGTCGTCGCTAGCGGCGAGCAGACAGCCGGCCAGGTAAGTGTAGAGTGAGAATGTATGTGGTGGGTATTACCGGGGGGCCTCTTGTCGTCGATGGGGGCGGGGTCGTCGCTAGCGGCGAGCAGACAGCCGGCCAGGTAAGTGTAGAGTGAGAATGTATGTGGTGGGTATTACCGGGGGGCCTCTTGTCGTCGATGGGGGCGGGGTCGTCGCTAGCGGCGAGCAGACAGCCGGCCAGGTAAGTGTAGAGTGAGAATGTATGTGGTGGGTATTACCGGGGGGCCTCTTGTCGTCGATGGGGGCGGGGTCGTCGCTAGCGGCGAGCAGACAGCCGGCCAGGTAAGTGTAGAGTGAGAATGTATGTGGTGGGTATTACCGGGGGGCCTCTTGTCGTCGATGGGGGCGGGGTCGTCGCTAGCGGCGAGCAGACAGCCGGCCAGGTAAGTGTAGAGTGAGAATGTATGTGGTGGGTATTACCGGGGGGCCTCTTGTCGTCGATGGGGGCGGGGTCGTCGCTAGCGGCGAGCAGACAGCCGGCCAGGTAAGTGTAGAGTGAGAATGTATGTGGTGGGTATTACCGGGGGGCCTCTTGTCGTCGATGGGGGCGGGGTCGTCGCTAGCGGCGAGCAGACAGCCGGCCAGGTAAGTGTAGAGTGAGAATGTATGTGGTGGGTATTACCGGGGGGCCTCTTGTCGTCGATGGGGGCGGGGTCGTCGCTAGCGGCGAGCAGACAGCCGGCCAGGTAAGTGTAGAGTGAGAATGTATGTGGTGGGTATTACCGGGGGGCCTCTTGTCGTCGATGGGGGCGGGGTCGTCGCTAGCGGCGAGCAGACAGCCGGCCAGGTAAGTGTAGAGTGAGAATGTATGTGGTGGGTATTACCGGGGGGCCTCTTGTCGTCGATGGGGGCGGGGTCGTCGCTAGCGGCGAGCAGACAGCCGGCCAGGTAAGTGTAGAGTGAGAATGTATGTGGTGGGTATTACCGGGGGGCCTCTTGTCGTCGATGGGGGCGGGGTCGTCGCTAGCGGCGAGCAGACAGCCGGCCAGGTAAGTGTAGAGTGAGAATGTATGTGGTGGGTATTACCGGGGGGCCTCTTGTCGTCGATGGGGGCGGGGTCGTCGCTAGCGGCGAGCAGACAGCCGGCCAGGTAAGTGTAGAGTGAGAATGTATGTGGTGGGTATTACCGGGGGGCCTCTTGTCGTCGATGGGGGCGGGGTCGTCGCTAGCGGCGAGCAGACAGCCGGCCAGGTAAGTGTAGAGTGAGAATGTATGTGGTGGGTATTACCGGGGGGCCTCTTGTCGTCGATGGGGGCGGGGTCGTCGCTAGCGGCGAGCAGACAGCCGGCCAGGTAAGTGTAGAGTGAGAATGTATGTGGTGGGTATTACCGGGGGGCCTCTTGTCGTCGATGGGGGCGGGGTCGTCGCTAGCGGCGAGCAGACAGCCGGCCAGGTAAGTGTAGAGTGAGAATGTATGTGGTGGGTATTACCGGGGGGCCTCTTGTCGTCGATGGGGGCGGGGTCGTCGCTAGCGGCGAGCAGACAGCCGGCCAGGTAAGTGTAGAGTGAGAATGTATGTGGTGGGTATTACCGGGGGGCCTCTTGTCGTCGATGGGGGCGGGGTCGTCGCTAGCGGCGAGCAGACAGCCGGCCAGGTAAGTGTAGAGTGAGAATGTATGTGGTGGGTATTACCGGGGGGCCTCTTGTCGTCGATGGGGGCGGGGTCGTCGCTAGCGGCGAGCAGACAGCCGGCCAGGTAAGTGTAGAGTGAGAATGTATGTGGTGGGTATTACCGGGGGGCCTCTTGTCGTCGATGGGGGCGGGGTCGTCGCTAGCGGCGAGCAGACAGCCGGCCAGGTAAGTGTAGAGTGAGAATGTATGTGGTGGGTATTACCGGGGGGCCTCTTGTCGTCGATGGGGGCGGGGTCGTCGCTAGCGGCGAGCAGACAGCCGGCCAGGTAAGTGTAGAGTGAGAATGTATGTGGTGGGTATTACCGGGGGGCCTCTTGTCGTCGATGGGGGCGGGGTCGTCGCTAGCGGCGAGCAGACAGCCGGCCAGGTAAGTGTAGAGTGAGAATGTATGTGGTGGGTATTACCGGGGGGCCTCTTGTCGTCGATGGGGGCGGGGTCGTCGCTAGCGGCGAGCAGACAGCCGGCCAGGTAAGTGTAGAGTGAGAATGTATGTGGTGGGTATTACCGGGGGGCCTCTTGTCGTCGATGGGGGCGGGGTCGTCGCTAGCGGCGAGCAGACAGCCGGCCAGGTAAGTGTAGAGTGAGAATGTATGTGGTGGGTATTACCGGGGGGCCTCTTGTCGTCGATGGGGGCGGGGTCGTCGCTAGCGGCGAGCAGACAGCCGGCCAGGTAAGTGTAGAGTGAGAATGTATGTGGTGGGTATTACCGGGGGGCCTCTTGTCGTCGATGGGGGCGGGGTCGTCGCTAGCGGCGAGCAGACAGCCGGCCAGGTAAGTGTAGAGTGAGAATGTATGTGGTGGGTATTACCGGGGGGCCTCTTGTCGTCGATGGGGGCGGGGTCGTCGCTAGCGGCGAGCAGACAGCCGGCCAGGTAAGTGTAGAGTGAGAATGTATGTGGTGGGTATTACCGGGGGGCCTCTTGTCGTCGATGGGGGCGGGGTCGTCGCTAGCGGCGAGCAGACAGCCGGCCAGGCGCCGCACGGCACCCGCCAGCGCCGCGCCGCCGCCGCACACGTATCCCGCCGCTATCTCCATGATGTCGCACGACACCTGCCACATCACACAGGGAGATCATAAATAAAGCTGCTCTTGAACAAACCGCGTCGAAAAGACGTAGCACATCTGGCAGAACACAAACTAAAATGATAGGTAGGTTCCAACTCACCCTGAAGGGGAATAGGTATGAAAAAAATATTTGTTATCTAGCCAGTTTAATAAATAGAATACTATCTGTGAAACAATATCAAAATTGGCAAAAAAGCAAACGCAAGTGCACTTACCAGCTCACTATCATTGACGTCATCTTCCCCCCCAGCCGCGGGTACATTCAACCAGTAACTAGACGTCAGCCTTTCATCGCTCGCTTCTCCAATCGTATATATCGTCCTGGCTTGGAACTGAGCCACCAAGCTCTCGGGCCCTGGCAGCACCAGATCCTGAGCTTCCGGAGGAGTTGCCGGCTCCTCCAGAACCGTTAGCTTCTGAAGGTGGCTCGCCAAGAAGCTAGCGTTGGCCAAGGCATCTTCGTCGGAGTTCCTTTCCTGAAAACGGTGATTAAAATTGCTGTTCTGTTCTCTTGGCTGTGGAAGGAAAGTCTACTCTTAATGTATGCCTACAAGTAATGTTGGTTAGGTGCATGCACAAGGACTCATTTGGTACCTATTTATAGTCGAGCTCGTTATACCTTTACTACCCGGAGAATACAGCAAGTTTTAAAACGATTATATTTATTTGTACAAGTGATAGTTAGATAGTGATGTTTAAATTTAGTAGGTAGTGATAAAGCTATATTATGAGTTCGACTATAAATTATGATTAAAACAGTCAGTTTCTGAAAGGAATACAAAAATTAGCTATAGGGTGACTAAAATAATATCAACTAGTGAAATCACTTGACAATTAAATGTAAACCAACTAAAGTGTCGTCGTGAGCAGTCCCGATCCGTCCCACCCAGGGAACGACTCGACGTCATTCTTGAGTTGTGGTACTGATAATTTGGTTGTTTAATTTATACACCCGAATCCCTAACTAGTGATTCTAGTGAACACCAAAGTTCGTTTAGATTATTTGACTCAAAATAAAATGTAAGTAAACAGGCGAAGCTCAGTTTTATAGTCAAGATATAAGACTCATTTTAAATACTGTCAAATAAATTCACTATAAATTTTGATTTAGAAGCTCTAATCTACACAAATTTAAATGCCATTCTAAGTAAAAATTGAGCTTCGAAATGCAATGTCAAGCTTTCATAACATAACCAAAATACTACTCACTCTCAAAATTGTATCCAACTTCAAGACAGGATGCTCTTCATCAGTTGGCGAGAAGCCCACCATGTCAGCCATTTCTGCCACTGTGAGCATGGTCTTCCGACCCACAGGACCTTCGCCTTCTTCCATTTTGAGGATCCTGATCAAATCTATGTATAGACTCAAGCACTCCGCCTTATCTTCTCCTTGACCTTCCAAAGCCCATTTAAAGAACTTGCCCAAACTTTCTCGTTTTTTAGACACGAATTTCCTGAACTGCTGGAAACCGTATTCATGTTCTGTCAAAACGAAGTAAGCTCTGAGTATCGACGAAGCGACAGAACAGGTCTTCGTGGTCGACTCCAGGCAGTCTGCTGTAGCATCCAAAAATGCAACCAAAGCATCTTTATTTGGCAAGGAGTTAGATAAAATTATATCTGAAGGTCCATTTACAGGAGTTAAGGTTATTTCGGCATCACAGAAGGCTGCTAACGCATGTGCTGCATATTCTTGAGCAGCGGCATGTTCATTAGAAGCATTGGCAAGGCCTAGGACCGAGCACAGGGCAATTTGAACATCTGTTGCTCTAGGTCCCCCACTATTCATAGAATGAAGAACTGCACATTTAACTGGGGCATGAGAAACTAGGCAAGCTAAAAAGCCGAGAACTCTAGCAATGCTGGCAGAAGCCGGTTCTCCAGGCTTCAATTCTCTGGTCACGGCTCCAACAGCGGCTCTTGCGACGGTAGCAGCTGTATTAGGAGCTAAATCAGCAATTTGTACGCAAACGCGTCTCAACATATGCACCACAGGCCTATAAGTTGACATACAGATGATCTGTATCATGTCTGTCAAGTCATTGGATAAAGCGTGAAGATGTGCAGACCAGAGACGCCTTTCATTCGATGCATCAGCTAATTCTCGGTCAGTAGGGGGAGCTTTAGTTTGCATTGGTAGCGGTAGAGGGAGTAGCTCCGAAAATACTAATAGACCAGGAACGAAGGTGTATGGAGCTGTGGTTATGTATGATATGACTTCGGAACAGAGGGAAGTCCAAGGTCCTCGACGGATGGAGTCTCCATCGTTTGCATCATCAGCTATTGGCTGAGCATATGCCAGTAATGCTCTCACCGAAGCTTCCGCTGCTTTGGAAGCAGTTCTGTACCCTACAGATCCTACTGGGAAGGCCTTTGCTATACCGTAAGTCTTCAGTAGCACCGGGGCTGCGGTTAAGTCGCGGAATCTTGGTCCTCGACACCGAACTACTCTTGCTAACATAGCATCTAGTAATCTGAGACATGGTAGCAACATCTGAGCTAGTTGTAGCCCTTTCACTGATGCAAATAACGAGGTATGCATGCTTGGTTGGTCGAAATGTGTGGCCCAACGATCTAGAAGTCCTGCCAAATGCGCCACACCGTCTAGCGAAAATAGTTGAAGAACATTGTACTTATATTTTAGTTCTACATATTCCTCAGTCGCCGACTCACAAGCAATCGTCACATTGTTCTCATAGTCTGATATGCAGTAGTGTCTCAATATCCTTAGACATGTCATTAACTCTCCCGGCAAGTCGGGAGCATGTTCCGAACTAGCTTTTAACACTTCGACGCATTCTGCCATGTCTTCGCCGGACAAAACTGTTGGTTTTTCAACAGGCTTTAGGTATGGTATCACTTCTTGTAAGACACTTGAGACGCTAGGCTCAAATCTGTCATGTTCTTTGGAAACGTTGATTAATCTTTGTCCGTATTTCTTTAAAAATGGAACGCTAGCTGCGAATCTTACAGCAGAAACTATCAATTCGATGGCGTACCCTTTCGCTGGTGACTTTTGTTTTAACGGTGAGTCATTTTTAGGTTTTGCTCTCAAGTCATTCTCAAATACTTCCATAAGACATTCAGCATTGTCTCCCATTACTATCACATCTGGTACGGCAGTTCTACCAATGCTACCAAAACTGAGACAGTACAAGGATTGTAATCTATCAATTAGTTCATTTTCATCAGATTTTCCTGCTTGCTGATCGCAGATCGACTGCAAATAATACAAAGCTTTTAATCTATATGCCAGTTCTAAGCCCAGAATTTGCAGATCACTGTAGTTACTTAAATCATGAGGGTAGAGGAACTCGTCAGTATTTTGTTGACTGTATGGTAAGGTCAATGTTTTGAACAGCAATCCACTCATTTCCATATTCTTGTAAAGGAAGTTCAGTCCATTTTGCGAGTTTATCAATTCGTAAATCAAGTCATGGATCGGACTGACCACTACAAGATTATTGCAAGTCTGCGGACAAGTTAGCAGATAAAGAAAAACTTCTAAGATTTGATGAATACTGAAAAATTCTAGTAAAGTTTCGTTAGAACATTCTTTGTTGATCTCGAATTGTGCGGAGACTGGCAAGAAACGCTTCGGTTGTGATAAATGGAAACATTGGGACCGATACATGTATAATAACTCTTCGAGAGAGTTTACTATGAAATGCGAGTCAGCTTCCGAAAGCTCTGTATCATCATTACTAGACTTACTGAAGTCAATCACCAAATCATGCAACTTGTTCAACAGTTCATAGATATTGAGCTTCTTAATCAAAGCACTAATCGAAAACTTCAGTCTCGCGAGAGGATTGGTTTGCATCATCGTGATCAAGGCTTGGTAACCATTCCTTGGTTTTCTATCATCATTTTTATCGAACTTTGGAAACACAGTTTCTTTCATGAAATGCTCTATAGATTCTTTTGAAGATAAACAGGCATTTAAGGCTTTTAGAATCATGAGACGGATGCTCAATGCCATGTATTCTTTGGAATACATTTCTAGTAGTAACATCGACATATCTATTCCAGATGTTAGCAGTAATTTTGTCACTTCTCCATTATGTCTGTGACCCATTAAAGCTTCTGCTAGCCTTATACCACATTTCATGTGCCTTATTTTGTATGTTGGTTGTTGCTGAGCCAATGCAAACTCAAAGTTCAAGCCAATTTTGCAAAATGTTATCAATAATTGATAGATTTCTGTAAACTCATCACTTGTGTCATTCTTATTTGGATTGTTGAAAATTCTCAGTATAATATCAGTGTTCTTGCATAGAGTTGTAATAGATACGTAAAGTTGTTCACATTGGTGTACCCATTCTTCTCTAGCTGTGTTGTCAATTTCAGCAAAAGTGTTTGTCAAGTATTTTTGATCCAATTTCTTATTGGACTTCGCCATTTCTGAAATCTTGAACAATTCTGGACTAGCATCACATAATTCATCAAATGTAGCATTTAAGACATCCTTGATACCTTCCCTATTAGGTCCCAGTAAATGTATTTTGTTGAAATGCTCATATTTATTCCAGTCACACTTGAATGGGTTGTAGTATTTGATGATGTCGTCAACGCCACAGTAATCATTCACGTCATAATCCACCTCCATATACGCTGGACCTTCAAGATCATCACAAATATCTTCATCAGATAGAATAGGTTCAAATTGCTCAGCATCTATGGATCTGTCTTCTTCTGGGTTCCTATTTGGAGACTCAATAGGCTTAGCCGTTGCATTGTCGACTATTTGGACAGTAACCAAGCTGGTGTGCTGCTGTTGTTCAACATAAGCCGCGTTTTCCGCTTCTTGGGAAGGACTGCGGATAGAGGTCTTGTGGCGGTAGCTTTGATGGTAAAAGTCCACTCTTGGAATTTGCTTCCCACTTCTATCAAACTCGCCCCCTTCCTCAGACCTGATAGAGTTGATAGGACTTGACGCGTCAACTTCTCTAGGTGATACAGGTCTTCGGCTACTCTCTCCAGGAGGAGTCCTAGGTCTCTTCCTAGGGTCGTCGCGGCTTGGAGAACGGCTGCTGTAACTAGATCCTCTAATCCGACTGTATGGCGAATGACGCTTCCTATCATATGATGACTGCTTCTCATAAGAAGGCGCACGTCTTTCGTACGATGATGCGCGTTTTTCGTATGGCGACAAACGTTTCTCGTACGGAATCTTTCTTTCGTACGATGGAGCCCTCTTCTCGTACGGTGACCGACGCTCGTACGAACCGGCTTCTTTGTCGTAAGATCCGCCGCGAGATCGTTCGTACGATGGTTCGCGATGGCGACGATAGTCATCCTTTTTGTAGGATCCTCTATCCCAGTCACGGTCACGGTCGGTTGAGATTGCGCGTAATCTGTCAATACTGCGTGATCTCGAACGGCTTAAAGGACGATATTCTCCCTTAACGACATAATCTCTATCGCGACTCCTCGATCGAGACCGAAGTCTGTCTATTCTGTCAATCTCCCGGCTTCTGTCTCGAAGTCGGGACGATTCTCGACTTCGTCCCCTGTCGAGGGAACGTCTACGGCTTCGCGCGTCTCTCCGATCTCTGTCCCTGTCATGGTCTATAGACCGGGGACTATGACGCAACCTGTCCGCATCTCTTTCAATGCTAAGGTCTCTTTTCTCCCACGTGCTCTCCTCAATGTGTTGGTAAGTCCGAGGATCTTTGGGCTGCTCAGCATCATAATAGTCAGCTCTATACATCTGATTGTCGTAATTCTCAGGGTAGTTTGCAGGTCCATATGCATCAGGGTTTGCTGTGGCTACATTGCCAGTGTAAGCAGGTATTGGGACCACAGGTTCTTGAGTCCATTCCGGGTTTGGAGGGACAACTGGTGGCGGAGCCAGAGGAACTTCCCGAGCCACTACAGGTCTTTGAACCACTGGAGGAGGATTGGCACCTACTGGAGTTTCAGGCAGTACTTGAGTCAAGTTGCCGTAGACAGCCAGGGTGATTGTAGTGTACCAACCTGAAAAATACATCAATAAGGATTTCGTAAACAAGGATTGACATCACTGCTTCTTTAAAGTATAGCTTGCCTGTGCAAAATACGCATTTAGATGTGGAGTTGCAGACACTAACCCAACATACACACAAGTATAGCTAGCATTTGGTTTTTAAATAAGACACAAACATGGCTGTTTTCCTTACCAACAAAGGAGCTTAGAAGGAAGGTACTGCAAATACAAGGAAAGGCTTCAAGGAAAAATGTGTTTATTCAAATTAAAAACTTATTTCATAGTAACACAAGCTGTAAAGACAAAAAAAAATATTATGTCTGATTTCCTCAACCTTATTTACTAACTAAATATGCCATTGTTTCTATTTTAACAATAATTGTGAGTTTCAGTTAATGATTTAATTATGTTTGTTAGCATAATCATCACATAAATAAAAAAATAAAGATCCTAAGCAAGGTGTAAGTTGTTATTTAAGATAATGTTATGTAGTCTTTTTCTTCATCTTTGATATTACATGATTAGATTCAATTCTTATTAAGTATACCTACTTAAAGTATTTTTTTTTAACTTAATCATAAACCTAAAAGCAATCTGTAGCTAGATATATATATAAGGAAGATATTTAAAAAATTATAATTGTTATTAGCCTGTAAGCTTTCTTTAAAAATAAATAAATAAATATTGAAACTAAAGGAGTTTTTTTATTATTTTTTTCTTAACATAATTATGTACAGTTATAGTTTTTTGAGAAAAAGACCACTTTCATCTTCATCTATAGTTAACTTGATAGTCAACTTTTAAATAATATTTTGGGCCAGCTATGATTATAGCATAATCAGTGTCATAATAATTACATGAATATTTACAGTTGGCTCCAATCTACTTATAGATAGACTAGCTTCTGCCCGCGGCTTCGCTTGCGTAAACATAGGTTTCTCCATACAAACTTCGGACCCCTGCTTCATCCCCTTAGGGAGTGAATTTTGAAAAATTCTTTCTTTTTGCTTGCCTACGTCATAAAAGGAAACTTTTTGCAAAATTAGGAGCATGATCCTAGTCCCAGTAGTTTCGGCTGTGCGCTGATATGTCAGTCAGTCAGTTTCTCCTTTTATATATATAGATAGATATACTTTTTATTGTACGTCAATAATAACATTACAATAATTGGAACTTAAAATCAATAGGTGGTCACAATGGGTAGTCTTATTGCAAAGAGTGATTTTTTACAGATAACCTTTCAATATGTTTTTTTCTGATATAATTCTTATTTACTGTAAGAATAAACCATTGGATCTAAAAGCATTATATGGAAGTTAAGTTAGTTATGAGTTTCTGTAGACCAAAGATGATCACTATAAAAGAATTATTAAAAAATCATCCCTTAAAGAAGTTAAATAGTTTAAGGATACAGTTTCACTTCACTATTTTGATTGAGTATCATTTAACTTAGCAAAGGGGGCTCTCCATGATAGTTGTTCTGTGAATTACAACAACACATCTTCGAATAATAATAATAATAACTAATGAATTTTTAACTGGTATGCCGGATAATTACCACTAAAGTAGTAACTATGTACTTTGATTTACTTTAAATAACATAGCAGTAGATGGTAGATTTATAAACTTTAAATAAACATAAAGGAATTGGTAAAGAATAAACTAACCTCTAAGAACAAGTCCATCAGTTGGGATTCTGGGCTGATCCAGCCCGACACCACACTCCATGTGTATCTGTCCATTCTGGCAGTAGTCTAGGCTACCGAGGGCCTCAAATGTGGACGCTCCAGGTTTGCTCAGGTCGTTCACAAAGAAATCTATGTGAAACTTGGTTGGGTTTGTAGCACCCAGACGCACACCGCCCGGAAAGTCACCTTCCACGCGAGCCCCCAAGGGGATAATTCGTATTTCCCTCACATAAACTGATTTTGGAAACTGCACCAAGTCTAAATTAAGTTCCTGAAATAGGACATGCAAAGATTTGGATAAACTTATCACAGATTACGGTAAACAGCCTCGATATGTAGCTTGAAAATTATTTCATTTTCTGTACCTCACTGGTGTCGTGGGAGAATGTGTCGAAAAACAAAAGGTTAGGCTGTTCATTTGCCGACATTTTACTGTGTTTTAGTCAGCCTCTCTCTGAATTTGTTTATTACAACATTTTAAAGTCGAACAAAACACAAATTCGCGTCGTCTGCTTTCGCCAGCGCGTTCACGATATACACGAATGCAACATTTTAATAGTTTTAAGCATTACTTTTCCGTGAGAAAATGTATCTTGTTAGAGTAAGATATGTATTAAAATGATGATTAAAATTATGTTTCTGATGAGAGAGATGAGAACTGGAGCACAACAATTTGACGTTTGGTTGAACGTGATGTTTTCTAAACCACTATTGCCAGTACAATTATTTCTAAGCAATACAAAAATATTGTAATTAATATAAATAAAAATCAATTGCTGTTCGTTAGTCTCACTAAAACTCAAGAATGGCTGGACAGATTTTTAATAAATCTTCTTTTTTTTTGCTCTGCGGAACGAGAACAGTCATAAGATTTGAGGGCGCTGTTGCATATAAATATAGTTTTTAGCGTTCCGTACCCAAAGAATAAAACGGGACCAAATTACTAAGACTCCGCTGTCCATCCGTCTGTCTGTCTGTCCATCTGTCACCAGGCAGTATCTCATGAACCGTGATTGTTAGACAGTTGTTTTCACAGATTTCTGTTGCCACTATAACTACAAATAATAAAAAACAGAATAAAAATATATTTTTAAGGGAGCTCCCATACACCAAACGTTTTTGTTATATTGATAACACTAGTACGTCATTATAGTGCGACTGTATCATATTGATATTTTGAAACTATGTAAGACTAGCGGCTCCACCCTCGAATAAGAATTTGTTAAGGTTGTATCGCACATCAGTAAAAATACTCCTTTAGATGGGTTGCTATGCTACAGAGCTGTTGATTTTGTAAGTCAAATGTTTTTCGTAAAAACTAATGTCAGTTCTATTAATAAATGCCGTTAACATTATCTAATGTGTAATCCCTGTGTAATACACTCAGCTCTGACAGAATTAGCCTACTTGTTGAACGTTCACGTGATGAAACTGTAAAAATATAGCTGATAAGCTGTATTATTGCAACGTTTACCATTAATCTATCCGTCTAGCAATTATTCCGAGCCGAAGGCGAAGGTTTTATGAGAGCCAAAGACGGTAATCATTAATTCTCACATGTATCATAGATACGCCAGACCTGGTGGAACGCGGAACTTGGTAAACTTAGGTACACCCTACGCAAACGATTTAACAGAGCCAAAAACTCAAGACTCCCCGAGGACTGAGAGCTATACAAAGAAACCCAATATACATTTATGAAAAAAATCAGAACTGCCAAGAAAACTGCCTGGCAGAATTTCTGTGGGAACATAGAATCTAACAATGTAGCCGCACGAGTGAGGAAGATCCTTTCAAAGGAACAAGATCGCACTCTCCGTGCGCTGAAAACGCACCAGATAATAGTTACACACGGACAGATCTTGAGACCAGCAACCTCCTACTGGAGACACATTTCCCGGACTGCAAACTCCTCGTGGACAGAACGTGGGTATGCGAATTAGTATCTACTCCCACCAATCTGGATTGGGTCCAGAGCACCGACCATAGTGACAGAAGACCGAATACTCTGGGCAATTAGAACCTTCCAGCAGTATAAGTCCGCCGGACTGGACGGAATTTTCCCAGCCCTTCTACAATGGAGAGAAAACTCTCTGACACCATAGCTGCTGGCAATATACCGAGCCTGCACAGCACTCAAATATGTACCACTTGCGTGGCGTGAGGTGAAGGTTATCTTCATTCCGCGACCTAAAGCATATAGACCCATAAGCCTGACATCCTTTCCTTTCCATTCCTGTACTGAGACTACCGCGCTTCTTTGGAACTACCCTAAGCCTTTCAACTGTAGCCAAATACTTGGGCGTTTACCTAGACAAGCAGTTAAATTGGGCAAAACACATGGACTACGCAACCAAAAAAGCCAGTATATCCATGTGGCAATGCAGACGCATGTTGGGACGAAACTGGGGTATAAGCCCAAAAGTCACCCACTGGCTATATACCACAATCATCCGACCAATCATTACATATGGCTCCCTAGTCTGGTGGCCCAGGACAGATTTGAGCACAGCCCAAAAAGAACTCGAAAATTGTAGCGATACGCCTGCGTAGCAATCACTGGTAGCATGAGAACGGCACCCACTGCCGCTCTACAGGCTATGTTAGGACTGCCTCCACTGCATCTCATTGCGGGAGGAAGCAGCCCTGGCAGTATTCAGACTTAAACTATCGGGCACACTGAAAACAGACTCTCGAATTAAACATACACGCATTATGGATGATGCCATTAAGCGACAGCCCATGATGACGGCCCCCAACGACAAAGCCCCCAAAGCACTGCAATTCCAAAAACACTACAGCATCCAACTAGCAGAAGAACCGTACGATTGCTCAGGCCCCAAGGAACTGAGAATTTACACCGACGGATCAATAACGAACACCGGAATAGGAGTCGGAGTCTTCTCCAATGACCTTAATATAAAGATATTCAAACCGCTAGGAGAACTGAACTCGGTCTACCAAGCAGAATGTGTTGGCATCACTCTAGCGGCCAACGCTATAGAAGCCAGAAAAGTTATGGATACTCATATCCGCAGAATCTCCGACAGTGCCCCAGTTCTACAATCGCTAGAAAAACCCACAACAACCTCGAAACTTATACAAGAGTGCCACTCTGCACTAGAACGCATCACAGTGTTAAATAATAACACTGTGACACTGCAGTGGATAAAAGGACACAGCGGCTCGCTGGGCAACGACGCAGCTGATGAGCTAGCAAGGCGAGGGACTGGCACGGTGGTCTTCGGACCGGAACCCATCGTGCCAATACCCTTTAGTCAGCTGCGTGGTTGGCTACAAGAGCACACAAATGCACAAGCGGGAAGGTGGTGGTCCCTGGCACCGGGCTGCAGGCAGGCCAAAGAAGCCATGCCAAATTTAAATAGAACCCTAACCAGCAACCTTCTGCGACTGGACAGAGGCAGCCACGTCTGGTGGCAGGAACCATCACCGGACATTGTTCCCTGAACAAACACTTTTTCACAATGAATATCACAGATAGCCCTCTTTGCAGAGGATGCATGGAGTCAGAAGAAACTGTCGCGCATGTGCTCCTTGAGTGCACAGCCGTCAGCGAGACAAGAACTCGGACCTTGGGAGCACCGAATTCATTGATGGAAGCAAAATGAAGAGACTCATCTATTTCTGGAATGAGGTGGGCTGGTTGGAGAAAGGCCGCCATGGCCCACGCACAATGGTCTGTTAAGGACTAAGTGCGGAAACCAGACCACAAAGATAAGATAAGATACGCCAAACCGCCGTTATTCAATGCACTTGTACTATGTAATGTATTTAACTATTACTTCAATAGTGAAATTAGTAGAAGTGGGGTAAATAATTGAATCAGTTTTCTTATATGCGTGCATCTAAAAATGACGGCTATAAACTAGCTAGACTGCTTAATAAAATAAGAATGAGGTTGCTTAGCTACGAAGAAAAACAAATTTTATTTGAATGTACGATTTATTTATTTATTAAACATGTAGAAGGTAAAATTGTTTATTTAATTTCGAAATTACATGAAATAAGCAAGTAAGACACATACCTAGGTGAATGCTTAAAAAAACCCAGCTCCGGCGGAAATGAGATGTATCTCAAATTATCAGTAAAAATTAGTAATAAAATAATAACAGCTATTATCGTGATCCTTACTTGCCAAAATGTAAAAATTGCCTGTCTTACTAATCAGGCGTCGATATTAACAAATAGCTTAATTTTTAATTATTTATTTTTGAGTAATCAATTATATTAAAAATATTTTTGTTATGCTGCTTTATTATTCATCAAGAACTCAAGCAATTACACTCAAAAAGTATCATTTGATGAAGTGGAACTGATGAAGAAGACCAGGAAATGGCCACATCCGGTGGCCATTTCCTGGCTTATTCTCCGCTTCGTTCACAACAAATATAGTTAAGCAACTATAACAATACAAATAAGTAAATAAATGGTTCTGAATATGTTGAAAAAATAGTACCATCGAACTAATCTGATGATGATTAACCCGGAAGGTAGGCAACGGAACTCAATAATTAATCAATATACCTAGCCGTGTTAGGGCTTATTAAAATTTTCATGAGATGCACTTTAGCTATAAGGTACCATCGAACTGATCTGATGAGGGAGTAGGAAGGTGGAAGGTAAGCACGGGAACTTCGTAATAAAACAATGTATCCTAGCAGTGTTTGGGCTTTGGTCACGCCACAATTATGGCGGTAAGTCCCCTCTTTGAAGCGCGGCTGGAAAGACCTCACCTTCCGCATGACGTAGGTTCTCACCGGACATGGTAAGTTCGGGAGGTTCCTGCACCGGATTCGTGCGGAAGAAACGCCCGGGTGCCGCCACTGTGTGGACCACCGTGACCTCCCCTGGTGCGGAGGTGTGCCCCGCTTAGACAGAGCAACGCCGTATCTTCGTGGGGGTGATCGGTGGCGGCGGTCTCTCACGCTGGGCCTTGGTACAAGCCATGGTCCGGAGCGAGGAGGATTGGCAGGTGGTCGCCTCTTTCTGCGAAGCAGTAATGCTAGCAAAGGAGGCGACCGATCGCGTGAGGCAACGGTCCTCACGCCCCAACCGCCGCCGGGATTCCGATCTCGATTTTCGGCCACTGTAGGCGCGGGCTTGCGGACGGCGAGCAATGGGTAGCTCGCCGTCCGACCGTCCGGACCAAGCCCAAGTCGTCGACGGCGCATACTGTTCCACGCGCGCCTCAGGGAGATGTCAGTAAACCGTAGGGGCCCTGCTGGGTCGAAGCCTACGGCCCTGGTACGAAAGGCAACGAAGGAACAGGAATGTGTTTTTAGTCAGTAAAAGTCTGACACTGTCTCCCGCTCAAACCAAGAGCGGGATTTGTCATTAGATGATTTTCCCACCTTCAAGTTTGGTTTTAATGGAATGGTTAAGGATGTTGGCACTCTGTTGGTACGCTATATGTGTATCACAGCCAAAAAGTGTGAAACACGACAAAGACTGATACAATGGTTCATTTTACGAGACTTTTTGTCGATCGAACCTTCCACTATTGCATAGAGGGAGCGCTTTCATACCCTATCTCATACGAGCAGAAGTCCCTCAGGGCTTTAATGCTATTCCCCTTAGTTTACACGCTGTTCGCCCAAGATACCTCAAAAAGTAAAAAAGGCCTAGTTGGCTCTTTTTATTGACGACACGGCCATATACTACACCAGACGAGATACTGGCGCTATCGCTCGCAATCTCTAATCTTCTGCAAATATTTTGGGCAAATAGTTCGGAAACTGGAGAATCTAAGTTATCCATGTTAAACGTCAGGCAGTTCTCTACTCGAGACTTTAAAAGACCCTCTCAGCTCCCCCTTCGATCACCATGTAAGGCAAACCGATCCCTTATGAGATGTAAGCTAAATACCTCGGTATGATACTAGACCAGCTTTACTAGGCACATAAAGCAAGCTTGTTTGCGAGTCGCTTTCGCCCAAAGTAGGCTCCACTGTATATTGACCGCCCGTAGCAAATTGTCTTTCAAGTACGAATTGCGCATTCTCACGGCGGTCATCCTATTCAATTTGAAGTTTCATTCGCTCTTTGTCGATATCTCCTAAAAAGTATAATACACAGTGAGTTATATTGCAATTTGTTATAAATAATCGAAAAGTATCAAGCTGTTTTACTAGATATTCAAAACACTTATTGTACAAATGAACTTATTGTATCAAGCCGTCGGTTTTTCTCTGCAGATTTCTGATTAATCTGACTTTTTTGGTGTTTAAATTTATCAATCATCTTGAAGAGAAGCCTCCTCGTGAAAATACTTATTGTTTTCCGCATTATAATAACAAAATAAACGAAAATAAGATTCACGTAAACACAAGATGAATGAAGTATGAAATGTCAATGGCACAATTTTGATTGTCCTTAAATGCTCTGCCATAAATGAACTTTAATAAATAGTTTGCTGCCATCTTTCGCTGGCCAGAACCTACTTATTGAACGCAACAGCCAAGAATCACTTCTTCACACACCGTTATTTGTGGAAAATTCTTTTATATTTTAAATACTGTATCTTTACTCAGGCCTGAAAATAAATATTTAAAGTTAGTCTGAGTCGCATTATAAATTAAAAGTATCAAAACTCTTTATACCTGCTATCGAAAATATTGATCAAAACAAAATAAAAAAGCTAATAATAAAATAAAAAGATTAATTGCTTAACAATTTTTAATTAATAGAACTGGGCAAGTGCGAGTCGGACTCGCGCACTGAGGGTTCCGTACAAACTTGAAAGATCTATTGCGGTTTACAATTTATGACGTATTAAAATAAAACTACTTACTAGATCTCGTGCAAACCAATTTTCGGTGGAAGTTTGCATGGTACATCATATATTTTTTTTTTAGTTTTATCATTCTCTTAATTTACAAGGGGGGGGGGGGGGGACATTTTACCACTTTGGAAGTGTCTCTCGCGCAAACTATTCAGTTTAGAAAAAAATGATATAGAATCCTCCATATCATTTTTGAAGACCTATCTATAGATATACCACACGTATGGGTTTGATGAAAAAAAATGTTGAGTTTCAGTTCTAAGTATGGGGAACTCCCAAAATTTATTGTTTTTTTTTTCTATTTTTTGGTGAACGGTTCACAGAATACATCTACTTACCAAGTTTCAACAGTATTGTTCTTAAAGTTTCGGAATAAAGTGGCTGTGACATACGGACGGACAAACAGACAGACATGACGAATCTATAAAGGTTCCGTTTTTTTGCCTAATATCCAATGAAGACTGTTTTCTTTTTTATTATGAATAGGCTAACAATTGACCACTATCTCACCTGATGGTAAGCGATGATGGAGCAAGCTTGCCTAGAAGTAGATAACCTATTCAGGATTCTCTCTTGACTTAAAGCCCCTAGGTTGTAGCTATCAGGAAACGCAGAATTGAAAACGAAATAGCAAAAAATACTTTCGATATCATCAAACGCGATCGACAGGAAAACACGGAATATCTACCTACAGGAAAAGTCTTAAACAATTATTATGATTAATAGGTATCGAAAATAAGAAATAACTTGTTTAGATATCAATCGTATTTTCCTTATGAGCATCCGTGCTTGTTCGTACCATCTTCGAGGTATGACGTGCGTCAAAACAAGAGGAAAACTACGTAATAATCAGAAGCTACCTATTTAGACTATAGCAAATTATAATTAAAATGTAAAAGTTAATTTAAATAAATTACTTTATTACACTGCAAACCAATTACGATGTACCAGTACTTTACCAGTAGGTAGGTTCATAAATAACAATAAAGATAAATGATGAATAATTATGTATTTACTTGTTTGGAAATAGGTACATTTAAGATAAAAAATGTTTCTTACGACTCACTGTCCTCTTTAATTCATTGGTATCGTAGATAACGTTAACGCTGGGTTTTACCCTCTTACCCAGAATAATCAGCTTCAGTCAGCAACAGTTTCTTTGAGCAAAGGCAAATACTCCAATTTATAATTCTATTTGGTTCCTTATGTTGTAACCTATGTGTTTAAACTGTTTGTATGTTTTCGACGGGTAATGCTCTGTCTCCGCAAGTTACAAGTTCCCCAAAACAATAATTCCCAATGTCCCCAAAAATTAAATTTATTTGTAAAGTTCACATTTCACCATTCCTTGTACTGACATCTCCATAACCGTTAGAATAAAATTACTTACTTTAAATTAACCTTGTTTTGTAAGATATAAACTGTAGTGAAGAAGATAAAAAATGTAAACTTTGATTCGGCGATTATACCATTCCAGATTTCAGTTAAAACAGAGTCGTACTAGATAATTTTATTTAACAATATGAGCTATTGGGATCTGGTAACTTGGGGACCTATTCTCGGATGACGTCTCGCCTTTTATAATAAAGTACATTGAGTTTTTATGTAGGGATAGTACAGAAAATAAGAGAGTGTACCAAAGCAAATTAGGTAACGTATTATATGGATCTTGTATCTGAAACAAAAAAAAATAAAAAATAATAACTGCCTTATCTTTTTTATGTTTTCAGTAGAGATTGTAGTCAAAAATTACCTAAGTAGACTAAATCTCCTTCTTTTAGATGAAAAACTCAAATTCTCTCGTTGTTAGATAATTGTGTGGGTTAAGTATGATTTTAATTGAAGCCGACTGTTGTTAATGACGTGATCAGAGTGAGCGCCTGATTGCTTTCAATAGCTAATGCTTCTAACGTACGAATCTGGGACGAAGGTAAAGTGGGATTGGTCTAACTTGTGTTTAATTAATTATAGGGCTAGTATGTAATAAGTAGGTATAGGTCTTATAATATTCCCACTGCTGGGACTCTCTAGTAGAAGGAAAGGACCGTAATCCACCACACGGGACAAGTTGGGTTGGTAGATGTCACGTGTTCTCTTTTTGGTTGTAGGATGTGCCGGCCATCCTCACGATGTCCTCACCGTTTAGAGAGCAGTGGTGATGAAATAAATTACACAAAGTAAAGCACCTGCCCGGGTTTGAATTCACGACCTGCAACTTGAAGTCGAGGCCGTTACCACTGAACCACCACTGCTCCTTAGCAGATTTATTATAGTTTTATCGTATTATAAATTGCAATTGAAACCCAATTGCATTTCCATTAGAATTATTCTGTAACTGACTTGAGTTTTACAGTTTGTAAGATTGGTAAAGTCGTTAGTCCTGTGCCTGATCTCTCTACGGTTCCCGTATCCGAAACCGGTATAAAATTAATTCTATATTCGTATCCGTATTCAGATTCAAAATTTCATATCCATAATAATAACATCCTTGTTGTGAACTTAGGAGTCCAGGCAACGCTAAAGCCTAGATGCTGAAACAGTGCAACTATGCTAAGCCTAACGTGCAACTTAGAAAAGACCCGTCTATCATTAAATTCATTGTACATTAAGATTTTATTTACATAAAAAAACTTTTTACAAAAAAAATACAACTAACTTCAATGTAAAAAAAATATACTAAAAAGTGTAAAATAACTTTAATTTCGGAAGTCGGTGTTTCTATAATAGTTTTATATTTTCGTTATTTAACACCTTTCAGACAAAAAATATATTTTTCAATATCAGTTCACAATTGACCGAGAAATCAGTTAACACACATAAAAAAAAATACGTACAGCCGAACATAGAACCTCTTTTTTGAAGTCGGTTAAAAACGAGCAGTATCAGTTCCTGCAACTAGTTTTTGTCAATGTGTTACCTATTGAAGTGTGCAAAGTAATAATTACTGATCGTTATACAAGTCATGCCGTAGGTACAGTCGTGTACCTAGTGTCTATCTGAAGTTGTGATTTTTTATTAAGTTTTTTTGATGCATTTACTACTTACTTATTATTAAGCTTTTTTATTACTTTTTTCAAAAATTATTTTTTATTTAGATTAAGTTTTCTAAATCGAGAAAGTTTATCTAAAAAGTTTTTCTATTAATTATAAAAGTAATGTGTACCTACTAAAATAATCTAGGTTTCGTTGGTCGTTAGGATACTGGCCTTTTTATCTGTGAGAGTTTCAGTTCTAAGTATAGGGAACCCCCAAAATTTATTGTATTTTCATTTTTTTGTGAAAATCTTAATGCGGTTCTCAGAATACATCTACTTACCAAGTTTCAACAGTAATATAGCTCTTATAGTTTCGAAAAAAAAAAGTGGCTGTGACTTACGGACGGACAGACTCTATAAGGGTTCCGTTTTAGCCATTTGGCTACGGATCCCTAAAAATGCAAAAAATCACATTAGTTGTACGGGAGCCCCACTTAAATATTTATTTTACTCTGTTTTTAGTATTTGTTGCTATAACATAAACACATCATCTGTGAAAATTTGACAAGATAGACGGACAATAGAGTAAATGGGTCCCGTTTTTACTCTTTGGCTACGGAACCCGAAACTAAAAACACTTATTTTTTATTATTTTTTTATTCGCTATAAACCAGTGCTTGACTGCGATCCCACCTGATGGTAAGCAGTGATGCAATCATTGATGGTGAGGCGCACTAGTTTATTAAGAGCCTATTCACTCTAGCCTTGAAGGCACCTATATTATAGTTGGACGGGAAGACAGCAGCAGGCAAATTGTTCCAGTCCCTCGATGTACGCGGTATAAACGACGAAGCAAATCGCTTAGTTCGGACCGTTGGTGTTTCAACAACGTAAGGGTGGATACTCGCCGTACGTCGGGTTGTCCGATGGTAGAAAGGAGATGGCGGAATCAGGTCATGCAATTCCCGCGCACACTCTCCAAAATGCAACCTGTAAAATACCGATAGGCTGGCTACCCTGCGCCTGTGCTCGAGGCTTTGTAGATTGGACTTAACCAAATCTGGATCCCCAATTAGCCTCTTCGCACACCTTTCTACTGAGTCCAAAGCTGCCAGATGGCATTTTGCAGCACCAGCCCATATATGACTGCAGTACTCCACACACGATCGGACCTGTGCTTTGTATAACATTAGAAGCTGACCCGGTTGATTTATAAAAAAAAAATGTTCGTCTGTCTGTCTGTTTATTCCAGCTAATCTCCGAAACGGCTATACCGATGCTGACGAGCTTTTATTTTTTATTAAAAGATTTTATTTTTAGGTGTGAGTATTTGTGCTGTTTCAAGAGTTTGACATAGACGAAGTCGCGGGCAATAGCTAGTGTTAAATAAAATTTTACCCGTATGAAGAAAAACATTCCTATAACTTCAGTTCTTTCAAGAAATGGCAGTCATTGTGATAAAATGTCGGTGTTACTGGAGACGTACTTGACAAGTCTTTTGTTGTATGCAACATGCCCTGTTTACATTGCCTATATTTACTATCGCATTCTCATGTTATCTGCCTTGTTAGTCTCGTGAACGAAGCACGATTGCTTAGTATGGGGTACTGGGTTCGTTTACCAGGTTGGGCAAAAAGTGCTTTTGGGCTTTACTGTTAGGAATTACTTAGTAGCAGCCCGAAGTTTGAAAGTTGGTGGTGTGGCACCCCGGTCATCGGAAAGCACGTAAACCCGTTGGTCCTGGACCTGATCTCTCTGGTCGTGCCGGATTGCCTTTCCATCAGACTACGAGAGTAAAGGAGCAGAGAGTGTACTGTGTTTGAGCACACACCTGAGCACTATAATTCTCCAGCGTACTTGGCTAATCTCCGTTGAGAGTGGTCAACGTGATCGAAATTTTGTCGGGAGGATTATTTATATGTGATCACTCTGTGTAATTCTTCGTTTTTCAATTGAAAATTTGACGACTTCTTTTGCTAAAATAGTAGTTCCCAATTTTTTTTGAGATATTCTACGTCTTTTCCTGCTTTTGGGTGGAGCTGGGAGGCCAGACTTTTACTGACAAAAAAAGCACACCTGTGTTCTTCAGTTCCTCTTTGCGTTCTAGGACCACCGTTTCTCTTTCAGAAATTCTCCGTGGCCCTATCGGACTTCGGCCCTGCTGGACCGGTTTGTAGACATGTCTGTGAGGCGCGCGTGGAACACTACACGCACCGCCGAAGACTCATGCTTGGTCTTAACGGACGCCCGGATGGCGAGCTACCCATTGCTCATCGTCCACAAGCTCGAGGGTTTCCTACTTCTAATTCTCTCTTTACCGAATCCCGTTAGTAAATAAGTGAAATGGAAGAAAAAGTAAGTACCTAAGCTAAATACTTTATTTACTAGTTTTAAAAATTGTTTATATTTTTTCCTGTTCAATGAAGAGCTGACATGGTCAATACTTTTAGTGAAATCTAAAAGTGAATCCGTATCCATAGCTTCTAAATTCATTTCATTTTTCTTTGCTTAACTTTCGGTTCATCTTGATGTATGATCAGATGAGAGCACGTGTGCACGCATGACAGTTTGTTGATTATCGCATACAGCATCACTACCAGGACCAGCCTACAATATGCTGTAGATACAGTCGACAGCCTGGATCGTTACCACCCAACACACGGTCAGTCGCGTGGAATATCTCCGTATAATCAAATTGGAACATTTTGCGATCCAGATCGACACAGCATGATGCTGCCTGCCCTCTGTTCAGTAATACGATGTTTCGATATTCTATTTGTTATATTATTCGTGAATAGCATAATAGAGAGATTACAGAAAGGACTGATAAATAAACAATTCAACTACCTAATTATAATTCTCATAGTAAATACTTAATAATTTGAAAATCGAATAAAAGTCATTAATCCTCACGATGCAAAAATGCTTTAAAATTCAATTAATTGCAATTCGCATAATTTGAATATCAAAGTTAAAGTTTATTGCCAACCAAGTGTACAATTTTGATATTATATTATTTTAGTGCTTCTGATTCATCAATATTAATGTCATCAAAATTATAGTTTATATGTCAAAAAATTAAATGACATTATCAAGTTCTAAGGTGCGCAGTCAATGCGGCACTAACTGAAGCTAAAGGATAAGCGGTACAGCATCCCTGTTGTTACCTTAAGGATAATAGAGACACAAACACAGTCCACAGACAGTCGGCATTCATCATATCTCATCTGAAGCAATCAAAGGCACACGTCTTTGTTTTTTCGACGAAGCTATAAACAGCTATATAAAGGTTTATGATCGTTCTCGTTATCTCAACAAAGCTACCTAAGCCGGGCACGCGAAGCCTGTTGTTTCAGACAGGGATGGCAAACCTTTTCCACATCTGAGCGGAATTCGGAAAAATAAATGGTACCTTATATGTAGGTACATCTTCGTCCATTGCTGAGTTTCTAATATTTGGGTAAAACTAGAATTTAGTAAGAGTTACTGTTAAATGAGGCATAATAGTATAATAGCATAATCATCATTTAAATTTTCCCACTGCTGGGACTCAAGACTCCTTTCTAGGAGAGGGAATGGGCCTTAACCCACCACACGGGCCCAGTGCAGGTTGGTGGATTTCAGATGTCTTCCAATTTTTTGTTCGTGGACATGCCGGTTTCCTCACGATGTTTTCCTTCACCGTTTTGAGTGCAGTGGTGATGAAATTAATTACACAAAGTAATGCGCCTGACTGGGTTTGAACCCATAACGTACAATTCGTAAGTCGGGGCCGTTACTACAGGGCCAACTAGAGAAGGCCGATATTTCCTAGCTGCCTTTTACTTTGAATAGAGCCGCCGAAATAAACTTAAAAGTGAAAGTCTTTTTAAAAGTTCATAGAATTACCGCGATCCATCTGCATGGTTCCTAGAGGTCCTAGCCCCTGAGCGATACGACGCACAGTATCAAATTAAGGTGAAGTTGTGTCCAGGTTGGTCACATATTCATTGCAGTTAGAGAGAATTACAGGAACGCTGAGGACTAAACAGAGGTTTAGCTTGAAGAATGCAAGCATTGTCTTCGTGCTCGATGGTACAGGAGCACGAAGACAATGCTTGTACAGACCTTAATTTTTCCAATCATCGATATTGGTGACCTGTGCTATCGTAATCTGAATGCAGATCTCCTTAACAAACTGGACCGTTTTCCGAATTGCTGCATTCGATTTGTATTTAATCTGCGTAAATATGATCATGTCTCAGAGCATCGGTCGCTTCTAAAGTGGTTGCCCATACGTCAGAACAGAGTGCAAAGGGCGCTCACTACCTGGTTTTTATTTCTTGATTCTTCTAATTCCCTTAGCTATTTAGCCCCTCATTTCCGATACATTTGCGTCAACAACAATAGAAATCTGCTCTCATCTCATAACCGCCAGGGCTGGGCAAAATACATGCTTTGCTTTAATTGAAATACAAATCACTTAAAAAATACAGTATCGCAAGTAATTAAAATACAAAATACAAATTACATGTTACAAAATAAGTAATCTAGACGAGCATGGGCTGAAAATTAGAGGAAAACAAGATTAATTAATCAGTAATACCAGTTTCCTTTCATGAACACTAAATTTTTAAATGTACTGACAGACAAATAGCCTCTTGTTGGAGAGTGAATAAAACCTGCTAAAGAAAACAATCTTTCTTGACGGTTAAATGTATTTTAATGTTAAAATGTATTTTGAAGCCTCAAGTATTTGAAATACTATTTACAAAATACTTCGCCGTCAGGTAATTGAAATACGAATTACAAATTATATTTTAAGGAAGTAATTGAAATACAAATACCAAATACGTATTTGTATTTTAATTACAAATAATTCAAATACTGCCCAACCCTGATAACCGCCTACTCCAATGTCCCTTTCATCGACTTTCTTCGCCATTCATTCTTTGTTCAACTGTGGAATGCGCCCCCCAGGAAATTAGGATGGCAACAAGCCGATTAACTTTCAAAACTAAAGTTCGAAAGCTAATTCGTAAGAAGTTGGCAGTAGTATCATCACAGCGTTAATGTTTTCCAATTGTCGATTTGGAATAATTCGTTGAAAACAATTATTCCACAAAAAAACTATATTAGTTAGGTACTTATGTAGTTTATTAATTTGAGTATATGTATATTGTATATTAATTGTATTATAATTATATTAGTATCTATTCTTGTATTCGTCTTCCTCTCTCTTTTATTGCACCTACCACTATTTTTCTCTGCATCACCCAAAGGTTAATTGGTAGAAAATGCCTGAGGTATAAGTCCGCCTCTGTACTTTTGTGTGCTTAAAGCATATAAATAAATAGAATTTAATTTTTAAAATGTTTTGGTTTGCGTTGTCCACCACTCTATCTCAATTTGTTTGTCCAATCTCAATTTATATGTGGCGCTTGTGTTTTGGAAAAATAAATTATATTGCTCGTAATTTAATTTATATTATAGTAGTATTTCTAGTAGTTTTTAGTATTTTAATACAAGTGGAGAAACTTTGTCATTGTGATTGAGGCGTAATTCGCACAAGACGTAAGCGAAGGCGTTATGGAACCGAGTGTTGCAGTGACTTTTTCACGTATGTCAAACGACGTTTTTCAAAACACTTATGAAGACATAAATAAACGGAGGTTGATGCGCGCCTCGTGGGGGTCGACGTGCGCCCTACCAGAAAATATAAATGTAATAAAATTGTGGCAGGGGCGAGCTCATGCAGTTTTCCGTACTAGTGCGAAAAACAATAAATTTCGTGCCTAAAAGCGGTAGGGATTAGAGTAAATGTATAAAAAAATATTTGGACAATGACAACTTGCAGGTTGTATGGAGAAACGACAAATAACGTTCTAGAAGTTTCTGTCTACTAGGTTCCTCATCCCTGTCTTGGGCTCCCGGGGGCTACATACAAGCTACAGGGCTGTAGGGCTCGCGTGCAGTCGGCGTGTCTGTGAGTCTGTTTACCCGCTACCGCCTACCTGCACCCTGCGAGCCTGCGACCACCTGTGCGAGTCACGGGGTTGCAAGCTAAGAAAACAGTCGCGCAATTCAGCGGGTTTTTGTGAGGGGAGATTCTGTTTTTACTTGATATGTGAATCAAGTTTGAGGTAGGGTAAAATTGAAAACGTTTGCAGGTTTTATTGATTATGTATTTAAAAAAGATTTCGTAAAAGTTATATTAATTACAAATGTCTAAAGAAAATACTGCAGAAAGGAAAAAAAAAAATTAAGTTTTAACCTTAATTTTTTTTTCCTTTCCGCAGTATTTTAAACTGCAGTTTTGAAGTTTTTTGAACTTATCTTTAAATAAATCTATCTTTGTATTAGATTTGCATTGAAAGAAGTTAACTGTTTCATAACTTGAGCTGGTACGTAGCCGTCTAATGAAACTGTTTAATTCTTAACCAATAACCTCTATGCAATTTTTGAGCAACCCCGACATAACAATACAAAGTCAAAAATGCAACACCTTTACGCAAACTCGCGTGAAAAATACACCTTTTGTGAAATTGAGTGTCGCGGAGCTTGCCACCCCGAAGCGAGCGAGCGGAGCCGGCCGGCGCCTCAGTCGTCAGTCCGCGCCCGTCTCGAGCCCACGTTTGTTGTCGTGCGGAGCGTACGACACGTCACCAAAACTTTCCAAATCGAACTAAACTTTCTTCACGTCCCACTAAACGATTACGAAGTTATAACGCGAGTGCCCAATTTTTATTGATATTATTGTGAGTGTTTGTATGTGTTGATGTGGTTTGAGGTGAAGTGAAGATGCGGAGCGCCTGGGAGGCGTTCTGCCTCCTGTTGCTGGCTGTGGCAGCCGCAGCTCAGATTGACACGAGGCACTTATCAGGTTAGAATTTAGAAAATTACTTTTCATAAAAAATATCAACAAACGAATTTCACTTCCAAAAATAAAACACGCTGTATTCAGACTAACTTAGTTTGAATTTAGAACACAACTTTTTTAAACTTTTTTTTTCTGTATAACCAAGTCTTTCTAGAGTTTTCAAAATGATTTCTCAATATAACTTTGTACACGACTCTTTGGTTAAAAAACAGAAAATTACAGACAAGTTTTGTAAGTAACGGTAAATGTCGGAGATATTTTGTCGTGATAGGCAACCTACTTAGCAACTTTTATGAAAACCGTTGTCTTGATATTTTATAGAAGTAAGAACAGGATTTGATTTACTTTATTCAATAAAACGTAACTATTTTAATCACAAGCTGACGTAGCAAGATAACTAATTTATTTCAAAAGTAAACAGTCGGGTTGTCAGTGATATCTTTTGAAAATAAGTAATAAATTTAAATAACAAATTGACTAATTATAATTGGTTGTTTTTCTCATGGTTAAATTAAACATCCTACCTACATATTATATTCCTTTTAAAATTCACATGAAAACAACTGTAGGTATTTTATTTAATAGATATTTTTGAGATGAACAATTAAATTATGCCACCACAATCTATTGATAGGTGCCAATCAAGAAATTGAAGTGCCATGTGCTAATAATGAAAAAAGACTCCCAAGAACTAAAGCTGGTAAATTATTTACTCAAATTGAAGAAGGTTCCTACATAGTTCTGCCTGCCCCATTCAACAGGCTCGGAGGTTCTATAATTAGCGATGTTGGACGTACTAAACAACGGTGTGTTTGCATCACAAAGGCCATAGACAATGGTCTATGTGTCTATGGTACGTGATCGTGGAATGAATGGCGGTTCTCTGGTGTTCGTTGAACTGCCGACTTTTTTGTGCGCCATGTTTTGTGAATATTAAATAACTGTTCGAAGCCCAAAAATCTATGGTATTCAAGGTATTTTTTATAATTAAAACCTTGTTAATTTTTTGTTACATGAAACAAACGCAAAAGTATTTCCGCTCCGAGTTAGTCGGTACTTTGTGTTATCATGTCTTATCAAAGCGGAAGAATTCTACCACTTTCGAAGTAAGTTAGGGTAGTAGGGAGACATTATCTTATCATTACTAATTGTGATCATAACTTGAGAATTTTTACGATAAAAAACTGACTTTGAAAAATTCCACCATAGATAAGTATAAGACTTTAAATGACAATAAGAGAAAATTATATTTATTTATTTTTGTTTCGCAAGGTGTGGGCCTTAACATTTCTTATATTCTTTGATTTATACCACAAGTTTAGAAAGATATTTCTGGGTTTTTGATACAGAATATTTCAGTAGTCTAGTCACTTTATTTTCGCTGACAATGCGGATGTAACACATTTATTATTGTGTATTTCAAGCAAATTTATCAAGTCGCCTTCTCGGCAAGTGTCGCTAAGGTAGTCAATAGATACTACAATAAAGATCTCAGCTTCATTTACCGATGTCGCACCTGTTTCAATGATTCCACATATTGTGCAGTTATGCAGACACTTGAGATACAAAACCACACCAATTTTTAACCAGTAGGAATCCATTTTCGAATTTAATTTTATTGGTTTAATAATCTACTTTTTAGGTAGTTTAGTTTAGTTTTCTACGAAGAAAACTTAAATACTAACTATAAATACTTATATTATTAAAACCTAACTATGTACATTTAATACAAAGTCACAAAATACACTCAGGCGTCGAAGGCTTCGTCGTATTTGCGAATAATTAAAATAGTCACTGAAATTCAGTCAGAAAAATTCCACCGAATAATTCCGAATTATTTAATAGCAATATTATTTCAATATTGCCATTTAAAAAGTCTACAAACGAAATTAAAATTATTAAAAAAATACATACAACGTAAGTGCGCGCTCGTTGAAATCTTTTCCACTGCAATGCCTTTATTTGCCTATGTTCTAGCATTCTATTGATTACCGAATAATAAACAGATTTTGCTTATGTAAAATAATTAGTGGAATGGGGTTCAGTAAGTTGACTTTATATAGTTTTATGAGGAAGTCTAGAGAGCGTCTTACAAGGCTACAGAATTAGCGAGAAGTTTACCTTTTACAATGGTAAGGTAATGCTTTGAAAGGTGGACAAAAAAATCTTTATTTTTATTTATTTAAGCAATCTTTATGCAACACAAAAGTTTATTTTTATACGGTATTATAGTTAGCTTGTATATTTGGTTGCGGTTTAAGTATTTATAAGGTCTCTATACAAAACTCTTTTTTCAAATAATACGTTCCTGCATAGAGGCTGTGTTAAATTATCAGTGCATGCAATCACGACTGTGCTCTCTAGCCCCATAATAACCGACCTTTTACAGTCCATAACTAGCCAAAAGATACTTTTCCAAGACCCAAATGTCAACTGCACAATCAAAGTGCAATTTAAACGGATCTACCGTTCATCGTAATGTCGGGTACAAGTGTCATTTTGTCAGTAATACGGTCAAACCTATGTTCTGTTGAGGTCGTCGAGTGACATGGGTTAATGACCTTAACGATGACGTCACGGCTTTTGCCATTTGTTTTAGGAGCATTCTTATAAAGCTGATATCGTATCGGTCGGTTTTTGGGATATATTTTTTTTTGTCATTGTGAATCCGGTTTAGGTATGATGACCTTTTTGTGCTAAGAAGTCAAAATGGTGTCTCATTAGGACTGCTCTTCTATTTTTTGTTTGATTAATAGTGATTGGATTTTCGTGTTTCATGTAAAAACATGGGTGTAGATTTCGTTAAAATATTTAGACAGTTATGAGCCGGTGAATTTTCATTAAATTTTTGGCTAAGGGTAAGGTTAATCGGGTGTTTTTGTAGATATAGAAATATTTCAGTTTCACATGTTTTTCCAAATAGTCTTTCATCTCAATAAGTACACACAGTAAGAATTGAAAGAGTAACAGATTGGTACACAGTTTATTGGATACAGTTTTAACCAAGATACGTCCACTAATCAATCAAACAAGTCGACACTGCCATTAAAACAGCCAAAAAGTTCTAGACAATGACACATATAACTTTACCAAACACTAGGACGTGCCCGTGTGCCTAGCGAATCGAATAGAGACGCGCCTCCGAGCGAATAAACCCACAAATTAAATGTAAAGCCGGGTACAGACTGTTGCAACGTAACAAGCAATGTAACAGTATTCCCATAGCGTGAACGCCTTGCGCGCGCGAACCGTGCACACTACGCGCGCGAACAGAGCATTTCAAATGCTCCTTATATATTACTTTACAGCAGTCTGTACCCGGCTTGTTGGCCTACAGCCACTACTCAGCTTGCTCGTACAATGTACTCACTATTGTGATGTACTAGATCACCGGTTCCCAAAGTTTGGATCGCGAGCAAATATGTGATGGGCTTTGAAAAATAGGACAGCAGATTGACTGACGGGCCAACAAATTCAAATTCAAAAATTCAAATTCAAAGCATTTATTTCAAATAAACCATTTACAGGCACTTTTGAAATGTCAAGAAGTCAGTCTGTCAGAAAAAAATGATGCTAATTGCACATTCCAAAGCGTAGATCTCTATGGAGAAGACTGTGCAAGAAACTCCATGGACACTCTTTTCAATCGTGTTTTGCAATTACTAATATCTCTGTTACATGTTTCTTGTCGCTATCATGTGAGAACAATGTCAATAAAGTAAAAATAAAAACTAAATATAGATATTAAAATAGCAACTGGCAGCTAAGAGTTGACCAGTCTCAACTGACAGCGCCCGTTCACGGACCTGACGCGAATATTAGCACCACTCAGCTCAACCATAACAACCATACAACGACCAACGGTCGGGCGACCACCACTGAAGGCTGTAAACGTGCAGAAGAGTGAAACTACGAATTTTTTTCTTCCCTTCAGTACCTACCTCATACCATGCGAGGCGGGATTTTCGGCTAAGTATAAATATAATATATACCTAAAATAGACAAAGATACTTGATTTGGTGGCGATATTAAAACTAAATACCGAAACAAATTAGATGTATTTAGATACTGTCCTTGCCATTATTAAAAGTAACTAAGTAAAATTGAATTACGTAGTTGTTAAGGTTACAGTGAGAAATAAAAAAAAAATAGTATTCCGTATATTTAAATACATATTTTATACGAATAAGTATAGTTTAGATCATAATTTAATGTTTTTTCTTGTTTGAGTAGGCCCTCATTCGTATAGTTCTGCCCCTTTTTCCTTCATGAAAACAAAGACGTGAGTCCCGAATTCGGTATTTCTTATTAGATGAGTCGTGGTCCAGCTAACTTTGGGACCTACTGTACTAGATTATACCAAATTTGATAGAAGTTCGAAGTGTATGGAATTAATGCTGCGTGAAAAAGACGCAGACGAGTACCAAACATTGACCGCCGGAAGACGACTCGTCGCGACGACGTGTTGTCCGCTCAATAAGTGGCTTCCGGTAGTATGACCCAACGAAGCGACATCACAGTCAAGATCATACCTTACCCACAAACAAATAAAGCCCTATTCCGTCTGCAAGCTATATGTTTAGTGTCCAAAACGCTGATGCTTCTGAAATTTCATACGACTGCAATTAGCATATGCTAATCTGTTGCTTAATGCACTAGTAGTAGAGTACAGAATTGCATTTAATAATTGAGAGTTGCATTGCCGTGTGGTTGACCGCAATCCGGCGAATTTAGGTTACGTGGTTAGTACTTTTTTATTAACAATTGATTTGTTTTTTTGCTTTTTTGCATTAATTGATTTCACGGTCGCCGCCCGATACCTCTCACTTGGTAAAAGTAGGCTTGTAATAAAAAGTTCATGGTTCAAAGAGTTTTCGTAGAAGGGGACTGTTTTGAGAACAAACTTTTTGGTCACAATTGGAAAAGTAATCTTTTAAACACGCTTTCTGTTGTATTTTACGCAAACTGTACAGAAGTAGGATTACCTCGGTCACAAAGTCACAATTGTATGACTAACAGATAATAATATAGGAAACTAACACAATTTTTTCGAACATTGAGGAGTATTTGATAATCCTTGTAATAAAAATAACTAAATACGAAAACTGAAGTAAAAATTACAATTACAACGCATTTGCATCGCCCGAACAAACAAAATGGTTTCTCGCAGAGATAGCGAAATTAAAAAATAACTTCAAAAACTTTTACATCGATGAGCGTTTTTATGAAAAAGCGGTCGAATTTACAATAGACACGAACGAAGGCACTTTCTCCGCCGTCCCGCGCCCCGCTCCCCGCGCCCAGCTCCCCCCACCGCGCGCTCGCAAGCGAACGTAATCGCTTTTTTTGGATTTTAAAAACAACTCTACAGGTTCACTAAATTCACTGAGAATTTCACAATTTTTAGACTTCTCAACCTGGCTAAGAAAGTAATACTAGTAGAAATTTAAATGATTAGTTTGATAGATGGATTTTTTATCCACTTTGTTGGGTTTAAGAATGATTTAAATAGTTTTTGATGGTATTGCCACATGACAATAGCTGGGGTTTTTACCTGAGCTGCTGGTAATGGCAGAAGAATTGTAAACTATTATCGGTATGTTGTCAAAATCGGCAGGTTTTAGAAAACAGACAGCTAATTTGATTTTCAAACATAAGTTTTTAGAGTTTGCTACTACTGCACTCGCTCTGAGAAATTTATATTTCATCAGCTTTCTTTATAAAATGTATTTGAAGAAAACTTGAATTTGCAGCAAAGATAAACCCTTGAAAGGCTTGTAAACACTGCGGTGATCAGTGAAGTATCTCCTCTCTCGTTTCAAATAAGAAGCACTGAATTCGGGGCTCATGTTTTGTCTTGCTTGCTATAGCGCTAATTCCTAAAATATTACCCAAAAAAATGACCCACACCACTAAATTTGGAATTTAATAATCTATTTAATCTGGTGAAAGTTGTAAATCAATATATAGAAATGGCTATCAATAAATTGTAGACAATTTAGTCTCTAGCCCTAATGGGCAGACTAAATTGTCTGTAATATGTCTTAATAGTTACGAGCTTCGACCAAACTAATCAGGAGACTCCCGTTAGGCGATTGGTTTTGATTCAGAAAGCGGCACTCCTCGTAATCGAGCCCTGACGACCAGTAGCTTGAACTCTATAATCATTTGTGATGGTGTATCGATGGTCTCCAACGCCAATGGGCAGACTGAAATTATTGTCTGTAATATGGAAAAGCTGGATATCTAAGGGTTTACCTCCTCATTGTAAAGGATATTTTTAAGCCTGTTCGTCGACGTTTCCACAGGGACAATCGATTCATCAAACAAAGATAATGAATCAATTGATTTGTAAACTTCCTTGCTTCCTCTTCCTGTTTGTAAATCTTTCCTTTTCCTTAGTACTTAGAATGAGGGCTTACTCCCCAAGGGTTAGGCCCTTGGGGAGTAAGCCCTCATTTTAGAAGATAGAAGTTACTATCATTCAGAAATAGCATTAAACTATTATGAACGACCGTTTCCATCTCAACTTCAATTTAATGTAAGTCTATCTGTCACTATTATACTAATTAATTTCCACGAACTTTGTACGGACCGGTCCAAGATACTGAAGATTTTACATTGAATTACTACGAGTTAGTTCAAAACATTCTAAAGTGGTATCTAAACATGTGTCCTCTCGGTCTTTCTTCGTTCGAGAGAAAGGGAGGGAGAACAGAACCAGTTTGGCAAGCATTCGCCTTGAACTTGCTTAACCGCTAGGCCAAGTGGTACAGTCGACTGTCCGCCCATGGTACAGTTTGAGTTTGGAAGCTTCTTTATGTCATGGGAGTAAGGACGATTTTTGATGATTATGCGTTATTCTGACCTGCTGTTGAGTATACCCGGCTGTAGGCTGCCCACTATTTTTTAGATTTGCTTGCCAATTTGTGCTTATCTGACATTTAGCAGTAAATATGTCTTCACGTTAGGCTATCGCGAATAGGTTGCCAGAAAAGCCTGAAACATGTTGATGGAATTGCCAATTTACTACAATGTTTTGGTTGGTAATAAAAATAAGGATTGCAATTTGAAGGATCCAATTTAGATTTTTGTCGTGAATTCGTGGCAACATCATTTAATATTTTACTGTTGTTTCTTAAAATCTCGCAAAAAAATTTAGGAACATATGGCTAACTTATTATATTTATAGTTTACAATGGGGTTCAAAGTCCATTGTATGTTTTTAGTTAATTAAAAAAAAGGTTTTATAGAATGTGACAGCGTGAGTTTTAAGGAAACAAAGTATTATTTTATCAAAAGTTTTCCGCCGTCCAAATTTAATTTCACTTCACCGGCACAATAAAAATCTCGTCAGAGTTTTTTCAGCCATTAGCGGCTGGTTCACTGAATTCAATTGGTTTGTTTCATGAAAGCCTTGCATAACAGGAAGCGTGTTGTTGGCAATTAATTGAAAAGTTGTGATTAGCACATGCGGTTACGCCGCCGCCAGCCAATCGCGTGCGTCCAAGATATTGGTGATCGGCATGGAATTAATAAGTTTCTACTATAAAGTTCAGTGATCGGTAATAAGCTGTCATTTTTGATGGATGGGTGTTGTTTCTTGAAATCAAGTGATTGGAAGAAGCTCGCAGTTTTTGATAAATTAAAATTTTTGTCAATAACTACATTATAATTTTTTAGTCCTAATCGTTCGATTGTGCCGTTATAAAAGTGTCTTGGACTATGCGCAATCGTGCATATTCAAGCTCTGGTTTTTAAACATATCTGCCGGAAAGAAGCATTTATGGCTCAGTCTTTTGGTGTTGATCGTTTAGTTTCTGGTGATTCACTTGCCTAACTGTTAAAAGTATTTTATTTAAGCAAAAAATTACCATTAAATAAATTTTTCACATACCGCACTGCGATTTTATTGCACACGCGTGCAGGAACAACCTTGAGCCACCATAAAAATACAATAAAACCCAACATTATCAGTGCATTGTCAATGTCAAAAAACAGCCTCGCGATGGACGACGACCGCTTGCCGATGCGCGGGCGAAAAGAATGTCACCGCACTCCCCACCTCGATCGCCCACTTTTATAATTGAAACATCACTATGTTCTATGTCTGTTGACGGGTGGGAATGAGCTGAGTTGTTCGTCATGCGAATGTAGTCGGCAATGGTTGGGAGGTGAAATGAAAGTGTTGTCAGAGTAGGTCATTGACTCGCATGCATCGCTGAGTATGGTGGAAAATCGTCGGCAGTTAGTATAGTAACCATGGCTGTAGTAGGCTTTCAAGGGCATGGGGTTAAGCTTGTGTGTATCCTTCGTGGCTCGTGGCTGCTAAATGTTCTGTATGGGTAATATGTTGGACGATATACGGAACTGTTGCGAATCAGTTTTCGACCTGGTTTATTACAACTGACCACGACTTTAGCTACTTAGGATGTATTGGCACCGTATTTTAACGTCGTGAGTCGTGATTTGCCCATACATATATTATGTAATTAGTTTTTCCCTGGGGTACTTAGGAGTGTCTTTAATATTATAAATACTTGGTATTTATATTATTGCTTTATCATTTATTCTGATGCTAAAGCAATGTGAGTGACAAACTACAAGACCTCAAAAGTAATTTGTAAAATACACCACGATCATGGTATCTTGAGAAACTTACAAGAATCCGCTGAAGTCTAAATAAAGAATCAAATAAAATTGGCATACCTCTTGCTGGCCCTGTTCACCTCTAAACCCTGTATGTCACTGCTGGTACCGGGCACGAGGTAAGTACCAGTATCTTCAGGTTCTCATGAAGGAGAGAGCAGATATTTACTGCTGACTGATGTATCGAACTTGACCTCAGTTGATTTAAATTCTCTACAATGTAATTGAAATGCCCAGACTCGTGAGAAATTATCGTAAACCGTCGAGTATATCTAAATAGTCATAAATTTTATGCGTAGAGATAAGTGGAATTCCCTGCCGGAGTATGTGTCTCCTGATAGCTACGACCCAGCGGTATTTAAGTTAAGAGTGAATAAGTTACCTAAGCAAGCGTGCTTCATCGTCGACCACATTATAGCTTACCATCAGGTTACCATCAGGTGAGAATCAATCGCGAACCTACCATAATAAAAAAAAATAAGAATGAAATGTACAAAATTGGAAATTATGTTTCATTGTGTAACTGCGTACCTACAATAATACATAGACCAAGTATAAAAGCTAGAAGCAGGACAAGGAAGTTTCGGGCACGAAGACGATTGGTGCTTTTATTAGGCATCTGGACTGCATCAAGTTAAGCCTCTTCTAATCTCACCTAAATCTTCTAAATTAGAGTTCCTCTCTTCAACTCCATCACCCATATAGGATTATCGTAAATCTCGATAACGACACCAGCGCACAACCTTAGATAACCCAAGTTAGGAGCTCGCAGCCCCATAGTTAATAGTTCGACACTTAGTGCGGCAGACTAATTTAACTTTGAAAGGGGTGATTGATGGAAAAAACTTCGCTCATTGAAAAAACTGACTCAGTGGGCCGCCATTGTTGCCTCGAACTTGCGTAGGAGTTGAATATTACCGAGAAACCTTATACAATGATTTAGATTGATGCAGAAAACTTCCGCGCTATTGAAATATGAAAGGGAAAGAAATCGCGCACTCTTTCAAGGGCTTCTTTTTAGGAATGGTGTTATCAATATGTTTCTGTAATATTTCTTGGTGATGCATATCTGGAATATGAAAGGCTTTGTCTTTTGACACAGGTTTGTGGATAGCAAGCCAAAGAGGATCTCCTTTTTGGCTTGCTATCCACAAACTTGGAGCGCCAGTAGTCATATCATGGACGAAGATGAAGGATTAAAAGTATACCTACCAATGACTGTGCTGTTATTGCAGTGGTACTATAGTGGTACTGTAGTGGTATTGCAGTGGTACTGTAGTGGTATTATAGTGGTATTGCAGTGGTACTGTAGTAGTATTTATCGTTTAAAGGCGCGAAAAAGAGCAGCATCATATTTATCTTTAACCCTTATTTCATAAGGTTTCTCCTCGTTAACTAATAGAAGAGATATTCTTAGCTGGCTGTAGATTTTATTAAAGATTGCACAGCTTCCTTTGTTTCTGCAACACACTGACCTATGGAATATAGTGACAACCATATTTCTTTCTACTAAGCGGGTCAATTCCGGTCGTCGCGTCGTCTCGGTCCCTGTTCAAACAGCCATGAATCCTTGATGGTCAACAACGATTGTCTGTTGTCTCAATAATAATAAAAACTATCTGGTGAATCATGTTTATTGTATGTTCCTATGAAAATATGCGCCTTCATTTGATTAAACTTCCAACTTACAAGGCGACTTGCGTGATCCCTAATGAAGGAATCATTCTTTATCTCATAGGTCTATCTGTTCTGTATAATTAGTACAAATATTTTTTTTAATTAGTACAAATAGTTAAAGGGCTTATTAGAAAAGGTCTAGTTATTCTTTAAGTAAAGCCTCAATAAATAATATTCATAAACAGCAAAGTTATTAGAGTTTGATTATATTCCAAAATGTTACTCAATTCATGGAAATATTGTACAGGCTATTGATTATGAATGAAAAACAATGGAAAAACACTGCGCGTAGTATTGTCTAGAAGCAATTGTTATAAATAATTGATTCAATTATGAATTTACCAATTATGACAAATTTTCGTGGACAATTTTGGGATTTCGATTTTTATACTTTTGACAACACAAATATGATCAGTAACGGGTACGGATAGAGCCCCATATTATTTTACTAATTAAAAAATAGGGGTGTATATACAGGGTTATTTGTAAAACACTAACAACCTTGCAGGACTGAATTACTAACATCATATACAACAACTTTTGTTCTATGACACTCTGTATGTTGGCGAAGTCAATAGTACGGAAGCCATTTTGACAACGAGATGAAGCGTTGTGTGTTGTGACGTTGCCAGTCAGTCCGGCTATAAAAAAAAAAGATCAAGAGCTCTTTTGATCTTTGGACTTCGTGTGAACAGCCTATGAACTGTCCCTCGGTTTGTTGTGAATTGAATACCTAAAGCCTACGTCATAAGTTGCGATGTTTAGAATAGTTTGTTTATTGCTTGTCACCCACTTATCGACGAAATTTCCACTCTGATCTAAATCGTGGATCGACATGTCTTAATAAGAAGACAGCCGCTTATTAGTAGGTAATTGTGATGACCTGAATCAGGTTAGCAATAACAAAACAAAATCCAGAGCCCACAGTAAGTACACGAGTACACGACAGTCCATCATTACGATATTACCGAGCGTTAGCGGCGCAATACTATAGCGAATTAAAGAACTGTTAGTCGACCCCTGACACGCAGGCGCAGCGCAGCGCGCGAGGCTAGAGAAACTCTTGCGCATGTTTTAGGAACACTCGTGGAATAAATGGATGCTCATTGTTATTTGTTTAGTCACGATAGGCGGCCATGCCGTTAGGTTAACAAGAATACAGATTTTATATAGTTCAGTTAGACCACACAGCGTCCTTATTATGTCGAATTAATAAGGAAAGAATCAAATTTTTAATTTTGTGTTTTTTCTTTTTTTGTTTAATATATATCATTTGCTCATGAGCTCATACTAGGAGACCCAGTTCCAGGGCGTGAGGTGCTGCATGCCGAAATACAGGCTCCAAGCCTAGTTTGGCAGTACATGTTAATTTAGGCACAATTTTATTGTAATGTAACAATATAATAATTAAGAGCACAGACCAATTGTGTAATATGTATTTTTGGTGTTATAAATTATTATTATAATTAATGAAATTATATTACTTCAGTCCACTATCAGGTATTTAAGGTTTTGGCCAAGTTGAGGGCCATCGTCTGATTTTCGATCTGGAATATTTATTTTGTACCAGATTTTTCGTCGGGTTTCTTGAAAGTCGATATAGTAGATTGTCAGATAGTAGAAAGGGAATTAACCTTTGATGTTGACGAAGCAATGCACAGGACCATGTGCGTTAATCTCCTTTAAGCATGTGTGTGCAATGACCTCACATTACATACTTAGAGCATATCTTCTTTAAACCTACACTTGTAGAAAATATTAGCTTCCCCGCTGTTTAACTCGCATCTTTGGATACTGCTTCCGTGGGTTTTAGTTTGATTTAATGTAGCCTATAGGCCTTCTCCGATAGGACTATCCAGCACAATGAATTTTTCAATTCGAACCAGTAGTCCTAAGATTAGCGCGTTCAAACAAACAAATCCTTTAGATAATATAATATTAGTATACATACAACTCCATTTAACTTCCTAAATCTCGAAAAACCCCCTCTAAACATCATGTGTATTATATAGCATGATCACAAAGCGTGTCGAATGTCGATGAATTATTTAAAATGCTGCCTGTAGCTCCCGTACGGCGACGGTGGAACGGTGAAGTCCTTTAAATATGTAGTGGTCAAGATCGGTCACAATGTTTGTACTCCAATATATCCTAGAATCGTTTAGTGTTCAGACATACGAAGATTAAAATCATTACATGAGTATATCTGTCTCCTACTGCCTTTTAATCGACTTCAAAAAGGAGGAGGTTCCCAATTCTTTGGAATCTATTTTAATCTTTTTTTTTTTACATGTTTCTTACTCGTACACGGCTGGACCGATTTGGAAAAACATTTTTTGTTTGAAAGGGTATACTTCCCAGATGGTACCATGGTTCCAAGTTCAGTATCTGATGATGAGATTCTGGAAAAATCGAGGGAACTTTCCAAATTTTATAGGCACACTTGTAAAAGTTATGTTCTATAGGTATCTTCCTATAGAATTTGTACACTATTTACGTTTAACTGAGGGGTACCACAACTAGAAAGGATAAAATAAAAAACTTTTAACAAAAAAATACATCTGACTTCAACAATAATTTCGGAAGTCGGTGTTAAATAACGTATAATCCGAACCGATACCGACTTCCGAAGTGCAAAATTATTTTGCTCTTTTTAGTGTTTTTTGTACTGAAGTGGGTTGTATTATTTGTAAAACAGTTTTTAGATCCGAATTTTGAGTATCAAATGTATGATTAAATCAATTCAGAAGGTTGAGATATGATTTAGTTCTATAATTCTTGTTCGCTAATGTAGTATTTTAAATACACACAAGACTTCTAATTAAAAAGTTACTAGATTTGTAAGAGTAGTAAAAATTGACATTAGTCTCGCCTAGTCATCGTTACGATGAAAGTATTTAACAAAAAACAAACTAGTTTCTTTTTCTCCGCACCTGTAGCTAAGTCACCGACAGGCAACCTTGGCAGCGCTACATTTATGTACAACAAATACATCAATACATATATTATATACTTCTATGTATTAGTTATGGCAGTTACACGTGATTAGCATGGCTACACTGCGATGGGGCGTTGTGGTAAGACGTAGTATGATTTATAGAGTCCTCATGCCGTACTTATGAGGTTTTGATCATGTGTTAGGCCACGTGTACATAATGGGCCATGCTGGCTGATGCTGGCCACTAGAAACGTAATTACAGACTGCTGTTAACCACATTAGATGTTGTGAGGCGAATATTAGTGGAGCTGCTACGCTTAAAAACCGTAGCCAATTGGTTTTTTTGTTTTTATCTTGCTAAGCGATACAGGTTCTTGTGGCCTTATGGGCCGAGCCTCATTCCTAAAAAAAGTTACCATTTATAGTGACCAGTAGTACCCGAGTGTTAACGGGCCTGACTTTCGAGTCGTAAATTGCGGGTTCAAATCCAGGCAGACACACTCCACCCTAGAGCGGAAGAAGTCATTGAATGGTTTCCCACCTCAATAAAAAGGGTTTAGGCTAGGCTTAAAGAGTCACGGAGAGAGAACTTTGCCTTTTATATATATACCTACAGATATTATTGGAAAACGCTTACTACGTCCACGGTGACATCTCATAGGTAATTGCGTAATTTCCTAAAACTACAATAATCTATGATTTTAATTAAATCGTGATTGTTATTAACGATAAAAAAAAAATAATAATATCCGACTATATTTAAATATTGTTAGTCTAAAAGATAATAATAACCATTTTATTTTCAGGCATCAGAGGCCCATAGAAAAAATACATAAAATAATCTTAAACAATAATAAACTAATAAATATTATAATAAAAACAAATCATATTGAACTATAATTATTCACGTAATGCTCACGATTTTCTATTATAAATAATGAATATGTACTATTAATTTCCTTTGGAGTCTATTATTATTTATTGTTTTAATCAGATAATAAAGAAAATAAAGACTGCTATTCAAGGATGGTCGTGGACCTGTAAATATTAATTATAAGTTTTCATAACAGGTATCTAGGCCAAGAGAAGACTATTGTGATTCATTGAAACTATAAATATAGATTTCTATAAATAAGTGACAATTTTCTATTGTAATAAGATTTTCCTGACTCACTCCTACGGTAACTTCTTTTTTATTGTCAGGATGATCATCAGAACTAATCCCGCTTTGGGTGGACGGAGAGGGAGTGTTAGGCATCTGACTGCGTTAACTCTTTGGATCAATCCTGCAGCCCATCATCATTCTGCCCGTGTTCCATGTTACTTGGAGCCAGTGCAACACGTTTTCTTCTTTCATCCTCTCCTGTTCACTGATATGCTATCATTTTATAATAATAATAATTTTAGTTCAGGAAATGATTCCCTTATTATAAATTACGAATTATATGTATAAAAAAATAAATTAAGTATAAAAATAAAATTAAAATTACACATTTTTTTTAATTATTTTTTTTTGGTGATTGTAATTATATTTTTTGTAATTTATAATTGGACTCAGCATGAGATTTAATTTTTTTTTTAGTCAATGACTATTGACTTATTGCTGAGTTAAGCTCGCCTAATAATTTACTCACTTTTCTTCCATATCATTTCTAATTCCTTCCATTCTTCTCTACATGGCGTTCTTCTTCTTAAACTTTTAACTATAATAGTGCAAAGAAGTAGATACTAAAACTTCAAAAAGTATGCGCATTTCCGTTCGTAGCATGCACAAAATTAAATATCAGATACAAAATCAACTGGAACAGGTAATAATATTAATCCAATCAATCATGTAAATGGCGGTTTAAAACGCCGGCTTCAATTGCATGATTTGTGTTTAATCGTTGCATATTAAATTCCATGCGAGCTGAATTATTCGGTACCAAATGATATTTTAAAATTTACTAATATATACTGGAATTATTGGCCAACAAAAGGTTTCGTAGTATTGTAACCATCTTGCTTTACTTATAATTTCGACTGCTTCGCTGGTCAGCCACCAGCACTACAGCGAAGCATGAGGTCCTGATTTTAAAGCCCGGGTCGTGTGAAGTGGTATTGAATTTCCCCTTTGAGAATTTCTCAATAATAATGAGAGTTAGCATTTGTTACGCGGGGCTTAATTTATTAACTTGAGAAATGTGGGCGTACTCTGATACTTACACTTCTGCTCAATTCTTTATGAAATCATTATCATCACCATTTCAGCCGAAAGACATCCACTATTTTGGACTTATATTGGACTTAGGCGTCTCCAAGAATGGCCACAACAGCCGGTCCTGTGCGTCTCGCATCCATCGGGTTCCCGCGACTCTCACCAGGTCGTTAGACCACTTTGTGGGAGACCTAACGCTTCATATTTCGGTGCGCGGTCGCCACTCCAGAACCTTTTGGCCCATCGACCATCTGTTCTGCAGGCAATGTGCCCTGCGCACTGCCACATAAGTTAGATTTTAGGGAATATATGCATGTTTTTTATCTTTCTGTGTGTCTAATAGGCAAAGCTGTTTCACAAGATAAAAATATCAATTAGGTTCTAACTTGGTAATGAACAGTCCAGCTGCAGTCTACTTCTTACCAATTAACGTATCTACTACAAACACGATGAGCTTGGCTGCCTAAAGTTAACTAAGTTCAATACTAAAGTTTAATGTTATCAGAGGTAGTTATTATAACTATTGAATAACAAAGTATGATCGGGCCAATTAGAAAATAGTTTAACCTATCACGATTCTGCAGTTTACTTCGGTCTGGTCGTTACTTTGTTAACTGATTTGAACCTAAGTATAAAATGGATATATATATTTATGTAGTGTCGAGTGATCCAACAGCAAACAAGTTACCTTTTCAACCGACGAGCGACTTCAAGAAATAGGAAGCCGAGGCAACCGACTTCTTGAAGTCGATTCTGACGTTTTATAAGTGCCCATGTAGGTCCATGTGAAATAATATATTTTTGAAATTTGAATCTCAAGGGTAACCTAAACCTTGAGATTACCTCTGACTTCATATTTTGAAAGTAAACTGTGTTACGTTTGTATGCACAAGTGTCGAGTTTCAATAAATTGCCCTAATTCACTTTGCAAGGCTTGTACAACCTACTGGCCTACTCATCAGTTAAAACAGCGGTATAGTTGCGCTTACCATTGACACTACATTTTAAATCTGTACAAGTGTCAATATAATAAATATATATATGTACTAATATAATAATATGTATTAATAATATAGGTTATATTCGTCTCTGTTGCCGATTTACCACTTACCATCCATCACATTCCAAGTAACGTCAAAGAGATGTCATCTGAAGGGGCCCAGTAGGGTCGACGTCTGCTAGGGCTGCGGGAACGTTTAAAAGAATGACCGACAGTGGCCTTGCAACGCCAAGGGCAACTGAAAGACACAGGTGGATTTTGCCCAGTAAAAGTCTGACACGCCCTTTCATTCCACCCTAGAGCGGGAGAAGTCATTCGATGATTTTTTCTCCTGAAAAAGAAATAGCATTGAAACAGTATTTATGTACTCAAGTGTCGGTCTGAAATGCGCGGGTTATTTTTTCTAAAGAAACAACTCGACTAGGTACTTTGTGTTGTGTTGTGTTTTTAAAACGGCCTCTGTTCTAATAGGGCTGTTAGTCGCTTGAATTCAGTAATTTACTTAATTAAAATTTTACAAATTTAAGATGTTATCGGGACAGGTTTGTTGAGTCACTTCTTAGGAAGTTTTTGGAGAGGGAGACTTGTTTCTTACGAATGTTTACAAATACCTATGTAGCGATTCTCATTGTAAGTGAATAATATGTATACTGTTGTGAGATATAAAAAACAATAAAATATGTAACCGTGTAAACAAGTAACCTTTGTAATTTTTAAACACTTCCAAAAAAAGGAGGCAGTTCTCAATTCGACTGAATGATTTGTTTACTTTTAAAACTGCTATTTTCTACTTAATTTATTTATTTAAATTAAGTCCCGTACAATTTACCCCTTGCTTTCGACATTATTTTCTGAAGTTAAAAAGAAGTCTTAAAAACCTATGTTATTCATTTCTCGCAAAACAACTACTTGACTACTTATTTTTTGGAGTCTTCAAGGCGTAATAAACATGTATCAAAATATCATTCTAGGCTAAGAAAATATTAAATAAAAATAAAAACTATCTCAGAGACACTAACGACATCGTTACACACAATAATTTTCCCACCTTTGATAACCTATAAAAATCTCACGTCATTTATAAACAATATTTATTATCGTACGAACCAGCTGCTTGCCCGGGCAGCCCTATGACCGGCGCGCGCGCAGCCTGGCACGGCCCGGCACCGCTAATGCACGAATCATTGTCAACCGACCATTGTGTGTAGGGCTATTGCCACGATGGCAGTATCACAACATTAGGTGTTACATGACTAGACTTTTCCTAGATAAAGTACCCATTTTTTAATGAGTTTTTACATTTTTATATTACTGAAAACTAAAACTAAGAAATAGCAGTTAGGAGCATCAATTTTTTCGCTGCGTAAAACATCTGCCAAGAAGTGTAGTTGTAGAAATACTTAAAAGAACAGATATGGCGTAAAATTATAAGCATTTATGCACAGCTAGGTATATATTTTGCTTTAAGTAATAAATGACAATAGTTAATTAAGTCACGTTAGTGTTTCTAGCGAGACGTGAGATGCGCAGCCAACAGCGGAGGAAACTGGGGCAAGCGGTGACAACTGATAACAATGTAACGACGTTTATGACATGTTTGTTTTTGAGATTTAAAAGATTAAGGACACTTGGAGATCTAGGTTTTTTATGGGCAGTGGCTCTTTAAAGTTGACGCTGAGTTTGATCTTAATATCATCGTCGTCCGACCCTTATCCCAAGTTAATTGGGGTCTGCATCACGAAGTAGTCTGACATATGTACATGTGTACATATACATAGCTATCATAATTACCGCTGCTGTTCTAACTTAGATCATATTTTTAGAATTCTTTTGTTACTTGTGAAAGACGGATGGATTAAGACATCTCAGTTTGTTATGCGAGAGCCACTAAAGAGCCAAGATCTCGTTCAAAGTTCTTTAAAATATATTTATAAATTATTTATAAAACTTCAAAAGCTAGTGAATGGTTCTAATTACTATGGAGAAGAACCAGTATGAAAATCCAGTATTGTATTTAAAAAAAATATTGTTTTTTTTTTTACAATATTTCCTTTTTACATTATTACGTTGAGGGGACAGTTTCAAGAAACTACATTAACATCGAAATTCTAGAATGTTTTGGGGAAATCCAAGAAGTAGTTCTATGAAACATACAGCGAGTACTGATATTTCAGCCGTATCTAACTCAAATTCGCCACACATTGTTTCGAGTCGAAGCAACATAAACTGCTTCGTACTTGTGACCGGTAACCGAACTGCTTGAAGTAATTTAAACAAAAATAAATACAATGCAGATTATTTTAAAACATGCATGTGTTTATAAACTGCAGGAGTTATAAGATCAGCAAATGTTACGTTGAGTTCGACCTAGTTTGCGGCACGTATTGTCACGGTCGCGATTCGGATGGGTGTGCACTTTTGTTGATGAGTCAGAGATTTGTAACTCGTGAGAAGTAGGAAGTAAGGCATTGTTAATATTGTAGGAATAGAAACTAGAATACCTAACAGTTTCATTATTTTGGATACCCAGGTGTCCGTCGTGAGAAACTAAAAACAAAGATGAATGAATAGTCTGAAAGTGGAGTCATAATAATGTTTAGGAAGCGGGTGGCCGCTGAGATAGTATTGTACATTTATTAGACATAACATATATAATTATTCATTACTCTTCCACAAAGGTACCTTATAAACTAACATTATCTACATAACAAGATACAATTATTCCTTTGTGGGAGACTGGCGTCTGCACTAGGAAATCCTGTCGCACAGATCACCAGGCTCCTAGTAGGTATGAGAGAAGAACTGATACTGCTACTGCCTTGCTGACCTCGTGGTGGAGAGCGCTACTGCTGAAACTGGAGTTTGGATCCAATTCCCGGTTAGGCATAAAGTGCTACAGGTTTTTCCATTACGAATTACTCAGTAGTAGCCCGGAGTTTAGAAGTTGGTGGTGTGTCACTATCGTGTTTTGGAAGGCAAAAAAAGAACATTTTGGAAGTCAGAAGAAACAAAACCAGAAACAACGACTTCCGAAATGTATTTTTCTCTTTTTATTGGTTTTTCTGTATTGAAGTCAGTTGTATTTTTTTTTAAAGTCCACGTAACTCTAAATATTAAATTAACACCCACTTAACTAAAACCGTTGAAAAAAAATTCATTTGTGCACAAAATGTCGAAACCATTGTGTGGACGCAAACTGTCGGTATTGGGACACTCCATGGGAACAACTATCCATAGACAATGACAATGCGCTGGCTGCGCTCGGTTATTACAGAGTTATTTCATGAAATTATTGTTCACATTGTCGTTGAGATATGGCTATGAGTCTGTGAATAGCATGCCGATTACTGTAATTTTTTGGCATGATGGAGTGGATTGTCGAGCGGAAAAATACAGATTTGATCTAATGAGGCCGTTTTTACTGCGATAGACTCTTTAGATGCACTGAGTGAAGTTATGGTAACTAATGTTATGTTAGCTTTATTGAGTTACTGCTGTGAGTAAAGGTAGAGTATTTACTTGATCTTTCAAAGTGTAAGTCTGTTCTAGGTCCCTTGTCATCTGCTATTTAGATTTAAATTAGACATTGTTTTATACCAATAACTATGGGCTGGACTGGAGTGCGATGGCACAGGTCTAGATTGAAACATTGTTCACTATGTCTATCCTATAGATTTTGCTTACTATTTAGTTTAGGGGTACTACGACTTAAAAGTGAGACTCGGTTGTATTTAAAAAAACTTTTTTCCGTTCAAAAAGTGGCGAGCTTAGGATAATTCAATTTGAAAATTTCAGTCACAGTGATGGTCTATAAATTTAAGGCGGCGACACACTTGCTTGTCGCTGGTATAAAAGTATGCAAGTAGCTGGCAAGCCAGTGAGCCACAACAAGTTCTGATTGGTGTCACTATGGCATTCAAGCTACTTGCATATTTATGTGCTAGCTACAGGGAAGTGTATAGCTGCCTTAAGGTAATCAATAAGAATCCTACTCAACTATCACCCGGTCCGGCCGCAACAGCCGTACTTATCCTCACAATAAATACAGTAGTTATTTAATAAGCAGAACGCGAATGCAGCGGCTGCAAACGTAGCGCATTACACTTATCAGCCGCTTGCAGCCGCTTCAAGCCGCCGCGTTCCGTTTACCTTGCGTAATTGGCCTGTTTGTCTGCTGCGCAGCTTTTCCAGGTTTTCATTGGCGACAATTATTTTCATGCGGAGTTATCATTTTCATTGGCAGTTGTCATTTTGTGGATTTGTCCGTCACTGAAATTGACATACATGTGGAGTGTTGTTATTAGTGTGACGTTTTCAGGGGTTTCCGTTGAGTATATTTGTTTATTTGTCGTTCAGGGTTTGTAAATTATTTTGATATTGCCGTAATTGTAGTGTCTCAACCACAAAAGTCGATAAACAGGCACGTGGCGATAATGCGACAACGGGATATCTATAAAAATCTCGTATCACCGTATCGATCTCCTCAGAAACGGCTTGACCGATTTTTATGATTTTTTTTTGTACTTATTTGCTGAAAATAGGTCTTAAGCAATTTTGTTACCCTCCTACCCCCACCCCCATATTTTATCTTTGATATATGGCAGAAAAACGTTTGCCAAATCAGCTAGTACGAAATTGTTCTACGGATTGGATCAATTTCTATGGAAAATCGTTGTCATCAAATGTGTGTGTGTTGTGTGTGTGTGTTGTTGTCGTTGTTGTTCATTTTTGTGTCGCGCCTGTCTTTGGGAACCTTAATGAACAGTTAAAGTATTTACTGATGAATTCTTTACATTTAATGACCTAAATACCTACTGACCCTGCAAATATAACTAAGTGACACATGTAGGAGTGACTCACGCATGAGAATAGTCCAAACAAGTGAGCGAGGTATTGTCGCTGGGACATCTGGCCGTTACGTATGCGAATAAATAAATAATTATTGTTATGTTAATTGTGTTGGCAGTTTCGATATACCCTTTTACAACCTTGAGATTTTGAATACCCTCAGTTGTCAATATATGTATTTAGCACATCGTAAACCATAGTTTGGTTTTTATTTACAAACTGATGACCCGGATTAGCTTCAAATCTTTGAAATGCACGATTTTTCTCTATAGGTTCAATGTCGGTCTTATAGCTGACGGTATCTACCAGACCACCTTTAGATGGTCGTAAGAACCAAGTAATTGAAAGGCCGTAGTCAGTAGTGCTGCTAGTAAATATAACTACATAAATCACCTAACATTGGAAGTTTTAAGTTAGCTATCGTATTACAGGAGTCAAAACAAAGAAATAAGATATTTCTCTGATTTTAGTAGATGTCGTTTGTCCTTCTCTGTGGACACAAAAGCACATCGCTGCTTCTGGGTAACTTGAGCTCGGATAAAATACGTCGTAAATAATAATAATAATAACTCATAATAATAATAATATTCCACAACCTTTAAACAACGCCGTCTAGTCCCAAGTTAAGCAGAGTTTGTGTTATGAGTACTAGACAACTGATAAACATAATTATATATTTCCAAATATATACATATTATAGATAAATTACACCCAGACACAGAACAAATGATCGTGCTCATCACACAAACATTTGTCCTGAGTGGGAATCGAAACCACGACCTCCGGGATAGCAGTCAGGGTCACTAACCACTAGACCAACAGGCCAGTCAAATAATATAGTAGTTCATTGTTATATTTAAATTTCTTTTTTTTTATTAAAATTGTTACGGAAAATAATCGGGTTCACCGGCAGCGAACTGGACCGGTCCGGACGGTGTGCAGCTGCGCCGTACACTTCGTTACCCGTCCGGCTGCCGGCGGCCGGACGGTATTCATTGATTGCGTTAGTCTTTTTATTAGTGGATAGTCGCCCGATGGACTGGATACGATGGACTTTTGATTAGGTTTTGTTGGGAAAAATAATAGCTTCCATTTTTTTAGGTTTTTTAGAGTTATATGACTGGCATGGCGGTCTGAAAACTATGGACTGACAAATTTGAAATATTCAGCACTTACGGGGTATATGTGTTGGCCTGAAGATAAGTAACTTGAGAACGTCAGTAAATGAAAATGGTAAAGAATTTAGAAGTTTTCAGTATTTGCAGTGATGGTAGCCTAATGTCTTTTTTTTTTTTTTAATAATAATATATTTATTTGTGAACATAGGGTATGGTTAAAGATGTTGTACAAAAAATATAATGTCCCAACAATGTCTAACAGCACATCTGTATTATTCTTACATAATAATAAAACCATCGACTTATAATCTAAAACAATGTCCCTCATCGCGTCTGTCTGTCTGTATGAGCGCGATAAACTCAAAAACTCCTCAACGCATTTTCATGTGGTTTTCACTAATAGATAGAATGATTCATTGAGGAAGGTTTAAATGTAAATGCATAATATATTTAAGAAATTACGAAGATTTTAAAGATTTGTAACGCTAGTTTATGTCATGATTTTGTGAAAGTGTTATTACTTAGATTTCTTGGTTTCTGTAGCAGAATTGACTTGTAGCATGAGATGAATCTACCTGTGATAATCTTAACAGGCTCATCGGGAATTATACAAATCATCAGTAGGTGTAGTTGGTGTTTTATAAGTGTTGTCCTGTCCCCGTTCCCAGTGTGTCCAGTGTCCACAACAAACGCGTGTACGTGCCGACTGTGCACTAACATTGGTGCACAGTTTGCGTTGCTCCCTTATTTGCTTGTTATTCCAGCCGAACACCGCGCACCGCTTGCTGAGCTGGTTACACCAGTCAAGGGCGATTTAGAATTGTTTTACTTGAAACTTTTTGATTCAGTTTTAATGAAATTTTGTTTGCATTTAGTTTCGTGGTTGAAGTCATTTGGAAAGAATAAAAAGGTATATCTTGTAAGTTTAATTTTAAACATAAGGAATCGTCTTTTGTTTTTTAGTCTTACTCTAAGAGGGCCCCACTCGTCTATCGTCAACGTGAGCATGGTTTAAAAGCTTGTTGTTTCATTCAACGCAAACTAAAGCAATGTCTGATGAAGAGGTAACGCGAAAAAAGGTTAAGGCGTTAGCTCTCACGCCTTAACCTTTCGTATGCCGTAATTATAGACACAATCAAAAAGCGATTGTGTCTCGCGTGGATCCGCGTCTAAAACACACGAAAGGTTAAAACTCTTTTGGCATTCGGTAATGTCGTAATTTACTCGAATATTTCTTTCATCTGTGAGCTCGCACGACGCATCGCGACCACTTGCGAATTGATTCGCATCGCAGTGTCCTACGACGTAACATCGTATCGCAGTTTTGTTTAGGGGCCCTTTAAAGTGTTGCGTCTATAAACATTCTGCAACGTAAGACAACTGCCATACAAGCCTGGTTTTCGTGTTTTATCTGGACGACCAGCAAACTTTTCAATGTGCATCTTGCATCAAAACATTGTAGATTTAAATGAAGATTCTGGAAGCCATACCTACCTCATGATTTCTTTATAAAATAGCAATTATAGGCAAGTAATAGTTGCGTCGTACCATCATAATTAATAACGAATTAATAATTAATATTGCGCGAGCACACGTGTCTAGCATTCATATGCACAAGAGTGGAAAACTGCGCGATTTTCTTAGAAAATGCGATGAGTGGGTGTTTTATGTTTATGAGAGTGTTACATAGTTTTACATGGTTGATTGACTCTGTTCATGCTGGTTTTTCCGTTGAGGGTAGGCAGCCATTGAAGTGATGATGTTCTATACTATTGATAGTTTTTTCAGAGAGGATACAAAATAAGTTTACTTTCAAACATATTTTTTTCCTTGTTCATCAGATATTCAATCACATATTCAATCACATATGACTATACATATAAACGTATCTAAAATAACTAGTATAGATACCTACAAACACATACCATAATAATACCTCCCCACACAATTCATTGATTAATCCATTTAATCAATCAACCCAGCTTACCTGGCTCTTGGACGGCGGTAAAGCCCTCACACACGGCCAGGCCAATACCAGCGAAGCGATTTTAACCCAAGTACACACCGGCCGATAACAGCAATTACTAGGCGCCACTGAGCGGAGCAATTTGGCAACGAACAGTGTGTAATGAAATGTTGCTGAGCAGTGTGCACCTAGCCGTATTGCCTGAGTTGTGCTATTACTCTTAAGATGAGGAGAAGATGTTGCAGCTTGGGGATGTGTGTGGTGCAGTATGGACCTTGTTATCGTACTGTTTGGAAAAGGGATTTTTATGCAGGTTTGACATTAATAGTTAAAGCATTTAGTTTGGTTGCGAAATTATTTGAAAAAGTTACCTCGACCCTGGGACGTAAAAGGCAGAAGGAAGGAACACGGGTGGATATTAGTTAGTCAGTAAAAGTTTGACACTCCCTCTCGCTCTACCCAGAGTGGCAGAGGTTATTTGATAATATTCCACCCAAAAAGAAAAAATAATTCACAGATTATTGAAACATCAAATTTACCGACATAGCATGAAGAATTGAAAAACTTAAGTGGCAATGGGTAGAGCACATTGCTCGCAAAACAGATGATCAATGTGGCCGAATGGTTTTGCAGTGGCGACGGCGTACCGGAAGACGCGCAGTGTTTGAAAGTCATCCACAAGCTGGTCTGGTGGTCTGGTGTGGGTCGTGAAAATCCGATGAAAACGAGACGCACTGGACCGGTTATTTTGGTGACGATGCTTGGGGGAGGCCTATATCCAACAGTGGACGTCTTTCGGCTGAAATGATGACGATGATTGCAGCATCGGCAACGCTTTTAGATAGAACTAAAATTAAGACACAATGGGCCTATTGCTACTAACCATTCACGAATCAAAACTCCTCGAGGGCCTAGACAAAGGGACATTTAGCAAGAAAAACAAAAAGCTTTAAACTTAGAATTGTCGTGTGCTACATGACGATGTCACATGGTCAATCCTATCATATTGGACTTCTTTATCAAACAATATATATTTTGCTTTTTCGTATTATATTAGAAGTAGTTGGTAAATATATGACTCTCTCGCTTCACCCAGACCGGGAGAAGTTATTCCATGATTGCTCACCCTCAAAAAAATAAATAATAAATAGCCCCAGTTTGCTAATATAATTTCCCTAAGAGAAGAGTCCGATAACTCTAGCCGTTCGGGTATTGGTATAAGACGCTGTTTTTCAGGCTTAAAAAAAAAGTTTATTTTCATTATTTCTATAAATCATGTAATGAATTACTAATATTAAGCGTCAGTTTTCAGCAGAAATATAAAACTAATCTGCAAAGGGTTGGATGTAAGGTACGCTGTGTTCACTTCGGTGGCTCCAGCCAGACGGGGTGCGGAGCGAATGATAGCGGTGTGTCAAGCAGACTTGATAATTGTGGTTATATATACTTATTTGGAGGTTGTAAAAAGAGTTTTAGACACTACATGATCTTGCGATCTAAACACATAGAACTTAATATTATAATAATAATAATAATATATTCCACAACTAACACACAACGCCGCCTGGTTTGGGACTAGGCTAAGCAGAGCTTGTGTTATGGGTACTAGACAATTGATAAACATACTTATATATTTTTAAATACATATATATATAGATAAAATTACACCTAAACCCACATCTTTCTCCTTTTTTTCTTTTTTCTTTTTCTTTCTCTTTCTTACCTTGAAACGAATAAAACTGTAAATTGGTCTTGTATTTATTAAAAAAAAAAACTAGCATAAAGCTAGTTTTAGCTAAAAAAAAACTAGCTTTATGCTTTACTAATTTATAAATTATTATCAAAGAAAAAAATAGGGGGTGTGTCTAGGTAAAAAATAGCCTACGACCAAACTTACCAAATATACAAAAAAATATGAAAACTGATCAAACCATTTCGGTAAAGTAACCGTGGAGTTTCTAGCCGGTTCTTCTCTATAGGAAAAGACAATTGGAACCGTGCACTAGCTTCTGATGTAAATGCCCATGTAGGCTTTTGTGAAATAAAATATTTTGAATTGAATTACTCTTCTCTGAGCCTTTAGGTCTCCTGATCAACAGCTTCATCATTAAAACAAAAATGCAAAACAACCATTAAGTAGAGATCCTTCAGTTGGAGAGCTTCTCTTCAAAGTCCTCTGAAGGTTGAGGTCCTCTGTGAGTGGCACTGGACCCGCCGAAGCTTTGACCATCGATGCATGCTTATCCATACGATAAGGTCCGAGCGAATTAATTCGGGCACAATCGCTTTTTTAATGTACAAACAAGAGCACTGGCTTCACGAACATTACAAATTCCTTTGTTACAAAGTCTTTTGGGTGAAACTTTTGATGAAAGGGACGGACGATTTGAATTTTGGTTTATTGACGGGTCTTTTGTTTTTTTAATCTTTTTATTTGCGTTTTTAAAGATCTTAGGAATTTAAATAAGAATTTGGACTCTCTTCGTTTCCTACATTTCGTAATTATTATTTTTTTCTTTACGTATTTTATAATGTCAGTTAAATAAAAGTCTAAAGTTAAGCCTAACAAAACTCCAATTACTAAAAGTTGTTGTTTAAAGAATGAAAAACTGGCCAAGTGCGAGTCGGACTGGCTCACTAAAGGTTCCGTACCGTCCGTAGCAAAAAACGGCAAAAAAATGTCTGTTGTATGGGAGCCTTACTTAAATATTTATTTTATTTGGTTTTTAATATTTGTTATAGCGGCGACAGAAAAACATTATCTCTGAAAATTTCAACTGTCTAGCGAGACTGCGAGACTGTCTATCAAGGTTAATATACAGCCTGGTGACATACAGATGGACAGCGGAGTCTTAGCAATACGGTCCAGTTTTTACCCTCCAGGTACGGAACCCTGAAATCGTAGGTATATTCTGCAAAATCAGCAAGAATCCTAAATTGATAAAACAAATAAAATCCTAATAACGCTTAGACCACCAAAATAAATGCTTAGGCTAAAAAAATGGCCGGTGAATTTTGTGAGAATAATATTGAAGTTCGATTTAAGCCATTAGTGTAATAGTCTGCCGATATGATCTGCAAGCACGACTGTTTCACTTTGAACGTTCACTTTTGACCCGACACTTGACAATGTCACAAGTGGTAATATTTACCTGGCTGTACTTATTTAAATATTATTGATATACTTAATTAACTTATATAAATATGAATATATAAATAAATATGAATATGGAGATCGTTGATGGTTTTGTTTTTAATTGATATAAACCAGTGCTTGACTGCCATCCCACCTGATGGTAAGCAGTGATGCAATTGTTGATGGTGTGGCGCACTAGTTTATTAAGAGCCTATTCACTCTAGCCTTGTAGACACCTAAATTATAATCGGACGGGAAGACCGCAGCAGGTAAATTGTTCCAGTCCTTCGATGAACGCGGTATAAACGACGAGGCGAAACGCATAATTCGGACCGTAGAGGTTTACAACAACGTAAGGGTGGATACTCTTCGTACGTCGGGTTGTCGGATGGTATAATCAAGTCATACAATTCGCGCGCACACTCTCCAAAATGCATCTTGTAAAATATCGATGAGCAAAGAATCTAGGACATATAAACGTGTTGGTAAGTCCGCGTAACTGTACTTTGGGCGAGACAGTTTTGAACTATTTGGCATCGATACGCTAAAAACAGATTTTCTCAGAATATTCAAATCAGACTGGCTTTGATGTTAAACATTGTTTGCAAAGATTCAGTCAAACATAGCCTCGGCACCAACATACAGCTGCTCGTTTATTCGTAGATTATAAATAAATGGTATCAATACTTACGTATGCCACACGCCGTGCACGATCGACTCCACCGGAAAACGCGCCACGGAAGAGTGGACCGGCTTCCGCTGCGCTCACGCATCGATCGAAAAAATCCAGTTAAACTCATATTCGAACCGAACAGGGCTCTAGAAAGTGCTTAGATAACTCATTGGTCGAGTAAAAGTGATTAAGTAAATACGTGTAACTTCTAAATCGTGATTATACAAGAGTTTCTAGAATGTTGTTAGTTAATGTGAGGTCGCATGTGGTTTTTTGGGGGACGGGAAATAATCAAATAATTTCTCCCGCTCTACGTGAAGCGAAAGAGTGTCAGACTTTTGCTGACTTAAAATCCACCCGTTGGTCTTTACGTTCCAGTGCTGTGGTGACTCTGTCGAACCTTCCCGCAGCCCTGGCAGGCTGGTTTTGGTCAGCAAAACACTGTATTGTATGTATTATACCTTAAAGGTCACATTTCACAAGTTATATTTTAGGTTCCATGAAGATAGAACAACAGATACAACCCGTCTGGGGCCGCGGCAGTCAAACTGCAACCGCAGCCCCCGACAGAAGTGTACGAGGGAACACCGAAGTGTTTATAGTCAGTAAGAGTCTGATAGACCACCCACCCCAGGGCGGAGGACATCCATGAGGATTCTCACCCCGAAAAAAAAAGATATAGCCCAAATATGGACTCCAAGCTGCTAAAGAGAAATACTAGCCCAAAAAACCAAAAACAAACCGGCCCGGTATTTGAATTCAGGTTTTTGACTTTCGTGTCCGTACTTGCGGCAACTAGACCAAATATTAATGGCTTTCAGAATCTGACATATGGAGTCAGATTCTGAAAGCCATTAATATTTGGTTTAGTTGCCGCAAACATGGAAGAAGACTACAACCACAGACTACTTATTTATTGTACTAATGAACAATAATTACAAGAAAATCTTCCATATTCCATCACAATAAACCTCATGTTTTACTTGTTCACATACAGATATAAATCACGAAGCAAGGCATATTGTGGAGCCTATCTCCATCTTGTAATTACGGCGGCTGAATAGACATGATTAATTAGTTATTATTATGAACAACGTTCACTATTTACATAAGTATTATTTGCTCAGCTGAGGTTCATAAGAATGATGCCTTTTTAGACCTAAGTTAATGATCTAAGGTTGGTAGGAGGACACTTATAAATTTGGTCCTTAGTACCAGAGAACTTTGTCATATCTAGATCATTAGCGGTATACTTAAATAAATAGAGTTGTTGATACTGTTTCATTAATTTTTCAGGAAAATTTTTAGGAAATAAGTAAATTCTTGCTTTACTAATAGTAAACAACAACGGCAACTAAAGGAACAGACAGGTTTTAGTCGAGCGGGAATAGTTATTTAATGAAATTCCAACTTAAAAAAAAGATGGCTTTAAGTGAAGAGTAAATAAGTTACCATCGGCCTTGCACCGGCCACATCGTCGCTCACCTTCAGGTAGATAGTGGTCAAACGTGAACCTATGCAAGCAGTGATGCAATGGATGCCCTGCTCGCCATCTCCTAAGACCACCACTGAACCCTTGCACATAAGCCAGGTGTTCCAGCATATAACCGTTATCCTGTATCTGGACAGTCGTCCGACACATTAACGCAACTGCCCGGACTTTCCGTCCGCAGTCCACAGCGTCCGGAATGCTGTGTTTAATGTTTATACGGATTCTGTAATGTAATATGCTTGATTTTTAGCATGTCCGTTTTGTTATAGCTTGTTGAATCGTGGTGTTATTATATTTTACAAGAATTTAAATGACTGTTATCGTTTTGTGGAGTTGTCTCTGGTAGTCGTTTCTCTAAGTAGCGAGGTAAACTTAAAACAATTATGTATTTTTTTTTGTGGCTAATCATCAAATATCTTTTCCCGTTCTGGGTGGAGCGAGAGGGAGTGTGAAATCTACCCGTGTTTCTTCAGTTGTTCATTGCGTTCCAGGGTTGCGATGATTCTTCTGAACGGGGCATAGCCCTGGACCAAAATTGTAATGGATATACAACATTAAAGATAATATAGCCAGAAAAAGATTTAACACATAAAGAAAGAAGAAGAAGAAAACATGTTGCGCCCGGTGCTAATTAATTATGGTTGGGGCAAGAGAATGAGGATTGGCAGTCATATTATAACCAATTCCTAATTGTTACGTGTTAAATCCAGAAATGAGTAGAATTGTTTGTTTTGAAACGAAAAGCGAGAAGAAAAACATAAATAAAAGCTATCCTAAGCAAACAAAATGCACTTACCTGTAAACCTTCTCGATAACACTTAACCCTGTACTGCCTTATCTCCAAACAAACCTCCACACTATCGACGTCCCAGCTCACTGTGAGCAGGTTGAGCAGTATCAGGTGTTAACCCCCGCCTGCCGCCATTAGAAGGCGTCGCACGACCCGGATGTGTCGGCGGCGGCGCTTGCTCGCTGCTCGGCGCGGACGGGTTACAAAGCGAGGGTAACATGTAGCTACATATTGCAAAAAGTAGTGCAAATGTAAGTCTTAAGAAACTCATTTAAGAGGGTCCTTTTCCACTCGCCTATCGTCAACATCGAGCATGGTTTAAAAGCTTGTTGCTTTATCTAACGCAATCTTACGCGATGTTTGATGAAGAGGCAATGCAAAAAAGAGAGCCTGAAAACTCTGTTGGCATTCGGTAATTCCGTGATGTACTCAAATATTTCACAAAACTTGTTCTAGGAAATACCTACGTGTTTTTTTTTAAAGTTTTTTAGAAAAATTGTTGTCAATCAGAATCTCGATTAAATGTGTAAGGTTTCTATTGATGTACTTTTTTATATTTTTAATATATGAGTACATTATGGAGGGCCAAAGATTACGTAAAATAACAGATTTTCAGATAAAATTAGTTTTATACAAATTTATGTTTCTATTTCTATAGAAGCCAAGCTAATATCCACAAGATAGCTGTGTATCTAAATCTAGAGATAGATGTGTAATAACATCATAATCACGTAAGAGCGGTTGTATGAAAATGTACCTCGAAAAGAACGTTCTTAATTCCAAATCTTTATTTCCAATCACATAAGGTAGTTGATCTGGTGAGAGTCGCGCGAAGGCGAGAAGCACAGGACCAGTTGTTGTGGCGATAGGACGTTTTTCGGCTAAAATGATGATTTTAAAAAGTCATCGAGCAGACATCTTCTGGTCTCTCAAGTTCATTCGTAAATCCCGTCAAAAACTGGATGAACCGTTTGAGCCATTGGCTGCTACTCTGGGTGAAATATTTGTATGGCTGACTGACCGATTTGTTGAGGGTTTAGGTGTTTTATGTATGTGAGTTTACATGTTTGTGGAAGCACCTACAATACAAGAGGAAATCCTAGTGTAGGGCAAAGATTAAAAAAAAAAAACGTGTGAAGAGGATAAAACAATCCAAAGTTACTATTTAAGTTAAAACACGTACTTGCACCAACGACCTGTAACTGTTTAGATTTAAAGTATTGCCCTTTTCATTTTCATTACATATATTGTAAAGTAAACCTTCATTGATAATAATTTATAAATAGACAACTGTAGAAACAACTGACAATTCTGCTATGCTTATTTAAGCAGTAATAAGAAGCAGCAGCAAAGTGCAGACCAGCAGCAATAAATAGCAGTAATAATAGGGTCCTATTATATAATAGGACCCTATTATTACTTACCTCGCGTGTAATACCTTCACACTATAGACTAGTTTAATTATGTTATTATCACACACTTTGTAATCTACGTGGCCTAGTTAGTATCGAAGGACCATCTTAGGCTATAAGTGACCAAGTAATCGTATTGTCATCGGTGATGACGCACTTGTCGAGTCAAAACTCCAAAGCCTTCAGCATCGGCGCCGAGTTGCTAGCCTGTCGGTTTTCTATCGATTACATTTCGGGGAGTGTGTGTTGGAATTCCACAATTTAATTCCACCAAGTCCGTTCCATCATCGGACCACTAGACGTACGGCGTTGCGCCATCGCATCGGTAGGTACATGGTGGACATCCCACCCATACGTAAAAAGCGTTTTGGGAACATATTCATTATGCGTAGGTACAGCTAAGGAGTGAAATTTCCTGCCGGAGTCTGTGTTTCCTAAAAGCTACAACCTAGGGGTCTTTAAGTCAAGAGTGAATAGGTTACTTCTAGGCAAGCGTGCTTCATTGTCGGCCACATCATCGCTTAACATCAGGTGAGATAGTGATCAAACGCGTGCCTATCACATTCCATTAAAAGTGACTAAAGGGCCTCTGCGAGTTGGTTTCAGCTCCTCGTACGCCTTCCAAAGGTCCGGGACCTCAGGGTTAATAAAAAAATAACGTAACATAGGGTGATGCATTCATACTCTTGTTACTTTAATCTAGTGGTCACCATTACTGGGGTTAAGCGAGGATAATGAGATCCAGAGGCCCGAGTATGAGCTCTAAACGCGATCCATTTGATGACTTAAACTGAACTATTAAAGGGATGGAGCATCGCTCTTCCTCGCTCGCAAGCGTAACCTTTTAACAATGTATAATGCTATGGTCCCTGGTTTGATTCTCGAGTCGGAAAAAAGTGCTACTGAGAAGTTTTGTGCCTCATTGATGGCAATGAGCTAGTCTACATGAGACTTATCGGTGAAATGTGGGTGTACCGTACCATACGCAGCTCCACCTAAAACTCTCGTGGTATACAAGGGTAATTTATTTATTTGTTTATCTTCACATCGGAAGGCCTCTGAGCAATTACATCAATGTAGTAATGTTTTGTTATGTCCTGTATTGTTATTGTCACCCACTTTGTAATCTCCATAACCTACTTATTATCGAAGGCTCACAAACAATGACATACTCGTATTATACCATCTCAGGCGCCTCAGACACCAAAACAACAAAATGTTTTTCATCATACAATGCCTTCAGATTGCATTCAAATGCCAGATCAATAACAATGGGATCACAGATGTCACTCAAATTGTTTATTGTTTGGTGTGATGTGTCGTGTAATCCCTGACCTACGACACTGTAATCTATTCGTCAGCTCGAGGACGGTTACCAGCCTAAGTCTACCCAACTACTACACATTAGCACATAATGAAGCCATCAGTCTGAGTGTTCCACAGGCGCCTCAAAGCGTGTCGGTAAAACCGTAGGGACATAGCAGGGTCACGGTGAATTCCTGAAAGTAATACCGTAGTCCTAAAATGCAAAGGGCAACTAAAGGACACAGGTGGGTCTTTGTCAGTAAAAGTCTGACACGCCCTCTCGCGCTACCCTAGAGCAGGAGAAGTCTTTGGATAATTTCCCACCAACAAAAAGCCAGTATCGCTCTCACTGCTGGGACACAGACCTCCTCTCTGTGGGAAAGATGAGGCTCCACCGCACAGTCATAGTGCGTGTCGGTGGATGTACCATGTTGAATTTTGGGGTTTCCTAACGATGCTTTTCTTTACAGTTTTTAAAGCACTGGTGTTAAAATAAATTACACAAATAGTCTTTTTTGATGGTGAGATATCATCAAATAAATTCTTCTGTGCAAGGTGGAGAGATCGAGTGGCGAACTTTTACTGGCTGAGACCTACTCGTCTTCCTTCGGTAGCCCTTTGCGATCCAGGATCGTAAAATTTCAAAAGTAAAGAGCTAGCTAGGCTCCGGATCTACGATATTACTTGAATACAATGGCATAACTGCACAATACATATCAATTCCTGCCCGCATACTTGCACAATAATCTCTATCAATTGGAGAGATTACCCAGTTATCTCAAGGGTCGTCAGACGCGGAACTTAGCCCCAGTCATCTGACGGTTTCCTCATCATACACAAACAAAGAATCAACCTTGCATCCCAAGGCTGTAAAACCTGCATTTTCCTTTAAGTCTCTAGTTGTATTGGTTTGCAGTCACGTTTAGACACGACCGAGATAATATTTATGGGTAATATGTTCGTGACGATAGGAAGAATATTATTCTGTTTATTTTTATTTTATCATCTGGAATTATATGTAATAAGATATGGTTGCCAACCTGTTAATTATTTTTTTTTGTTTTATTGTTCTACGATAGACTAGATTTGTTTTATGTATTGGTCTATATTTTTATGTAGACACAAAGAAGCAGTAATAGATTATCGAGAATTATAATGGAACTGCTTTTTCTTCCAAATAAGTTTCTTCCAGCAGACCTGTAAAATTAGAAATGAAAAATAACTGGAGACACTAATGTGTATACCTAAACAGGAGAAGACAACACATAGAGATGCACTTGTTAGTTAATGTTTTATTGATTTTGATGAGTGATGACCAGCACTCAGTGTTTGTTGAGTTCGTCGTGGATATGGTCGTAGTGATTTCCGGAAAATAAAAAATCTACCAGTTTACCTCTTGCGAGAAAATATGGTATACACCAAAGTATGTTCGATATATCTGTACGGCTCCAGAAACTTAGGTGTGCCATCTATGATGTTAGCTTCAATTCAGGCACTAGTTTATAAACATCACTACAGAAAAACAGCTGCGCTATTGTATACTACCGTATTTGCACAGAATCGCATGCAATGCAGAACTACCCGACATACAAGTATTTTGTTTTCCCAAACCACTCACTAACACATTTGGTCCAACAATAACACAATATATTCACGCTCACCCACTCGGGGGACGGCAGCAAAGCCGCTATTATGCCACAACAAAGGAGAGGAACGTAAGAGGATTTAGAGGACTCCTTTCACTATGGACGTTAATGTTGCCAGAATATTAGCTTCTATCTTGTTGCATTCTATTTGATAATATTTTAATTGTGCTTGTTTAAGTAAAGGTCATTTGAAAGTGGATTTAATTGCTAAATCCTTGATTTTGAGCATTTATTTTACTGATATTTCTATTTTAATCTCAATCTATGACGTCATGTTGAATTAATTAATAAAACTTCGCAGATGCGAAGAGTTACTCATATGAAAATATCAATAAACAAAATAATAATTTTACTGGCAGCTGCCAGCGGCTTCGCCCGTGAGATAGTAGACTTATCACCTAGGGGTACAAAAATAGCCTACGAGCTATTCTCAGACTTTCTGAATATACACGAAAAGTTTCATAAAAATCAGTCAAGCCGTTTCGGAGGAGTTTTGTTACAAACACTGTGACGCAAGATTTTATATATTAGATTAGACTAGAAGTAGCGTAGGAGGTGTGTGTGTGATTTTGGAAAAAACCAACGAAAAATTCCACCACAGGGGTGTTCAGAATAATGTACTAAATCCATGGTATTCGTCTGTGCTATTACATAATGTTATTTTATATTATACTTGTCAGGTCTATTTGATATGATGTTGAGTTAAATTTACTAATGTTAAGATCCTGTATGGTTGTAAAGCACCTTCAGTAAATAAAGGCTATTTTATTTATTTTGTCTTGTCATTTGAAATTAAAAGATTAGGTTTTTTATTGTCGTCACATGGGTATTCCAACTCATTGGGAGTTTGAATATGTGACGTTTATGAAAACATAAAATGTTTAACTTTTCCTTTAGTCTTCTCTATTATGAATATAACAGTGTCACCGCAATAATTAAATACTAGATGATAATATTTTTATTCTGACGTAATGCCTTGCCTGGCACATGCTGGTACGAGAAAACATATCGTTAATCTGAACTTTAACTGTTTACTTATAAAGTTTGTTTTTCTTTGCAGGTAATTGATCACTATTTCTTGGGATTTGTTATGGAAAGACTTGAAGGATTTATCTAAGAAGGCAGATAGGGTAAGTATAATATACTTATTTATTATTGTTAGTATGTTTTCCTAGTGTTATGCTACGATGTTTCTGAGAAAAAGGTTTATTTAAATGTTATTTTCAAACCAGTTTATGAGGAGTCTAAGACTAGAATATTACGCATTTGTAGAATTCGACTGTATGAATCACAACTTTGAACTTATCATAATATTACCCATTTTCTCTGATTGTATTTTCTGGGTGTAGCTTGTGGTATACCTACCGGATACGATGTGCTTTACGTGAAGTATTAAAAAAAAATTATAAACTGAAAAAAAAAAAATTATATCAATAATTACAACGTAAAACTAGTATCAGTATGTTCACATTACAAGACTATAATACAACGTTTACCAAAACCCGAATAAATCGTTTATAAGAAGCATACACGTGCAGTCACACATACACGTGCAGTCACACATACACGTGCAGTCACACATACACGTGCAGTCACACATACACGTGCAGTCACACATACATGTGCAGTCGCACATAGACGCAAAGAGGAAAGTGCACAACACTTCCTTTTGTCTGTGTCACAGTCGGATAAAATCGAGACAAACCGGAAGTGGGCGGATTTATAGCGTCCTATTAAAATGCTACTTAGAGCATTTTAGCTGGAGACTCATAATAATAATAATAATATTTTTATTGACACTTCAAGACATAGTTATCAGTGAAGCATTATGGAGTCTTCTCGAATTGTTTAAAGTCATTAATTTTGTAGACGAGGATTATTGAAACACTAGCTTCTAGCAGCGGCTTCGCCCGCTTGAAGGTACAAAATTACCTTAAAGGAACGTATTGCCGAGATCAACGTGTGGATACCCTATATGTTTTTCCAGGACTTTGTCTACCAGTGTGCTACAATTCATTCAAAACAGATTTATGTATTTCAAACACACACATACATACTAATTTTTTAATTTAATTATTGGTGTGATTCCTGTAAGAGTTCTAAATTGGCCAGTGACTGCAATACTGTAGATGTAGAAGCGTATCATACAAGTAGAAAATTATATTAATTACTTAATTTGTAATTAAAAACGTAGCTCGCATTTGCAATTTAGTGTTCGCTGAATTTATTTCAATTATATCAGTAGGTATGTTTATTTATTTCCGTTTACATAACGAGGTCGCCAGTTTCATTCTTAAATAAAAATATTACTCACGGAAGTATGTTCGTATACATGTATGTGTGTGTGTGTGTGTTATACCAGGCTTGTGAAGGATCATTACTTGTCACTGTGATCATGTCTTCGTTTCATCACTTATTCTTTTGCTTATCTATATATATAAAAGAAAGTCGTGTTAGTTACACCACTTATAACTCAAGAACGGCTGAACCGATTTGGCTGAAAATTGGTGGGGAGGTAGCTTAGAACCAGGAGACGGACATAGGGTACTTTTTTTTTTTTTACTTTTTTTTTTTTTAGGGTAGAGAAGGGTAGAGTAGGGTAGAGTAGGGTAGAGTAGGGTAGAGTAGGGTAGAGTAGGGTAGAGTAGGGTAGAGTAGGGTAGAATAGGGTAGAGTAGGGTAGAGTAGGGTAGAGTAGGGTAGAGTAGGGTAGAGTAGGGTAGAGTAGGGTAGAGTAGGGTAGAGTAGGGTAGAGTAGGGTAGAGTAGGGTAGAGTAGGGTAGAGTAGGGTAGAGTAGGGTAGAGTAGGGTAGAGTAGGGTAGAGTAGGGTAATTTTTTTTTTTACTAAATCCCGCTTTTGGGCAGAACAACGTCTGCCGGGACCGCTAGTATATTTATATTTTGTATGTATATGTGTATCTATTTTAGTAATAAGTATCTATCAAGTTTTGTTTTTACTTTTATATTTGCACCAAGTGCAACCCCATTTTGTGTCCAGGCAATCTCTATCCATTCTGGGTTGTCTGGTAGAAATCGCCGAGTGTTAGAACGCCGATAAGGCCGCCAATTGTATGTTTTTTTTTTGTATTATAATTTCAATTTGTAAATTTGTAATCTTGGTATGCAATAAAGTATATAAATAAGGAAATAAATAAATAAATAAGGCAATAATAAACCTTAATTTAAACGAAAAATTAAAACTCGAAGCCACACTTTATACATATCTTGAAATATATACGTCATCCTTTTAAAAAATCTGTACTAACTTACTAAGCCTAGTCTTTATATAAAAAACGTGTAAGGATTTAAGTTTATCTCCAGTACGACAGGTCTCATGACAGACTGACAGTCATGAGGGATTGTCAATTTGTCATTCACTGAGTATGGTGGAGTCCTGATGGATTGGAGACGCCTGTCATGTACTAGGTTGTGGTCCAAGGTTTGGGGGCAGGCGCCATGGGCCGTTTTACCTAATTCAAGCGGATAAAGAATGTGCAAAGCATAAATTAATTTTGATCAATCAAATATAATTTAGATATCTTCAAGGCTAGAGTGAATAGCTTAATAAACTAGTGCCCATCACCATCAACGATTTCATTACTGCTTACCATCAGGTGGGATCGCAGTCAAGCACTAGTTTATAACAATTAAAAAAAAATAGCCTCAGTGGTTTTTTAAGTTGGCGTACTTAGCTCCTATTAACTTAAGACTAGACATGAGATCATCTCTTTGAGAGTTCCGTAGATTTTCTTGCAAAGGAACAACAAAAGATCTTTTGTATGCTGTATTTTTTGAGTTATTAAAGTACTGGTCTTTCAAGGCATACAAAACGGTGAGTTTTGTCTTGTATAGCCATTGACTGTTTAAATTGATCTAACTACTGTTTGTCTTGCCACATCAATAGGTAGGCTTTAATTATTAGAAGAACCAATCAATGTAACTATTACGTCTAGTTTAATAGTAACAGCAGAGTGGTTGATCAGACTTTTAGAGAAATATCTGTCCATTATACAATTCTTACCATTAAAATTCTGCCTCCTCCTCAATATTCCTCACAAAACCTGCCTTCTACACCTTACGCCAGACAGACACATCCTCTCTCAGTGATTAGCTCGCCCGTGTCAGCCATTATTTAAATTCGACAGCCCCCGCAGCCCGCGCCGCCGCGCGCCCTGTCCCCGGCCGATCGTTCACCGGGCTGTAGGTAATATTGAAGAGTGCCTATTGATTGAAGGATATTAAGACTACTTACTGGGATTTAGGATGACATGGTCTAGAGTAGAAGGGAAATTAATAAAAGTTAGGTATTGGAAATTGTTACAAGGCGATAGTTTCTGTAAAAGTTTTGTTACTGTTTTGGTGTACAATAAAGTTTATTCTATTCTACATTACACTTTAGTGTAAGACTTGGTTGTTTAGGGGTTGGAAGTAACAATCTACATTTAACATTCTTTCCCTCTTTTTACGCACCTACTGACAATCTAGATATATGTTAGTGTGTCAGTCACAGATAAAATGCAAAGTTCGCGGAACAATGGACGACATATCGACAATGGCAACAATTTAGGTCCATTTTCGAGCCCTCATAACTTAAAATCAGTGTAACCTACACACTTCAATCTATGCATCTAGTATCTAAGACTATTCTAACGACCTCAATAAAAATCCTATACCATACATGTGACAATAAAGTCCAAAAAGTCGCGATTTGTATCACTGACGCACTCATCAGATTGTTTTAGTATTCTTAAGTGGCTTAGGGTTTTCTTAACTCGGCTGGACTTTTCTTCGGTCAACGAATCAGCATTGATATCCAACAACGCTGGCGCTGAACGCTGAACGCTGGCGTTCTGGGCACTTTTCCCATTGATATATCGATGTGATTTTTAGTTTGTATATATACCTATTAAGATATTAATATTTATTTAATAAAGAGAAGTCACAGAAAATAAAAAAATAAATAAAATTACAATTAAAATTGAAACGAATAAAATTAAATTAAATTGCATTACATAAAAATTATACGAGTAATATGAGTCAGTCAGATATTAAAAGAATTGTGTAAAATTAACATTCAGCTAAATTATATTATTAAATAAAAAAATATTGTTAATGAGACTGTTTTCAGACATTATATTCCAGTTCTAATTGGCGAAAAAGATAACCTTGTATTGTTATAATGAGTGAATCTAAATAACCGATTGTGTTTGTGACCGTGGTAGCGGTATCAGAGTCACCTCGGACACGGATCGGCAGGATTTGAACCCGTGACCACGTATTCGGGTCGGATTGAAGACGAAGGTTTTTATTATTAAAGATTTGCAACAGTTATTAAATCCATAAATGTAAATAAGGGCCTTAAATATTAACTACACTAATTATTTATAAATACTAAACCTAACTATGTACCATAATACAAGAACACAAAATAGACTCAGTTTGTCGAAGTACTCCTCCACATTGCTGTCATCGGGAAATGTGCCCAGAAGACTGGTAGCATTGCCACATTTAATGCAATGCTTATTCTTTTGGTGAAGTAGCTAGCCCTCTGATGTCGATCAGTCTGGTGTGGAATTTCCTTTTAAAAAAGACTCACATTCGGCCTCCATGACCCGAGCGGTTTGACCCCCAACAGCTCAAAAGTGTAATTACCAATAAGGTTACAGTATTTGCGCCGTTTGAGGATCTCAGCAGCCGCTGAGGTAGCGCCGGCTTAATCTGCCGTAGGTACTTGTTGAAACAATTACACAAAAAACCGGGCAAGTGCGAGTCGGACTTGCCGGGTTCTTGCAAGGACTTGACAGACGGACAGCGAAGTGATCCTGAAAACGAAACCCTTATCCGTTTTGCCGATTTTGGTACGGAACCTTAAATACAACTAAAAATGATAAAATAACTTTAATTTCAGAAGTCGGTGGTTCTAGCTTTGTTTCTCCTTTTTAACACCGAATCTTTTAGGTGTTTTTTAAATCTGTTAGAAAAAATCCCTACAAGCTAAAAGATTTAACACGTATTGTTCGGGTTTCTTTGATTTCATATTGATGGAAAGTTCGAAGTGTTAATGCCCCCAGGTGCTAACGATCTGCCACACGCTATCATTTATCAACAAAATGTGTAAAGTGAAACATGTAGATTTAGTATAAACAGCACCTAGACGGTAAACATTTATTTATCATTTATTATTATCGGCTGAAACAACATGACTACATCACACGGGCTGAGTATTTTAACTTTTTCTTAACCTGAAAGGCTTTAGTATCTGAGTTGTAAAAACGAATACCCTTTAATAATGTCATTTAATGTACGAGTAGATCATAAACATGAACATTTGAGTAATTCCAAGACATTCTCTTGGTAATTTCGTTGTCATAAATTTTCACGATTAAAAGTAGTCACAGCAAAACTCTGATGGAAACGTTTGCTATTCAAGGTCCACTTTAACGCTAAATATCCAAGGTACATTTATTTTATTTTAAACACAAAATTTTCAACTTAAGTCATTATAAATAGATAAATGGTAATTCAAAATAAAAATGACTTGAAAAACAAGAGATGATTTTCGAAGACCTGTTCAACGACTTTCATATTCACAATAAGGTTATTTGGTTATCGCTATATTGAAATTTCATCTTCTTGTCTTTATTAATGACACTAACAAGGTTCACAAACAAACAACACAAAAATAAAAACCAGTCGATTGACGTACAGAATCATCAAAATTGGCCCACGCGTTTGGTCTATAGAGTTCCAAAAAAGAGCAAACATACCTACGTACCTGAATAGACTGATAAACACAATGCATTGGAGCTCCAATAAACAAAAAGAATAAAAACTAATTTAAAAATAGTTTTATATCTTGTTTACTAACCGTACATAACGTTGATAAAGTTCCACACAAAAGAAACGTGGGTCGAGCCGCAGAATGAAAACATTATTTATTTTAAAAACCTTACAACTAACTAAAATCAACTAAAATATGGCGTCGAAAAATTCTTCCACATCATGTTGCTCACAAGTTGTATATAGATCTGTCGAAATGTCTAGTTGAAACTTCGCGTGAGTTCGCTATTACCTCGGACAGAGGATAAGCCAGGATAAGCATTGCCATACAGCGTGGTAATGTCGCCAGTCTTTTGGGCACATTACCAGTCGACGGCGATGTGGAAGAGTTTTTTGACGCCATAACATAGTTTGATTTTAGTTAGTTGTAATTAGCGTAAGGTTTTTAAAATAAATAATATTTTATTTATTTATGTTTTCTGCAAGTTGTCCTAAATGGGCCACCGGCATAAAGGAGTAGTTGATGAATTATCAATTACTCACTCTTTTGCGTCGCGGAGTTAGACAAATAGAAAGAAGATCAGATACACTATAATTTGATGGTACGTGTTAGTCTTAGTAAGTTCTCTGTTGAATTTACAGGACAGTTACTGAATTTGAAAGAGTGATAGAGTAATGACCGCAGAAAGTTTATCCTGGTGTCTAGACAAATTCAAACAGATATGCCAGAGAAATGAATTCTTAATATTGAAAGATGAATAGTCAGCAATGAATGTTGAAGAAGCTTTCACCCACCTATTGAAACTTAGAAGTGCACTGCAAGAAATTGTGAGTCAAGAGATGATCTCAGTAGATGTTTAGTATTCTTTCTGTGTTGCCAAGTATATGACCTTGTACGGGGACAAATGTAATTCACCCGACAGGTAGCTGACTTTTTCGTTGCTTTGTTACGTGTTAGCGTTTGTATGAATACTTTCTTGTGAAGCTTCTTGTATTTAATTCACTTTCCGTGTCTGTTTATCCGTTAAATCCTCCTAAACCACGCAACGGATTTTGATGCGGTTTTCTTCTAAAGGAAAGAGAAATAAACAGGATTATGTAGGCCATTATAATAATTCAATTAGCTTATTTTGTTTCCGGTAACCATAAAAATAAAGTAACTTACAAAACTTAACTTATAAATGAAAAAAAAAACTATGTAATGTAAATTAATGCAATAAACATATTGTTAGTTAATGTAAATGTTAAAAATACTATAGTTTCAGTTATTGCAACTCCTCTCTGGGCTTAAGCTTCCTCCAGCTTTGTTTATGTTTCTCTATTCATTGTTTTGCCCTTCCATTCTTTTCCTGCTGTTGCTATTATTTCACCGATCCAACAGGAAAGAGCCGGAGGGTGAGTCATTAGTTAGTGATAAACATGTAGGTATTCATTTTAAAAACATATCAACTGAAAAAAAATAACAGAATTCCGTAATACTTAAACATTGCTTTCGGAATGGGATGAAACCCGTCGCGCCTCCTTCTTCAGAATTAAAAATACTTATACGTATAAAATAAAGCCGGGTATTCATATATATATAATCAATTATATATAAGTAATTAACTTATATATAATTATTGATTTTAAACTGTTCATAAACAGTGTTTCACAATATTTCATCATCTCTGGAATCAGTTTATAAACAATGGTGATGAAGTTTTGTTTGAGAAACAAGTTGCCGTGTTGTCCACTTTGAATGGAGAGCAAGACGAAACATCTAGTTTATAAGCAAAAGTCATCAGGGGTGGACGTGAGTTTTAACTTGAACAACACACAAAAACAAAAAAGTAAACAACAAGGTAAGGTAGGGTAAGTAGTAAGTAAGAAAAACATAAAAGTAAACATAGAAGTAGTGTGGTCCAACAACCAGGTTTCGATGCTCATAGAGTTTTATCAACAGCACCATGACATTGGGATTCTTCAAATAAAGATTTTAAAGACAAATTTAAAAAAAATATGCTGGGGCCAAGATTCTGAAAAAACCCATCAAATCTACGAAGGTCATAAAATACATAACTTTATCGATGTGGACGAATTTTTTGATGCCCTATGCGTTCTTTTTCTACTCGTTTGTACATATTATTATTTTTTGTTTTTTTAAATACCTATTAAGTTATGATATTAAAGAAATCTTCTTCTTTGGAAAATGAATCATCAAGTACCTTAACTTCTATTTAAGAGATAGTTGCAAATCCATCACCTTTTCGTCTTTTTTTTCTAGTAGCATTCTTATTAATTGTTATGTGAGCAGCACAGAGTACATTGCCTCCTCGGGCAACAACTGACAAGTGTGGTCAGCTAAGTTTCAGAAACAGCGTTTATGATAAACTTGGTGATGAACAAGTCGTAAACAGTTTCTCAACAAATGTTGCCTAATGAATGAATTCCCGGCTTAACTTAATTATGTAATTGATTCTTCATACACCGTTTGAACTACATACAAGCACTTCTCGCAAATAAACGCTACGTTTTACTTCGACAATTAATTTAGGTCTTAGTAAACACTCGAACACCTACAAACCACTTCTTTTCGTCAGTAATCGCAGACCTTCATCAGATAACGTAACACACTCGTCTATATTTAGCTCCAAATTAAGCCTGTTGCCGGAACGCGGCACTTCGAGTCCTGACAGCGTCGGATTACACATCCGCCCTGATTGATGGTCCGAGCCAGAATGGTGAATTGTTACACCACTCTTGAGGATTTTTGGAAACGTGCCTACTTGGGCAATCCGGACGCTTGATCGAGTATGTGCTTGGGAACTTCAAGGACGTTCGTCATTTGAATATTTTACGCAGTAAAATAATAGCTGTACAAAACACTTTAAAGTATAATTTACATCTTTAAATATCTAATGTCGGGAGCTATCAAGATTAACTACCTTCTCAATCCAATCACGACTTCTAATGAGCATCTATTTAGGGAGTGTAATACGTGAAGTCCATACGCTGAAGACTACTAATGACTAATTAATGTATTTCCTCGTCGAACAAAAAAAAAAGACTCCAATTCTACAGTTGGATAGTTCTAGTCGTTTTTAAAATGTTTGAGGACTACTGCAATCTCTCCTTTGTCACTAAATTGTCATTCTTCTAAAGCTTGTTTCAGGAAATTATATAATATAATCTCTTCCAGACGGTTCGCTCGTTGACTTTCTGCGTTTCGGCTTAGAACATCTCAGTTTATCAGTATACTTTTCTCTTTATCTACGCCATCTTGCTCCCACAACAGTCCACTATCACTCGCCCACGTCATCACATCTGCGACAAAGATGTGCGTCTTCACAAAGAGACACGCCCGCGCTGGCCATCGACTCCGCTATGCTGACTTAAGAGCTGCATTGTTTTGGGTCAATCACTCGAAACGGCGGACGAATGCTAATCATATAAATGTACATATTTGTTTGTCACGGGTTTTCAGGTAGTTATTTGTTGTGTATGTTGTAGAGTACGTATAATATTCTTTTTGGCTTCGTTTCTGTATCCTGTCCAACAGTATCCAAGCGTTTGTTGGAGATTGCATCAGCCTCAGCGTGTATTAAAGCCCATTCTCTAGGAGAGGGAATGGGCCGTAATACACGGGCCTAGTGCGGGTTGGTGGAAGACACATGTCTTCGAATTTTTGGTTCTAGGACATGCCGATTTCCTCACTATGTTTGTTAGTAGAACCCACGATATACAACTCGGTAAGTAGGGCCGGTACCAGAGAGCCACCACTGCTGTTTAGTTTTATACTTCTAGACGTTACCTTTTACTAACAAACCAGTATAGGAAAGGTACGAAAATTAAGTAGTGTTTGTTTTCCCTTTTGACTACCAGGTTTTTGGAAAAATCTGGATTTACAGTTTAGTGTAGGAACAAACAAAAAAAAACATAAAAATCGGTAGAGAAGAGGCTAAGAATGAGCAGTGGTGGCCGAGTGAGCAGTGGTGGCCGAGTGGTAACGGCCCCGACTTACGAGTTGTAGGTCGCGGGTTCAAACCCAGCCAGGCGCATTACTTTGTGTAATTTATTTCATCACCACTGCTCTCAAAACGGTGAAGGAAAACATCGTGAGGAAACCGGCATGTCTTAGAACCAAAAATTCAAAGACATGTGACATCCACCAACCCGCACAGGGCCCGCGTGGTGGATTACAGCCCATTCCCTCTCCTAGAGAGGAGGCCTGAGTCCCAACAGTGGGAACATTAAAAGGCCGACTATGCTATGACTATGTAGGAACAAAGTACTGAGCTATTAATCTTAGTATATTTGCCTTTTACCACCCATTTTACAGACTCTAGAATTGATTCACTAGCGTTTATTTCTCAACCAGTTAAGTTTATGTTCTAACCTGACCTCTTACATTTAAATCGACGATATACACTAGCTTATCTTGACCCTCAATCATTAAGAAAAAGCCCAACATCAGAGCTCATCTTTTAATGGAACATTTGGATGACGTCAGTAAACATACCGGTCCTGCACCATATTGTATGGTAATGTAAAAAGATTAGCTATTATGATTATTCTCGGTACATTTCCGATGAGTAAGTTCAACTTCTCACATTGTGTTGTGGGAGGGTGATCATGGTAGGAGTTGTCATAAATTCCTTTACTTTTGATAGGTACTCTGTATTTGTAAATAGGACCACCGTGGTGATTTCAGGAAGAAATAAAGAGATGTAAATAAACGAAGCTTACTCACTACTTGATCACCCATCCACAAATTGACCACAATCAAGGTTTTTTTCTAAATGATCAAAACTAGTGATGCAATCGTTGATGGTAAAGTGCCCTAGTTCATTAAGAGCCTATTCACTTTAGCCTTGAAGATATCTAGATTATAATCGGATGGGAAGACCGCAGCAAGCAAATCGTTCTAGTCCTTCGATGTACACGGTATGAACGACGAGGCGAAACGCTTAATCCGGACCGTAGAGATGTTAACAATGTACCTAAGGGTCAAAGTACGTCGGGTTGTCCGATGGTAGAAAGGTGATGGCGGAATCAAGTCATGCAATTTCCTTGGACTCTTCTCCATTTTGGAGAAGAGTCCAGCATCAGCAGAGCATCCTTCCCCTAAATACCGAAAGGCTGGCTACCCAAGTAACGCTAGTGCTCCAGGCTTTGTAAATTAGACTTAACCAACTCTGGATCACCAATTAGCCTCACCGCACGCCTTTTCACTGAGTCCAAAGTTGCTAGATAGCATTTTGCAGTACCAGCTCATATGTAGCTGCGGTACTTCAGACACGATCGTACCTGTGCTTTGGATAACATTGCAAGCTGTCCCGGTGTGAAGACCTTTGCTCCACTGTAACCACTGTGACCAGTGGAATTCTTTCAAATCTAAAACTGTTGGCGTCAGTCGACGACACTTTTCGTAATTGAGGGCCTTTTTACTTTGTCCTTTAGCCCCGGACGGATCCAGGTGTTATCCACCTGTAGGCGTAGGAATACGTAATTGAATCAGCGAGTGATTCCGCGTAAAATTTAATATCCCTGAACGTGAAGACATGACGCTGAGCGATTAGGTAGCCGCCCAGCTGTGTAATTGTGCAGCCTGCCTCGCGACTCGGCACAGCACTACTCAATAGGCACTGACAGAAGTCCTACTAGTAATAGTTGGTAGTCACAAAGGGCAAATAAAGGAACTTATGTGGGTATTAGTCAGTAATTGACGGCACGCATTTTTAGTTTTTGTTTTGCTACTGCTTGTCATTTTGCGCCTAAAACTCTGCACTGCTTCTTGATGGTTGGGTTCTTTGTAACTAAATCTTCATAGTCTGCAATAAACGGCGACAATCTCCACTAGGGTTGGTTCACTATTACAGTCGTCGTAAGGAGTAGTCCTTCTGTATGTAGTTATTTAATGGTTATTGTGCAATCTGCTCTGAATCGACATATTAGTGATCAATGATTTGTAATACTACGCATAGTGAATCTATTTTGTCTGATGTTTCGTACAGCTTGAAATACATCAATAATGACAGCCATTTTGATCCATGCGGAACGTAGAAACACCGATTAATAACAAGCAGGATTGTTGATATGTCATTCAAAATGTAATGATAATTATCTTGTTATGAATGGTATGACAAAACAAGATTTTCGCATCCATTTCCGTTTTATTATGTCACCAGTGTTTATTGATATGACTGTATTGCTGTATTTCCTGATTCCTAAACATTTTTTACTGATGAAAAACGTTTAATATAGTTGATTTTTCAGTTTCTTACAAAGATTAGGAAAAAGCAATGATAACCGCAATTGCCACGCTAATGTGCAACAACTATACTTCCGCGTAAATCGAAGGACAGGAACAATTTGCCTGCTGCGTTCTTCTCGTCCGATTATAATGTGGGTGTCTGTCTAGGCTACAGCGAATAAGCTTTTAATAAACTAGTGCGCTTCACCATTAACGATTGCATCATTGTTTACCATCAGGTGGGATCGCAGTCAAGCACTAGATAATATTATTAAAAAAAATATATATGATTTTGAATATGTAGGATCTTTTCATAATGTTTCCAGTAACACATTTGAAGTCCTCCTACTTCCTTATCTTAGTCGCACCTCCCACGAGAGTACTAACGATGTCTATCTTTAGCAGACCACCCAACTTTTCAATTATTCTCAATTGAGTTTAAAAATAATTACTTTATTAGTCTAAGAGCCACATTGGGACACGTGGGTGTGTGTAGGCGACCGATACAGCTCGTTTAAACTTAGACCTAGCGGCTATTTCTAGTGTTCGTATAATCGTAACTTTAAATATAAATTGAATCATTATTATAGATTGTATAAAGGTTATTGTGTAGGCGGATAGAAGCTTTTTTAGTTTGATATTGTCAGTATTTCAAACAAAAGAGTGGGTATGTTTGATTCCAAGATTTGTAACATCAATACGTTTTTGTCCAGAGGCTTTCTACTAGATGAGGCTACTTCATCATCATTTCAGCTGAAGGACGCCTACTGTTGGGCATAGGCCCCCCCCCCCAAGTGTCGCCACGACGAACGGTCCTGTGCGTCTGATGAGGCTTCATAACGGATAAATTAAAAATTGAATCCACATAATATTCATAATTTTTTGAACAGTTTTGCATAGCATTATTTTAGTATAGCAGCTTACGAGTGAATTTTCTGAAATGTCCAGAAGCAAGTGTGCTTAGCTTGAGCGTTCATGAATCCTAGATCCTCATCATGAAATAAATCTTTAATGAAATCCAACCCTCTGCACCTGAAAATCTAGCTCTTACTGCTAGTATACTGTACTAATTTTAATTATATTATTATTACTAGCTCGTATTGTCTTACTGCTGGGCAAATACCTTACTCTATTGCTACCAACGATCACATAATAAACAAATAATAAAAAAATATATATTTCATACAATCTTTTTAAAACTTTTTTTATTAATTAATTATTATTAATTTTGGTAATATTTCAACAAGAATGTATCATAAAACATAGTGGTCAGATATAGAGATAGCAGTAAAACCCACGCGACAACAGCTGTCGGTTCGAGGGTGTCTGGAGCCACTTCCTGAACGATTGGAAACTGTAAAGATAAGTGGCTTTTCACTGCTTTTATTGAAAGGGATGAGGGGTTCGATGGGTATCAGATGCTACCACACTTAAAGATGCTATGTTATGTCCCAGAGGTCCTAGGCAAACTGATATTGTCTACGTCAGTGTTCTGCAAACTTTTTGTGTTCAAAGCACTTATAGGAAATCGAAAAAGTTTTGAGGTACACCATAAATGAAAAACCACTTTCTACAGATTATTAATCAACAAAACAAAAGTAAATTTCTGAAAATCTTAAATTTTATGTATACTCCGTTTTCATTTCCAACAGTTCTTCCTGCTCGTTAATCGGTGACTCAAAAAGACCCTTTGAGAATGAATTTAAAACCCAGTCTATAGGTAGATAGATTCATATTTTTTCCGTCTGTCTATTAACTTTATGAGATAACGTTAGTATTTTTCTGAGGCACACCAACTATTTACTGCTGAACCCCAGTGTGCCGCGACACACACTTTGCGCAACACTAGACTTTACGTGAAAATGATTTTTAAAAGGTGTAAAGGCTGGGCCACGTAATTTTTCATTTTTGACTTAGGTTAGGTTACCGCAGTCGTCGTCAATTTGTTCAGTGCCTCAGGAAAAGTGAAATATATTAGGTTCTTTATGATGGATTCGCATTTTCTTTGACCCTTATATTTCTGTCTGGTTTGGTCTTGACTAAAAAGGTTTTTTTTCTGCATATTTATATATAACTATATTTCGGAATGAACTATTTTTCTTAAAAAAAGTTGTTCATTTCTATGGGCAGAAGCAGTATTAAAAATATGAGCACCCATTTTTGTATTACATCCTGTATATTTATTTACGAGTACGTATAGAATAAATAAAATTGAAGTAAATGTATTTTTTTTTACTAAATGCATACCTATGACGGTATATTCAATTCCTACCTATAACGAAATGTAATTATTGAAATTTGGACAGTCGGCCTGTTTGTTCTGGATTTTTTATTAAACGGCTGGACGAACTTTGATGGGACTTTCACTGATGGATAGTTGATGCAAATTTTTATCCCGTGGGAACGGGACTCGTTTCCTGGGGAACAACACAGCCCAATTCCCTGCATGTACGAAATAGATAATTTTTTTGCATGATTAACCCAAAAAAGGAGAGTATTGCTCTTAAACTCCACGCGAACGAATTTGCGGGTAACAGCTAGTGAATTATATAGTAGGTTCTGTAAGAGTTCGTGACCCAGATAGTGTTACAATCTATGTATGTAAGTCAGTATTTGTGACCGCAAGTTTATTGTATCAGATTTAAATCTAAACCGGCTTTATACTTTACATTATGGGTCATAAAATTGAAATACAATGGCTATTTTTCAATTTTGTACAAATATAATAGGTTTAAAGATAAGCTTAAAGCATTAGCCATTTTCAGTTCTTAGATTTGCTAAAGTATGTTATTTAAGACAAAACGGTTAAAACCTTAGGTACCTTTCTAATATATAAAAATGGCGTGTCACAGTGATTGTAAATGTCGCCGCACATGGGCCAAACTAGAAGCGGCCACAAAGGAAGCTGAAGCGCGCGACAGCCACTAGGGGCTGGTGGCTGCTACTTTTTTTAACCCATACGTGAAGTATCCTATTGGACTCTTTAGTGGCTAGTGCCGGCCGATTTGTAGCGTGTGGCGGCTACCGGCGTTAACCGTGTGAGGCAAATTCATATAAAATGTATGAAACCTAAAGGAAATATGCCGTGGCGGCATTTTTTGCCCGTGTGCGGTGACCATTATCGAACTCCTTTGAAACTGCTTGACCAATTTTTATGCTTTAATTATGTATCTTTAGTAAGTCTTAGACCAGGTGGGTTACCATGACGTTCAAAGTAAGATTGTTTCATTCTTATTTCAGTCTGGATAAGAGACAGAGCTATACAGGTGGTCTAGCGCCATCTCTTACCCACACTGGAATAAGAATAAAACAATCTTACTTTAAACGTCATGGTAGGTACCTATATATAGGTATATATATAGGTACCTATATAGTAGCCTATTTTTTACCCAGAGCGCGAGAAGTTATTTGATGATTTCTCACCTCAAAAGAAAGTGTGGCTTACTTGAGAGTCTTGAGAGACAGTTTAAGGCTATTAAATCTAAGTAAGCCTAGTAAGTAATCAAGTAAAGGTAGCCCTAGTTTTAGAAGCAGGATTAGATTTGTATTTTTTTATATGGAAAACAATCTAATTGCTTCTGCCATCTCCTTTTAGGAGATTTGATTTATAGCTACAGAATTTTACACTGGATTAACTAACATTCATATAATCCTACTGAGTTATACCATTCCCACGCATCGCCTCGGTACATCTATCTATAAAGCTCACACAGGCTCTGACTGACTGAGGTCCCAACAAAGCCTTTGACCCTTTGTAGTAAAAGTCCATTACTTGATGAGAGTTTTGCTCATGGTAGTTGTGACGGATAGAATATTTCTGTTAGCAACTAATCATAATAATATCATCCATATATGGAAACATCACAAAGTGATGGAAACCGTAATTTACGTAATGTTTAGTTATTTTGCGTAGGTAAGAAATCGAAATGCATACGATCTGGAAAGTTTTTACATTACAATAATGTATAAATATTGTAATAGCTCCTGCCAGCGACCTCGCCTGCGTAATAATAGACAATGATCCCAAGGGAACATTCGCCAGGAATTAAAAGTGCTATCCCAGGACAAGATCAAACACCTGGCCACCTGGACGCCTGGCCTGGCCTGGGTGAAGCGAGAGGGAGTGTCAGACTTATACTGAAAATAAAACCACCTGTATTCCTGCAGTTACTCTTTGCATTGCAGAGCCGCAGTCACTCTTTTGAACGTTTCCAGTTGGTCATTTGGAAATATTGTGTTATAAAGGAATACTATTGTTTATTTGTTTGAGGTAATAAATTCAGGACCTAGGCCTACCTAAGTAATCTTTGCTCAATGAGAGCTACACTATTGTAGAGTGCCGGAGAGTATATTTATTCCAAAAAAAGTACGGTTCCTGTGAGACCAAGAGAACAAAGTTACGGGGTAAACTAGTTTAATTTTGATTTGAAACTTGTGCAAAAGTTCGCTCTGTCTCTTTCACCAATTACTAAAATTAACAATTCAATATTTGAACAGACAAAATAGAGGGCATTAGAAGGCGAGGCACATTTACACTTTAAACAACACGATGTCGCAACAAGCGATTGATCATCGAGGTTAAGCGGCGTTCGTCTAGCATGGGTGACTATTGTCAATCAGAACCGGTCTACACTTCCGAGGAAATGTTACACCAGCTGCCTTGTCAGACTATGACAGGCTAAAAATACAAGTTTATTAAGATATTTCTTTGATTGAAGGAAAAACGAAAACTTGCAGCAGCGACACTGCCATGGTAAAACTTCTCACAGCTTTTTCTTTTCATAAAACTTGTTCATCATATTCAAATGAGCAGCATCGACAATCTAACTGTACAAAATGTTTCATTTTCACTTCACATTGTGTAAAATATGCTCAAATTGTCGGCCTTAATCGAATATCCGTTTACAATAACCTAAAAAGTGTTTATTACAATGGACGAAACTTTTAATTAATCATTAAACAAAATAATCAGCATATAATCTGTCGGTTGCTGTCTGACATGCTGTCTCCCACAACTTCAATGGCGATTGTTCCTTTGTCTCGCTCGCACGCGCCGCTTTAGCGCAGATGTGAGAGAGACGGGTGTGGTGCAGTGAATCACGTGCGCGTGCGCTACAGACCGTTAACTGTGATTGCGGGTAGTAAAGTTGTAAGCTTGCAGCGATGGTGGGGCTGATTACAAGTACTTGACAATCCGTAAGTGGTAAAGAGATATAAATGTAACTACATAGCACCCACTTCGCTACTTCGGAACTTTCATTTTGAGATGAACGACACATCACTAGCCCTGTAAACGATCACGGTGAGGCCTCTGTACCCGCTATCCCCTGTGACTTGCACCTCTGCCGGTACCGTTACGGCGTGTCGCTGGGCGGCCGGCAGTCAGCTTTTATTTGCTCTGGCTGCGGGTCAGCGATGTGGGTCGCCGTCAGTGTATGCAGTTGCTGATACTGCCTTGATCCTCGGTTCTGTTGGTACATGTGACTGTGATTCTGAATGGGGAGGCTTTGGGTTAAGTGTAGTTTCAGTTTGTTTTGTTTAGGGCCAGCTGACTGGTTGAATCAGTGTTCTGTAGCCATATTTACTGCTCTGGTGTTGTGTGTCAAAGAAGAAAAAATAAGGTTGTCTGTAAAAGAAGTTTATGAAAGAGGCGATTTGTTTTATTATCATTAGGAAAACTGCTAACAAATACAAAGTGTTCTTATAGTAATGACCAACTTTATGTTTATCAGTAGTTCTTATCAATAGAGATTTACATGTCGGATCGTGAAAATAGCATCAGAACAACTGACCGACCGTAGCAATTGAAAAGGGTTTAGTTGTAATATATATTTTTTGCAGGAATGGATTTTCTCTTCCATAGTTAAAAGTATTTATGAAAATATAATTAAAAAAAAAAATGAAATTTATTATTCATATTTAAACTTTTGATCTAATAAAATAGTTGCATTAAATGGGCCTCAGGATCAGCTTCTTAAAACAGCTGATTTTTTTAACAATCGTTAAACAATGATTTCTGGCGCTTTCTATTAAACAAGGTTCTTTAAAGTTTGACCCAGTAGAAAGTAATTCGAATCGCCATTGTCACATTATAAAGTACCTACCTCTTTACACAAATATGACATTCCTACGTGTATTGTCAGTTCATTGTCGTTGTTTTTACACTAGTTGGTCAAACATGGCGGTCATTATAATATTTCGTCGATTACGGTTTTATAGTATTGTGTAATATGTAGTATGCTGTGTTGCTAACCAATTTTTATTCAGGCAGAATTCATTATTTTTGCAGTAGTATCCGGCTCGAAGGACTAAAGTACAAATTTTCAAATAGGCTTGTTAGACTGCCTTTCTTTTCGAATAGAGCCAGCCTAGGGACAAGATTTGTGAATCTTTATTTAGTTCTGTTTAAAGTTTAACCTGAAGTGAAGGACAACCAACTGTGTCATTTTACTGGAACAATTTGCCTGTTGCCGGCTTCCCGTCCAATTATAATTAAGGTGTATTTTAGTAAACTAGTGCGCCTCACCATCAGCATTACTGCTTACCATCAGGGATTGCAGTCAAGCACTGGTTTATATCAATTAAAAAAAAAACTGTCGACTCAAGCAGAAATCTCTAGAGGCTCCTGTGTACCTAATACTTACTTTATCATGTTTATAGCAGTCCCCTATTTAATTAGACGTCATCATCTCACTCAGTGATGCGTCTGACACCAATTATATTATCTGCAGGATTAGTTTGCTTATCTACATCACACAATGAATGCTCTCACGTTATTGGCAAAGGAGATACTTTGACATTGAGATTTGGTCTTATTAATTGAGATCCACTTATCTTATTTTTTACGTCAGTTGACTTTTGATTGCAGAAAAAATAAGACAGAGGCTCTTTATAAAATCTGTGAAATATTTGCTATCTATGGCCCGAGATAGTAGCAGCACTGAGCTATGGGTGGTTTTAGACCTAAGAATAGCAAAATATAATTTCAAAGGCTCTGTTGATGCAGTGATCGAACTCAGTATGCGTTGCATGTTGCTGGTTCGATTTCTGCATGCAACATATATTTGTATGGCCTACAGGCAGTTCTGGGTATGGGTGGCTTGTGTATGTGAGTTTAGATGACACACCCACGATTCAGGAGTCATTCTTTTTGTGGAGCAACGTTAAAATATTTATATGTAAGAATTTTTCTCAATGATCAATTTAAATAAACTTTATAAGGAGGCCTAGAAAATACTCTATAAGTTGATTTCCTAGCAATTGATATGTTGTGTAGATTTTTTCAATTAATTAGAAGTAGTAGCAGTAATGAGGCAGCTTGTCTTGTTTATTAGTAACTTCTCAGACCCAAGACTTGTGTTTGACAAGGTCCTTTTCGCGATCAAATTGCTTTGATCCGTTTGAGGGGGAACAAAACTAATTATTGTAGTACGGAGTTACGTATGTAGTTGGTGATCTAAAGTTATAGTTAATTGTGAATGAACCCATTATTCAGTAAACCTATGCTAATATTATAAAATTTAAGAGTTTTTTAAACGCGCTAATCTCAGTAACAGCTGGTTCGAATTGAAAAATTCTACTTAGTGTTGGATAACTCATTTATCAAAGAAGGTTGTAGACTATTAGACATCACGCTACAACCCACAGGAGCGGAGCAGTTACCAAATACGCGGGTGAAACCGCTGGGCACAGCTAGTACGAGTATAAGTGCAATTCGTGAACCAAGTAGTGTCAGGGCAAATCTGAATATTTATAAGAACGCAATTAAAATACGATGAACTGAAAATTGATTCATTGATTGATTCAAATATAAACGAGGTCTGTAGAAAGCGATTTTGGAAAATCGGATTTCCGAGCCGTGTTTATTGCTGGTGCAAATTATGATTATTAATCAGAGGAAGTTTAATCGAAATCAGACCAGTCATTTCCGCGCTATTTAGTAATAAATAGATTTATTGTATTGAATGACTACAATAAGAACTGTCGTAACTTTCTCAGAGCCAAATCTAGACTGAATTTAATGCTTGTCTGATTTTTTTCAGGTTTAGACCTCTGTTACAGACGATTTCGTTCCGCTCGGTGAGCGGTACATTTCTCATATTTTTTGTTACTTTCGGATCATTTCGAGCGTAAACTTTAGTTGGCGCAGGCTTTTTGTGTATCCACGCTAATCGGTACGCTTTCTTGGTGATAATGATGATTGTGTTATAATCATTTGCATGCCGATTTGAAGAGAAAACGACAAGTATTGGTAATGGCGGAAATGTATCTTAGATTACACATATTTGTCATGTAATGAGGGGATTTTGGGAAATACCTGCTGTTATAAGACTATCAAACCGTGTGGTAATAGAAAAAAAAACAGTGTTGTCCTAAAATAGCACAAGTTTTTCTTTAATAAACGTTGTTTTTTGCGTAATTCGTGTCTTGTTTTCCCCACGTTGGGTATCAATTACCCAATGACTGGAAAACTATTGGGTGGTACATAATATGTTATGCTCACTGAAATATATGTTAGTATTTTGTCAAACACAATAAATGGATAAAGTTCATCAGGTCAGTATTGCCATTTAGTTGATAAGATAGCAATTTTGTATTAATATATAACCGACTGCAAGAGAAGGTTCTCGCTGAGTCACAGCTGGGTACCGGATATTACTGCTTTTCAGATTGGAATATCCCTGGCTCAGTACGTTTCAATGATAGCCAATCATATATTAATGTATGGGTATATTACACCCACTACTTCTGGCCTTAGACTAATAACATGAATTAATTCACTTTCTTTCTACCATCCAAACTATAAATTAAACATCTTAATACCACATTAACTTTTCTTTGCGGCATAATTGCAGTATTGTTTCAAGACAAAGAATGCGTTCTTATGCAAATAGGCGAAGACAGTGAGGCACTCAGTAATGTGAGCAAACTGTTTCTGCTGATAACGTGTTTGTGTCTGATAACAGACGGTTTTGTTCTTAGTTGATAGGGTAATTAGGTAAGCAATGACTTGATGAGTTAGGAGTCATCTCTTTGCTGCCAGTGGCTTATTTTAAGTTCTATATTTAGAATTGTTTTTTTTTTTACTTTATTTACATTGTTCTCACATAATAGTAGCGATATGAAATATGTAACCGAGATAGATATTTGTGGTACATATATACCATCTCACCTGATGGTAAGCGATGATGGGGTCGACGATATTCTTCTCCATAGAGATCTACACTTCGGAATGTGCAATAAGCATCATTTTTCTGACTGACTAACCATTTACAGGGATTGTCAAGAAGACAATCCCTGTAAATGGTTTATTTGTAATAAATATTATAAATTCATTCATTTGTATTCTTTGACTTTTTGTGAAGGAATGTTGGGTAAATAATAAGAAATGACGAATGGGAGAGATGATTACAAATGACGAACGAGAGAGATGGTTACAAATGACGAACGAGAGAGTTGATTACAAATGATGAATGTGATATATGATTACAAATGACGAACGAAAGAGATGATTACAAATGACGAACGACAGAGATGATTACAAATGACGAACGAAAGAGATGATTACAAATGATGAATGTGAGATATGATTACAAATGACGAACGAAAGAGATGATTACAAATGACGAACGAAAGAGATGATTACAAATGACGAACGACAGAGATGATTACAAATGACGAACGACAGAGATGATTACAAATGACGAACGAAAGAGATGATTACAAATGATGAATGTGAGATATGATTACAAATGACGAACGAAAGAGATGATTACAAATGACGAACGACAGAGATGATTACAAATGACGAACGACAGAGATGATTACAAATGACGAACGAAAGAGATGATTACAAATGATGAATGTGAGATATGATTACAAATGACGAACGAAAGAGATGATTACAAATGACGAACGACAGAGATGATTACAAATGGCGAACGAAAGAGATGATTACAAATTACGAACGAGAAAGATGATTACAAATGACGAACGAGAGAGATGATGAACGAAAAATGAACGTTTCATTACTCAATATTTGATTACACGTTTGTTTTGGTATGGGTTTGCTTGGTAATTCAAAAGCCATTTTAAAAGTGAAAGTCTCATTATACTTAGAAGCAATAACGGATAAGTCAGTAACCTACGATAAATGAAAGAAAATGAAAAATCTTAGTACGAAACAGCTCAGTTCTACCACTGTAGTCAGACATTAACAATCTCATACTCCATATGATACTGTACCTAGATTTTCTACAATATATTTTGTTGTGAAAGTTTCATCTGCGGCTCGAGGAATTCCAACAAACACATATGTACATGTACGTATACACACGTACATATAAACTTCTAACCTATATATTATAAGAAGCTGTGTGTCTAACGAGCTGGTCGCGTGACCAGTGCTCGTCAACTACTACTCATTAATTGCTAGCTAATTAAGGGATGCATTCAAGACTCCGTGTGATGGATATGGGGGAAATCTGCCTGAGTTCAGATGTTCGCAATGACTGATCTTTGTGGAGGCTAAGTGATCGATCATTGAGATGATGGAAGTGGTCTACGAAACGTATTAGGTATTGTTGAATGTTGTGAATATCTCGGCAGTGGAAAGACTTTGTATTAAAGTATTGTATAAAAATGGCCAAGTGGTTATGGCACCCACCTCGCATGAGGTTGCGGGTCCGAAACATGGCAAGTACCAATATGAATTTTCAATTTATATGTACGCTTCTAAGTTTATCTAGGACATTACTGTCACCCCGTGCCCGTACAGCCGTTGGTCTCTGTTTTAGTTTGCATAACTTTGACAGTCGGTACAGGTACTCAGACGCCAAAAAGTCTGATGATCAGCATATTCAAGGAGTATCGTTTTGCCCTGTAACTGGGTTGTGGATGTCTGATAAGTTGTCGTTCCATGTAAAACACGGGTATTCAGCCACATTCGGTTAGACTGGAAGCCGAACCTAAGCTAGTTGGAAAAATTCTAGGAAGATGATGATAAAAGTAATGGTCTTTCTTAGATTTGAGATCCAATCTGTATGCCTTTCGCCTTCTTACTACAAGGGAAAATGTCTGATAAATGTAGAAACAGAAGGAAAGATGGACATGGCGACAGAATACGGTAACTTTCATGTTTGTTATGTTGGCTACAGACGACAATAGTAACAATCTGTCATTGTATTTCTTTTGATTTTAGCTTTTCTTCCTGATTTCCTTAAGTCTCGGAATACCACTTCGTTCCTTGAACTTGCTGGTCTTGTTCACCTTAAACAAACATGTCATATCGTATTTCTCCCGACCGCCGCAACACTGTCACCAGCCGTACTGTTTGTAAACTGTGCCTCGTGTGTCGGTGCACGTCGTTCCTCATTCATTCAGTTTGGCTTAACTTTACGGTGTCTTTGTAAACATAACCTATTCATGACTTATTGGATTCTATTACAATTTTACGTTGTGAGTGGAAATTGTTACTAATATTGTGAAAACTTGAAACTGGACGCTGTTTACCTGGAAGTGATCGATCTGAAAAGATAATATTTGTACTTTACTGTAGGTAAATTTGTTTTAACCGAGTGGTAATGGTCCCGACATACGAGTTGTAGGTTACGGGTTCAAACCCAGCCAGGCGTATAACTTAGTATTATTTATTTCATCACCACTGCTCTCAAACCGGTAAAGGAAAGAAAAAAAACATCGTGAGGAAGCCGGCATGTGCTAAATCCAAAAATTCAAGACATATGATATCCACCATCCTGCAATGGGCCCGCGTGGTGGATTACGGTCCATTCCCTCTCTTAGAGTGAAGGACTACGTCCCAGCAGTGGGATCATTATTAGACTGACTATGCTATGCTAAGTAGGTTTTGTTTTGGTGTTTCTTCAGAGTAGTCAGACAGGAATCACCGACCACATCTTAGTTTTATTAATATCTTCTTTCTCATGCCATTTTTATTCAAATCATTTTACTGAAACAAGTATAATTTATTATTCGATTTCAGAAGTAAACTCATTCCACAGCTCGATTCCACCTGCAAGCAAATTGCATGAAGTAAAATTACATTGCGGGTTACGAACGAGCGATTGATCTCATTAGACCTCGGTAGCCCGCAGTGTATTGCAACTTGTTTGCAGGTGGAGACGCAGCTTTAGACTGGTAAAAAGGCTAAGAAAAGCCAAGAATAAGGTTCTAAGAAAAAGTAAACTTACAAGTATCTGCCTGCCAAGTAAGCCTGACTCAACAATAAGTAAACAGTTCTACGAAAATGAAAAACAATCGCGTCTTACATACCTACCTCTCTTCTTAGTATTCGTGCAATACTTTGTGTTTTATAAGGTTTTTTTCCTATAAAGTTTTTATGTAGTGATGTTAATTTATTAATGAAGATGTTAATAATTAATGCATGTTACTTAAAGAAAGTATACATGTGATGGATGGAGAGGGAGGAGAAGGCCAAAGAAAAGTTGAATGGATTGTGTGAGATGAAGAAAAGAGAGTTAGTGATAGCGTGACGGGTGATGAGACAGAATAGAAAAAAAAGTATAGTGCCGACCCCTAATAACACGGGACAAGAACAGAAAGGTGATGATGTAAATTTTTAAGCTCCTACTGTTTTTTTTTGTGGACTGTAATAAGTATATATATCTAACTATACTCAGTGAACTGTCGTTGACTTGTTACTGACGTCATCCTTAGTGAATATACGTTAAATAGAGTTTATAAGGAAATAATAAAATATTCGAAACGCATATATTATTGGTTTCAGAACAAACCTGCAATGAATAAGCTCATTATTGGTGCTTCTGTATTTATTTGCGACTTGCATAACTGTGTAATGACGTTCAATACCTAAGCGTTGGGTACTGGCGTTTGGAACCGTTAACGAATATTCACACCGTTATAGTATACTTACTGAACTTTTTTTATATGTACAATTCTTAGGCAAACGTTTAGCTTTTTAATCTAACCAATTCAACCCATTTGTAATCCGATTGTGAGTCTTTATTCGAAGGTTCGATATTTCTCAGTAATTGATCCGCAACTTTTTGATTTCTGATTTTCTTCTAAAACCACCTTTTTGGTATAGAGTCACTTTTGTTTTTATTGAAATGGTTTCAATATGAAACACATAAAGACATCGTTGTCTTTAAAATTAACAAAGATAAGAACTGCAACGTCAAGAAACTTTTCCGGTAGGCTTTCAGATTCTACTTACCGAAACTTATTAACCGGACCAACTTATGACCAAAGTAAATAATTTATTTATTTCGTCCTATGTCTAAAATCGTTCTGCCGTAGTTCTATCTCTGGTTCTCAGTTCAGTGTTCATCGAAAAACCAGCGTTACTTATAGTTTATCTCAATATTTCCCTCACGTTGTTATAAAGTTACTGAACTTAAGATAGTATCGTGTTTTAAAGTTGTAGCTTGTCGTAGGTGTTGCGCGTAAACAGAAGTCATAGAAGGACCACATCAAATCGAACCGTGAAAACAAATACACACGTTAGAAACATTGGCTAACTGATTTGTTGATGGGGCATCATCGAACCAATACTAGGGCGTTGCGTCACCAGTACATGGTGGACATCCCACCCATACATACAAAACGATTTCACAATCATTGTGCATACAGCTAAGGAGTGGAATTCCCTGTCGGAGTCTGTGTTTCCTGACAGCTACCACCTTTAGGGATCTTTAAGTCAAGACTGAATAGGTTACTTTTAGGCAAGCTTGCTCCATCAACACCAAATAAAAAAATAAAAAAAACTATACACTGAATAGCACGATATCATTGTCCAAACTGGTGATTACACTTTGACTACCCTTCAGTTTCTGTCTACATGTAATGACTGTCGAAAATATGTTTTGGGTTAACCTTTTCAACTTATTCTGTGTTGTTACCAGTGTTGTCAGATTTTATGTGACGTGGTGTGCATGAAGCATAACCCCGTGAAATAAAGACGTAGTGGCACTGTATGCGCCGGCTAAGCATATTACAAGTAATGTTCCCCGCCTCTGTTAAGTAGCATGACTTCTTTTAGTAGCTACGTCTCCTTTTATGGGTCATGCGTGTTTTATACTAATGCTAAGCTTTATTTTAGCAATTTCTGTATGATTGCGAAGATCTGTGTGATTGTGTGTAAGTGAGGAGTTCTTTAAATGATGAAGTTTTTATTTTTCATGCTAAGTAGAAAAGGTACGTTAAAAGGTGCAAAATAAGATACCTACTAAAATCAAACTAGCAAGTTTGTTTAAGAGTGATTTTAGATTAAATACAAAAAAAATAGGTATGGTACCGTGTGTGGTTATTTAAGAGGCCTCTCACTCATTTTTTCCCTTTTGTTTGCCCCATAAATATCCACAAAAACAAAAAGCCGTTACAACAGTAAAAACGTAACAATTGTACCTTCCATCCTCTGCGACCAACTATCAATTGTGTTTGACTACATCGCACGATTATTTGTGAGTAACGGCCGGTGTGTGTGAGTGTGAACAGTACGAAGTGTGCGAACGGTAGAATTGTGCGAGTGATGCATGGATGCTGGGTGATGTACCGCAGTTATTTGTCATCGCTTTATCATCGCTGGGGTAGGCAGAGGCACAGGTGGGAAAGGCTCTGAACTTGAACGAGAATAGATAACGTTGAATGATACTTGTATGAATTGTGTCCGACATGGTCTTCAAAAGCCTTTTGTTATTATGTTGTTCGATTAACCCCCAGCTTCCTCAATGTGGTTGGCGATTTGTTAATATTATCTAATCTCTCAGTATACAGACAAATATAATGATGGAGGTAAAATGGCTACCTATTTGATAGACCAGCTGAAGTTCCGTGTTAGTACCTATCTCTGTTATGTCTGTCCCCTGGTTATCTAGTTTCTAGTTAGGCAGTTTGGTTAGGTCGTTAAGAATTTTCATCTTTTAGAAATCTAGTTTGTAACTGTGTCTTCTGTTTTGCCCTGATGAGCTTGTCTCGCCAAAGTTTCTTCCATATTTGTTACTTTTGATAAGTTCTTTTGGTCGGTATAAATTTGTACAAGACGTCACAATTCTGCTTTGTTATTTCAATTTGAACTTTTGACTTCCTCGTAATTTATGTTAAGAGCGCTATCACACAATCGCGTTCTTTGATACATTCGAATGCCGAACGATGTTCCTTCGCATGATGTTACATTTTTTGCTGTTATAATTATGTTTATTTAGGGAGTTATAAATAATTATACTTTCTAAATTAAACCTGACTTTAAAATCAAACAAATTCATAACTTTCGGAAGTCGTTAAATACGAACATCCAAACCAAAAATACTCCTTTTCGTTTAATACAATAATTCAACCTAACTACGAGCTCGAAAATTGGCGTCGCGCATTTTATGGAAAACTTTCTTCGGTATTTTGGATTTATAAATAGACTAGCTTCTGACAGCGGCTTCGCTCGCGTGAAAGTAGGTTTCTCCATGCAAACTTTGGAGCCCCGTCTCATGCTCTTAAGGGGTGAATTTTGGAAAATGCACTCTTAGTGTTTGCCTACGTCATAAAATGAACCCTTGTGCAAAATTTGACAATCACAGTCTCAGTAGTCAGTCAGTTACTCCTTTTATATATATACTTAAGAAAAATTGTGAAAACCGAAATCACTATGAAATAGTTCATAGCGGTTTCGCTTTTAATCACTGCCATTTAATAAGTCAAATTTAATCTGAATATAATAATCTACAGTTGGCCATTTTATTCAAAAATCATGGTGAACATGTAATATTAGCCCTCTTAACAATTTACCAATTTGTTGGATTCCCATGAGTCATACTCGTGCTATTTTGTTATGTAATCCTTTTGATAAAATCAAAATCTATTTGATATTTATTTGTGTCGGTTTGAAATGGCTCAATTTGGTTATGTAAGTGTTACGGAATTAAATATGTTTTCAGTCGGTGGTCAGTCAGAGAGTTGTTCGTAAGTTCAGAGATGAGTTTGTTGAGGATGATCTCAGTTCCTATTCAAATGTTGGTTATCAATTATATTAATCTTGGCATAAAACTGTAATTCGGTTACGTTTTTTTTTTATAATAATTACATTTGTTTCAGAGCACAATGAGTCTATATAATAGTGTCGTGTAGTGTGTGTGTATAGGTAGTTATTTTATGTACTTTGTTGCGAAACGTGATGTTTCGATGACGAACCTCATGATGTAGCCCATCATTTTCACCAATGCTACTCGTATTTTTAACTTTGCAGATAAGTAATTTAAATATGGGTACACCTTGTGTCGTCTCAGAGCTCTGCCTAAGTAAAAAATACCTGGCAGGATTTATATGATGTTAAGTAGGCAATATAGACATCTGTAGATATCCTATTTGTGGCTTTTAGCTTAGATGAAATCAGTAATGTCCAGTTGTCAAATAGTTTTATAGCATCGTATTTGTAAAATCTATTTGCAAGCGATTTCAGTCATTATTATGAGTAGTTCAGCGTCCTTTGCCGTCGATTCAGCTAACTGCGATAATGATATAATTACACCAGCCCAATCAACGCATTGACACACAGTTGATGTCATCAATGCAACTAAACGATAATGCGATAGAGCTAAACAATGCGAGCGATGTTTTAACGTGTCATTAACCCCTTAATTGCAACATTAGCTAGATTGGCTTGAGTTTAAATAGTCTCTATAGTCAAAGATCATCATCATCATCATCATCGTCATCGTAACTTCAACTGAAAGACGTCCATTGCTGGACATAGGCCTCTTTCAAGCATCGTCGCAACGACCGGTCCTGGGTTTCTAGCATTCAATAGATTTCTGCCACTTTTACCAGGTCATCGGACCACCTTGTGGGAGGCGTTTAAACACTACTTTTTCTGTAACACGGCCGCCGTTTCAGAACCTTCGGCTTCATTTCCCAGAACCTTTTAGCTTTATTTCCCAGAACCTTTAGGCTTTATTCAGGAGGAGTTCTGAAATCGACCACCAGGTTCTGAAAAGTAGTGAGAGCTTCTGAGAATCTGAGAATAAGAGGTTCTCAGAAGCAACTCGGCGTCTGGATTTGTTTTCGGTTAATAGTTTCTCCCCTTTCTATTATTGGATTTTAATGGGATTTATAAAGTAATTGGCTGTAGTATACAGAATGTATGTGTGTATATGTGTACCTATTTTTTGGGAGAATTTCAGTGAGCGTTGTGTTAGATTAAGTATATTATAATTATATTTTAAATGGTGGTATTTCAATATATCATAGGCCGTATAAATATGGGCATTATGTGTTTAAATAAGCACTTGATTATAATCTAGTTACGAGTAACTGTAATCTGCTTCGTGTTATCTATGAATTGATGTCGGCTCATTGATTTGGCGCGAGAATTCAGACTCGCCATGCGATCCATGAAATTGAACTGTGATTCAATTTCGCTTGTGTGTACGAGCCTTGTTCTAATATAGATTGATGTCTGATTGATGAAACTATACTGAGCAACGTATAACTGCTGACAGTCAGGAACAAGGTAGCTTTCTACCAACAAAAAAAATTGCGTGACCTAAGTAAAATTTTCCGATATTACCATTGACAAATACGAAACTTGTGTATGAATGAATGTGGAAGACTAAGATAACATGGATGAAGTAAGGACGATTTTCCCTCTCTGGGTGAAGCGGGCTCTGAGACAGAGTGGGAGAGGATTATTTGATGATTTCCTACCTCATAAAAAAGTGTGTAAAGCAACGCATTGTACAACTGATGGATCATCGACATGATCTTGTATCCGAGCAACGATCACTTTTATATGGTAACCCATCCGTCAGCGTAGAGCGTTAAGTGCCTCGACTGCCCTGTTTTCTTTTCTGGATAAACCTTCTTCTCCTTCTTGTTTGACTTCTTAAATTAAATTTCCTTATTCTGGTCATAATAAAAAATCTCCGATCTACGTATAATCGTCTTCTAAGATGTCACACACATCGCTCTGGGTTTATCCAGTCCAGTTTGTCCAGACGATCTCTCCGTACGGCCATTTTGCTCGGACGTGGCGCATATATGTTATTTTTAATTAATTATGTTTTTGTCTTGCAAAATGTTTGCAATATGTTGGTTATAAGTTTGCGCCTTTTCCGGAAAATAAAATGTTTTTCTTTCTTTTCTCTCTTTGGAATGCGCTCCCTCTGAATATCAGGACAGCTTCCAGTCGGTTCACTTTTAAGGTGGAAGGCACGTCAACACATTCGCAGGAAGTTGGTGTAATCATCACAGCGTTGATTTGTTGTATTAGTTTCTTCGTTTTCATTGTTAATTTGTATCTAATAATAAAATAATAATTCTATCTAAGTATATATATATTATTGTAGTTCTTTTCCATTCGTTTACCATTAAGCTGTACCTACCATGTTATGTTTCTGCACTACCCTAAGGTCGACTGGTAGAAAATGCCTAAGGCATTAAGTCCGCGTTGGTATAGTGTTTCTTACTAGTGCATAAAGTTTTAGTAAATAAATAAAAATGATAAAAAAAACAAATACAAAAGCCTGTAATCCAACATTTTATACAATTCTAAAAACAAGGAAATAAAAAAATAAACGTCCTTAATAATACGTCCAGCCTCGCTTGCCACCGACCGGCCCGGTTCGCCCGGTCCGGCCATCCGGTGCTAATCGCCGTCTATTGACGCCCATGCCTCTAATCGGATTGCCGATTTACCTGTATCGGCAAAACGGATTATTAAAGGGTTAAATTATATCGATTTGGAATACAGAAAAGGATTTTTTTGAAACGAGATTTTCGTGAAATGGGATAGGGAAATTAATGTTGATACACTTTGTACCGCGGGTAGGTTGTACCTATGTTTGTTTTTCAAAAGGGTGAGAGGAGTGCTTTTGTAGGTACATCAATTTAGGGTTGACGTTATGTAGCCCCATTTGGAAAGGGTATCCATTTATCGAAAATATGTATTTCTTGTTTTTTTCTTTGTTGCTACTTTATATTTTGAGTTTGAGCTGTCACTATTTAAATTAGTTCGTTTTTGAGGTTCCGTACCGAAAGGGTAAAAACGGGACCCTATTGCTATCAATGCATTGTCCGTCTGTCTGTCACCAGGCTGTGTCTTATGAACCATGATATCTAGACCATTGAAATTTTCAGAGATGATGTAGGTATTATGTTGCAGCTCTTACAAAAAATACTGAATAAAATAATTAAACGTGATTGTTTTGCCGTTGTTTTGCTACGGACAGTACGCAACCTGTCTTGCGCGAGTCCAACTCGCACATGGCTGGTTTTTATCACGACTTTGTCCTAATTAAATCATTCCTTGTTACAGGTACGTCTACAATACTAATTGGACATCAATTAAAACTCGATAAGAAGACATTATATGTGAATCGATAACATGACGACTCATACAGGTAACTATTAAAATTACATCAAAGCAAAATTTTACTAACTCTGTATACTTATTTCCCCGTTAAAAAGAATTTTAAAACAAACCGTTTCTGCTGAGGAATTGCACTCTAAGCAGCCCGTGTACTGCAGTAACTATTTCAGTACACATTAGCATTCTTATCGTGTACATTCTAAAGTCTATTTTCAATTGCAAATGCTATTGAGAATGGAGTTTATTTTTGAAGTATCACAGATTTTATTTGTGAATGTTCTAGTGGATTTCAACTGAAGTACTGATGTGTTTCAATTACTTAGGCAAAAGCTTTTTATTGGCATATCAGAGGAAAAATGTATGGACAATTTTTTATTGAGGTTCTTGTTAACAAAGGAGAATTGGTTATTTTGTAGGCAGAGTTTTTGTTACTTTTGATTGATAAGCTCCAGGAATTGGAACAGCCATCATTTTGGAACCTATTTAAATATTATACAGTTTTCCTGTTAACCTTTTATTTTCAAATCTAAGTTTATTCAACCTAGGGAAAAGATAAAAATTTATGAAATATTTTTCTTTTTTAAATACGTTGCCCGTACCATGGGAATTACTCTTGTGTCGTGGGTGCGTTCATAAACATCTGAACCCTCAGACACAAGACACCCAGATCCGGAAGATCTAACTGCAGGCCTTACTAATTTGTTCCGTGTGAGAATTGAATCCGCGATACACAGCGCAGCTGCCAATCGCTTTACCATTGCGTTCACGGTATCTCGAACCCGATTTTTAGGCACCGTAGGCAAGGGCTTGCGTGCGGCGAGCAATGGGTAGCACACCTTCCGGTCGTCCGGTAACCGTCCGGACCGAGCCCAAATCGTGAACGGCGCGTAGTGTTGAGATGTCAGTAAATCGTAAGGGCCCAGCAGGGTCGAAGCTTTAACTTTAGCCCCAGGGCCCTGGAACCAAGGCAAATAAGGAACAGGAGTGGGTTTTAGTCAGTAAAAGTCTGACACGTCCTCTCGTCCTCCGTCCAAGAGCGAGAGAAGTCGTAATTGCCCAACATAAAAAAAAAACCCAGCTTAAAACTCGCAAGCTGATGCATGAGAGGTGGGTGCATGAACACTACAGTACACGCGTAAGGTGAATATTCGCCCCAGACCAATCTTTACATCCATTTGTTTAAAGTATTTTATTATGGATTGCGTCACTTTGTGTAATGCTAGTTAAGTAGACAATGCTTAAGGTGAGAATAGTACCGGCACTCGATGAGGGCATAATTGGCAAATTAAAGAGGCAGAGGTCGTAATTTCACCCCGCGCACGTGACGATCACGTGCGTGAGGCTTCAAAAATCTACAAAACACGCAATAAATGGATATGTCCGGATTATCAAGTCCTAGTTTGCTCAATATGTAATCAAAATGAATAGATTTGTTTTAATAATAATAAAAAATTTAAAAATATCTTTAGACATAGAAAAATTGGAGCAGTGGTGGCCGAGTGGTAACGGCCTCGACTTACGAGTGTAGGTTCCGGGTTCAAACCCAGCCAGGCGCATTACTTTGTGTAATTAATTTCATCACCACTGCTCTCAAAACGGTGAAGGAAAACATCGTAAGGAAACCGGCATGTCCTATAACCAAAAATTCGAAGACATGTGACATCCACCAACCCGTGCTGGGTCCGCGTGGTAAATTACGGCCCATTCCCTCTCCTAGAGAGGAGGCCTGAGTCCCAACAGTGGGAACATTATTACATTAAAATGTAAAAGTGCCATATTATTTATAGTAATCAATAAATACTAAACAATATTTAAAAGCTTTCTATACGTATTCGACTAAACTAACCTAAAAATAAATAAATGCAATTGGTCCTAATATTCACCCCACGCGAGTAAAACATAAGAAAATTAGGGCGCGTGTACTGTAGTGTCACCACGTTAATCTACAATCGTTAACGCTAGTAGAAAATTAATCAAATGTATGGGAATGACGTCATCTCAGCGTTAAGTCACGTGGTCAGAAAAAACGAATAGAAAATTCGTAGCCGATTTCACATCGTTCAAAATGATAGAATGAATTGTTATCGTTTCTACAATGTTCATTTGTAGTTTTATGGTATAAATGGTAGCCAAGTTACAATTTTTGTAGAACGAGCGATCGACTTAGGCGCGCCAGCATGGCTACCAACTTATCGTTTTCTAAAATCACTTACGCGCCGAGGTGTTACCGATTTTAGAAGGAGATTCGACACGAAACGGTCGTAACTTGGCTAGGCATGCAGGGCCATCATGAATGACACAAGGTTCGGTCTGTATACTTTCCATTTTTATAATTATGGAGATGTATGATTCCAAATGTATGGAGAAACCAGCCCTCACGAGGGTGAAGCCGCTGGCAGAAGCCAGTGTACAATAAATAAAAATAACTGTCAGTGTCAAGCCTACAGCGGCAACATCGGGTACAGACGCGAAATTTCATTGCCTCGCCGCATGTCACTGCTGACACTCGCTATAAAGTTGGCGTGAGTGACGGGCTGTATGAATGGCTGCGCGTTTTTATTCTTTTTGAGGATTTAAGGGCTTTGAGGTTAGGGATAAAATAATATAGGAATCAATGTTTTGTGTGGCTTTATTGTGAATGTAGACTGAAGATAAATGTGCTAAGTATACATCGATTTCTTGCATCATCTCTCTAGCCTTTTCTGAACTAGCTAGGTCGGCTCTCAGTATAACTGACCGAAGCGACTGCCTATCTGATCTCTACAACCCAGTTACTGAGCAACACGATACTCCTTAGATAAACTGATGGTCCGACTGTCTGGTGTGCAAGTACCTGTAATGGCTGTCAAAGATTTACGAATAACAACCGGTACCAACGACTCTACGTGCTCTTCGAGGCACGGAGTGTCAGTAATGTCCTGGATGAACTTAGAAAAGTTCATATGAATTGAAAAATTCACATTGGTATTTGCTCGGTTTCAAACCTACAACCTCATGCATGAGAGGCGGGTGCCTTAGCCACTGGGCCATCACGAGACTTCTTGTAAAGACAATTTTATTTTTGTTAGTTGTAGATTTTTTATTCGATCATCTGATGCTAAAACATGGAATATTCTTCTTTTTCTTCCTCTTCCTGCCCTTATCCCTTATCACTTGGGGTCGGCGCAACACGTTTTTTTCCGCCATTCGGTCCTGTCACCCGTCACGCTATCACTAACTCCCTTTTCTTTCATATCACCCCTCACACAATCCATCCTCTTTTCTTAGGCTTCCCTATCCCTCTCCATCCATCTACATGTGTACTCAGAACTCTTTTGGCAATATGCGCTTCATCCCTCCTCTTCACATGACCATACCAAGACAACCGATTCCCTTTCAACTTTTCAGTCACTGGCGTCACTTTCAAACTTCCTCTAATATACTCATTTCTCACTTTACTCATTCTCGTCACACCACACATCCATCTCAACATTCTCATCTCCGCTACATACAATCTTTGAATCTTAAAAATAAAAGCATGGAATATTCTGGATTAAAATTAATCTTCTCAGTAGAAACCTATACCTAACACAACGTTTAAAACAGACTTAGTACATCGGTTCAATTCAGCAAATTCAAAACTTAATTATTTTTATCAATTTTAGACTTGATTTGGTTACATCTAGAATAGTATTTGAAAAAAAAAAAATACATCCTGTTAAATGGTGATCAAATACCAGTCCTTATTCTACTCTACCTTCCCACAAATTGCCCGTCCCTATAAAACTCACCTCTAGCTCACAAACTCAGTAATTTACGTAGCGAGCCTTTCTGACCGGTTCCACGTTAATTCTTCAAATTGCCCGGGCGGCCATCCAGGAGCAATTATGTCCATTTTGCTCCACAATCAAGATCTACTGCGTTTATACATTCTACTTCCAAGTTTTTGCATCAGTCAGTAACTAGCTTGGCTCGTAAATTGGAACGTTTTTGTTAAAAACGCCGCGAAATATGTTTTAATAAAGTAGTGGTGTGATTCCGCATTGCTGTGATGAGTTGTGATGTTAATGGAGTTTATTTAATTTCTTTTTTATATTTGGTATGATGGTTTGCTTATTAGTTATGATCAACAATATAACAAATGGATCTTTTAGGGTTGTCTATTTAAAATATTATATAAATAAAAATTAATAGCTGTTCGCTAGTCTCGCTAAAACACGAGAACGGCTGGACCGATTTGGCTAATTTTGGTCTTGAAATATTCGAGATAGTTCAGGGAAGATTTACACGGTGAGAAAAAATGGAAAAAGTCACGAAAATAAAATCCGAATATAACGCCATCTCTAATTAAAATGTCAAATGAATTATGCTGTTATGGTAATACCAGTAGATGGCGTTATTCTTTGACACAACATTCATTGACTATTAGGCGGTACGAAGTTCGCCGGGTCAGCTTGTTAAGAATATAATTTAGTTATATTTTGTTGCTGGCTGGTATAATAAACCTTGTTCAAAGGAAGAGATCACGTGTTACCGTTACTGTACATTACGCAATAAAACTGATCTATATCCGTCACCTCGCAACCTCAAGTCCAGTTGACAGCCGGCGTCAGGCATTCATGCTAAACTGGACCAGCAGGGACCACGAGCTCTTAACGTGATCCATTTGACGACCTAAACTGAACTGTTAAAGGGATGGAGCAGTATAGAACGTATAGTTCCATCCCTTTTTCTCGCTCGCACACTACTGTTTAGCCCCCTATCTTTATTAATAACCGATTTACTTTGTTTCATTTCGTTTGTATTTTTAAAGTTGTTGTGTTGTGTACTTCTGTGTTTGTGCTTTTAGATTTTCGATTAGATTAGTTATTGATAGGTATTTCGTTTTATAAAAATCATATTACTTACTTTATCATATTATTTTCATTTTAAGTTACAACAAAAAGCGAAATCAATGGCTTGTGTGCTGGTTTATCTAATAGATACTTTTAAATCGAAATGTTCATTCAGAACATATAAAAATTGTTTATTTCATCGTTTTAAATCTGATTCTAAGCACGAATATGAACAGAGCGCTTCGTTTGAGCAGCTCAATGACGGGATTATCGAGTCAATTAGAGAGGACTGTTTGCGCTAGTGTTCAGGGTTTTTTCCTTTTGTACCTCTCGAGTCCTCTCTGTGAAGGTTATTGTGTTAGTGTGTAGAAAAAACAGTGTTTTCATCTGAAATGTTTCGGTAAATTCAGTCCTGAGAAAACCGAAGTGTGTAGAAAAGAGCCGTTTCCCTACCTGTGGGACATTACAGAATATATAGAATTAGTGAACAAAAATTACATTCAACTTGTAGTTGTCCTTCGTTGGAAAGGAATGATCCTCCGACCAGACGGATTTTGTGTCTGATCCGGGCAAACACCCGAAAGTTGATTTCGGGCTGCTGTATATATTCTAATCGCATGTACAACTCTAATACTAAGATACAGGATTTTGGATTTTAGTTCATATATGGCGTCCAAAATGTCGCTAAAGTAGATTTAATAAAATCAAATATACTACGTAGATACTCGTACCTATATCAAACCTTTTCATTAGACTCGATTTTCGCTCTTACGACTCAAAGGACCAATTTTAAAATCCTGGTCCTTTAATACTTTATGAATTTTAATATCAAGCGGCTGCCTTACGTTAATCCTACCCCTTTCCTTGCTTAACAAACGCAATAGCCGATCATCGAACCGGCAATTAATATCGGCTTGCACCCTTCGTAACCCTGCCATGGCCGGTTTACCTATCTATTGGTGTACGTGGCTCCTGGACAACGGCACTGTTTGTATGGGGCGTCTGATTACAAGGGTCCAATTAACACGCATTTCGGTTTAACGCCTCTAATCACTTTGGGGTTGAAAAGGACATGCATGTTGTTTTTAGGAAACTTCCATTTGGATGTGGGGAGCAAAGGTAAATAAACTTCATTTTGGAATCGAAAAAAGTCAGACGGTAAATCTAAATCGGTATAACCTATGTTGATTGAGTAGCTATATAATTTATTATGTACAGGTGCCCTGCAAGACCTGCGAATTTTGCCAATATAATACTCCGCTGTACTGTAGCTTTTTAAATGCATAATATTTTTTTGTAGTCAGATCGTTTCTTTCAGAGATTCATCATCATCACCCACAGCTGGACTTCCCCCACTGTTGAGCACAGGCCCCTATTTTGTTGTGACAATCCCGTTCTTTGGACCGCTATACCGTTCCACTCATCACCGCTCCTTGCCTTATCCTGCTCAGAGATTACATCCTAACTACTTTTTGATATAAGTTTAGACAACGTTTAAAGTCAATCTCTCTTTCTGTTTGTCTTGTAAATATCTTTCGATTAACCTTTGTCCTCGTTGCAATTAAATGTCTATGTCCCCTTCAAATATTCAATGGATACTGCACAACAATGCTTATTGAACTGCTAGACATCCACGTCAGTAAATTCGTTATTACCACTGAAAGGGCCGGGTGATATGATTTGTGGCACAATGGCGTCAATTGTGGCGAGCCGTTCGTGTACACTAGGTAACTGTAATTGGTTGACAACGAATTTACTATGCGCATTGTTCTATCGTGAATACTGTGGAAGTATTCGTAATTTCGTTAAAATATTGTTTGAAATAAAACTGGAGTTGATTAAATTTGTGGTTCTGTGTAAATGTACCTATGTCATTAGGGTGCGTTTCCATTAAGCGGAGCAGGGCGGACTGTAGAGGAGCGGACCGTAAAATGGCCAATCTCCGCATCAGTGGGAAAAAGTGGAGCAAAGTTGAGCTGAGTAGACTATCAAATATAACAAATAAACACGCGGCCTCGAGCCGGGCTGAATGGAGTCGGGTGCCGACCGGTAAGCACAAAGCGGAGCTAAGCTCAGATCCACTCCGCCCCGTTCCGCTTCAATGGAAACGTACCCTAAAACTATTTATAATATATAATAATGTATTGCTACTTGACTTAAAATGGGTCTTTCAAATCGGGTTATGGTACTGTTGTTTAGTTGTGATAATATAAAATACTGTATTTTTTCTGCATCTTGGCTCTCGTACTACACGAATTTTACTTTTTTCCGGATATAACGAAGCCTATGGAGAGTGCTAATACGAAAACAGTGCGATGGACTGTGGGAATGTTCGAAAAGTTACCGTGGCTCTGGAACGCAAAGGGCCTGAAGGATTATGGCTGGGTTTTAGTTTGTAAAAGTCTGACAATCCCTCTCGCTCCACCTAGAGCGGATGAAAGTTACTAGATGATTTCCCAACCAAAGAAATTTAAATGCAAATGTTTATTATTTTAGAAGTAAACATCATTCGTTATAATGCTCCTGCAAGCCCTATTGCAGAGGTTAACGTACAATTAATCACTGTTCCAACACAACCTCAAACGAATGAGCAGAAAATGAAAACTTCGTTTCATTTCCTGAAAATTTTCAGCTCTTAACAATATTTGCTTCTCCGTTTATCACCTATTGTTTTCCAAACACCTTCTCAACACCTTTTAATCAAACGCAACTGTGTCGTGTAGAATTTAAAGTAGGTTTTGGCAAAGTAGAAAGGTACATAGTGCTAAGCCCGATGGAGTTTATCAGAATGTAAACTAAGTTCTCGTGTCGATAAACACTATAAACAGTTAGCCGGGTGCGGAGAGTGTGAGGCAGCTCTGGGTGTGTTGCCCACATTTAGGTGCACGTTTGTTTGCCTTTAGCTGCATATAATGAATAATTATTGGGAATATTTCGTAGCGACCGAACTTTGACTGTCTAACTTACCTTGAATGCTAGGTTACCCGGTAAGAACGGACAGTATTGCCTAATTAATGGGTATAAAGGGTTTTCTCTGTTTTTTTTTGGTGGTCTTCAAACGACACCTTCTGGTTTGAGTGGAGCGAGAAGGGGTGTTAGAATTGACTGACCACCTACCTTTTTTATCAGTTGCCCTTTCCGTTTCGGCTCTTTTTGTAACTCTTTCTCTCGCAGACCTTGGTTGTCTATAGTTGACCCATAGTTGACTATGAGCAGTAGTGTAACAGCAGTCATCAACTTCCTGGGCTAGTCCCGTGTTATTCGGGGTCGTCGCAACACGTTTTTTACTTCCATTCTATCCTGCCACCCGTCACGCTAGTATAATAATAATAGTAGTATAATAGCAGTTTTTAGATAACAAACGAAAGTTAAATGGAACGAAATCTGTTAAAAAATAATTCACCCATCACAGCAACTAGCACGCTTTTGACAAATTGTGACATTTGTATTTTACTCGGCCTCATCTAATTTAAAAATGACGAAAAATATATTGTCGTGTAAAAGTGTTTTTTTTTTTTAAACCTATTTACAAAATAAATATCATTTATCATTTATCACTATATTTTTCGTTTTACAAACCGGGTCTATGTACTGTATACTGTAACGTGAACCATTTCCGATCTATTTCCCAAGTGTAAAATTGAAAACGGATTTTATCTCTAAGCACAGGATCTATCGGATCCACTATCAGTTCGATGCCATCCATTACGATGTCATACAAAACCCTGAAGCTATAAAAGCGATTAAATCTTTACACTCCATCAACATTTCCACGTTACTCGCATTTATTTTGCCCACAGAACGTTTTAACAAAACACTTTATTTAATTACTCGGAAAAATACATAAAAATAGTACAGTACGGTCCGTTTGTGCGCAATAAACCATTCAGATCGTCCCAACCGCATCTCATTGAATCTCCTTTTAAAAAACCCTTTAATTTAAAGCGCTGCATTGCTTTCATGTTGGAGCGCTTTTTATGAGAAATATCTCAGTTTGATTGTGAGAGATTAGTGAGATTAAAGGATTTTGATGTTCAATGAATGGTAGATTAAGCTTTTAATGAAGGTGTGAGGGAGTATTCACTAGCGATACTATAATAAACGACGATTCTCCGTACTTCATCACTCGCTTGCTTATCCCAATATACGAGTATATATTTGGGATCAGTGAAACATTTGTATACACATAAACATACATAGCCCATTCATAGTTTATTAGTTGACATGTTAGAATAAAACTGGATTTTCTATCAAAAATAATTCCTTATAATGACCCCTCTGTCATCCTTGAAATTTCTTCCAATATCCCCAACAAGTGTCATATGACTCTCGAGTATAAATAACACAACCACTCACGATTCCGAATCTCCAAAGTTATAGGTAAGTACAGTAACAACCCTCAAACCGCGAGCCCGCTCGCCAAACCGAGTGCTGAACCACTAGCCGGTCCCGCACAGTCCCGGGCTGCGGTCTCCGGAATTAGTCGCCGTGTCCCGGGATTAGCTCGAGTGCGCTGCATTAATTGAAGCACTAGCTACTTATTAAAAGAGATTTACGTGACCGAAAATTTAGTTTTAAAGTTTAACAAAGTAGATTCGTTATTACTACCTGTATTTTGGCTAATTAATAGATATGCAATTAATAGCTCCAGCGTATACATACCTAAATGATTATTTTGGTTCATAGATTTCTGTGTTATAAAGATTTCAATGATATCCTAGCTTTATGTGTCCTAGTTTTGCAAAAATGCATTATGTCATGTCAAAAAAATACAAGTCCCGAAAAAAAAACAATAAAAAACTATATTTAAGAAACACAACCACATACTTAAAAGCAAGATTAAACTACAAGGTTTAATTTCGTGGTCGCCTATTTCAGACGGGAGGACCAAGTATTTCACAGAGCCGCAGATACACTTGATAAATCGAACAGTGCCGCGTCGCCACCCTGCGGTGTCCCGGGATTAGTTCTCGTGTTCCTGGGCTAAGCCACATTAGTGCTGGAGCTGGGCTCTTCATCTTTTTGAGCTTTCACCACTGACATGATCATTAACACTTTGTTTTGAAAATTAATTTCCAGGGGTAGGATTTATGTTTCCCTAATTATTATTATTTTTTGTTACATTATTTAATTTGAATATTTGACTACAATTATATATTAATTGATGGTAAGTAATGATGTGCTCGACGATGCCTAGAACTTACAGATTTACGCTATATGTCAACACTGACTTTATTGTTTTAGAATTTCTCTACTTTTGATCTCTTTAAAGCCATAAAACATTATTTACTTGCTTCACACGTCATGTGGTCAGAACAACCTTTAAATGAACCCTTCTTCAGCGTCCTAATATTTATTTTCTCAACTAACTCCTTAATCACATGTAGCTCTCTAATTTTAAACGTATTTGCAGTTGTTCGTCGTACCAACTAAGGAGCGACCACAAACTTGGCTGGACCCTTATAATTCAACCCGTTCTATTAGCTAGGAGGACAGTAGTCACGGTCTCCCGGACTCATGGCCGCAGTTACACAAAGTTTTTGTACGTCAGTTTTTGCCACAGTGAGCCAAGTTACAAGTGGCTTCTTTGACAGTTCACGGTTTTTGCTTTCGGGTTTTGTCGGAGAAGTTCGGGCAGACTCGGCCTTTTAGAGAATTGAGAGTCTAAATCCTCTAAATTTTAGACATTGTTTAGGACATTTCTGTTTGTAGGAATTGTAAGTTTACCTGAAGCTTTGTCTGAATGACATCTGTGGTGACGAACAGTTGTTGCTTCGTTATTTTCTGTGGTTAAAGCACGATACTACTTTCACTTCCTGTTTTTTGATGATTAAAAGATAAATGTGGCAATTCTATGACTAAACGAAAGCAACAAAGTAAACTAAAATATTTTGAAGTGGTAAAATGGTTGGACTGTTTGTTAAAAGGAAACCATTTTTTTAAATCCTGATCTGAGAACGTCGTTTTTATTAATAGCAAGGAACACGATGACGGAGTAGGTACGTACTTTAACATTCCTTTTTATCCAGAAAAAATGCTCGGTTCCAGTGGAAGACATCATGGCCACGAAGTTTTGGATAATGGTGAATAGGTTACTTCTAGGTTTCTAGAAATAAAATCATTTGGTAAAAAAGTGAAAAGAAGAAAACTATCAAATCCGTAAGTACGTAAATAATTCTGATCAAATATTTAACACTGTGTTAATGTCACTGATTGACATTGACACAGTGTTACGTCGCAGAACCTTAAAAAAATCCAGTCGGACTGCATATTCTGGTCATTAATGGCCGTCATATATATCTTGCCAACGCAGCGTCCCTTTCTTGCCCAAAGTAAAAGTATTCAGATGAAATTATGGAAAAGAGTGAAATACTTAACGAACACGTTTCGGAATGATCCACAAATAGGCGCAGCTTTCACTGACGCTTGGAACTGTTAAGTTCCGTACCGAATGTTTCTCAATTTTGAGAGACCGAAAAATACAAAGAGATTAATAAATAAATATCTATATGCCTGGGTCTCATGAAACTGACTTGTGATATAAAAAAATGAGTTGACGTTATGTCTGTAGGAATGGATCAAGTTATTTATTTCGACATAAAATTAAAAATTATAATGATTATGATAAAAAGGCTGATTGGCTGAGAATGGCTTCTGTCTGGCCATAAGTTCGCTGTATTATATTATCTAAATTAATTATTAGTCTATATTTATAATGTAAACCAAGTCTATTGAATTGCGTCTAGCTATTCAAGATAGTAATCTCCATATTCAAATAAGTCCAAAAATAGCTCACCTAGAAAAAAAAACGAATTTAATTTCCTTTTTACGGCCCAGCCATCTCTCAACTCAGTCTCATCTGCCCAGAAATAAAAAAAAATTAAGTCAGCGAAATTAACTACAGAACTTAATTACTGTATCCATCTGGTACCAAAGGACCAGAGATTAGACCGGCATTAAGGGCAGGTGGTCACCGTCTGACCTTCGGGGAACTTGCTAACTTGACTGTTCAAGTTTTGTATCGAATAATGCTAAGTTTGGGTTAAGTTAGGCGTGATGGCAAGCCTATGGGGGTGGCTTGTGAGACAAAGGGAGTTAGGTATTTCGCTAATAAATTTTGGAGCTTGCTAACTATTATTTATTATACAAATTCAATCTTATACTATCATATTTTGATGAATTCAAATTATTTTGTAAAATGTGTTTTTTTCAGCACATGGTTTTTTAAATCCACCTTTAAGCATTTTTGGTAATTGTCTATTACCTACTGTAAACTTGTACTAGGAAAAATGCTTTTCCATGAAAATTATAGGAAAGATAGAAGTCTTATTCAAGATATACACGTTTTTCAGATATAAAAAAAAAAACTAAAATTCCAAAGCAATAATTATCGTCACCCTGTCTATATTGCAGGGCCTCATGCAAAATGCTATCTATTCTTGCCGTACCTAATTACAATTCAATCTAATTCACACTAAAAAGTATCTTAAAAATAAAAATAAAACTCCGCCGCAACGAATCGAATATAGAACAATTGTCCCTCAGAATTAACAGCATGGCCCATTCTCACAAGTTTTCCCCCCACCCCTCTCCTCGCTCGGGCGGTGGTGACTTCAAACTGTGATTAGGGCAGTTTCACGCACACGGCTTCGCTTAAAGTTGCATTAAGTGTCGGGAAAAGTTTGCCTTAGGTCTACCACGGTCTACTCTTATTTATAGAGTGGTCGCGAATTGCGATTGGACTTGCATGTGACTTTTCGCTTTTGTGGTTGATGTGCAACTTGCTTTGTTTGACTAGGAAATTGGGAAATGAGGATTATTAGATTTTAGTAGTATGGTCATATATGGTAAACACACTGTATGGTTTTTTGGTCTTTAAGTTCCATAATTTATATTTTAAACCCTTTTAAGTTATAGGGATAAATGGTCCAGTAGGTATAACTAATTTCTGGCAAATATAAATTTAACAAGTGTGCTTTCTCAAATCTGCTTTCGCCGCTGCCTTTTATTTATAGGGCTAATGCTGCCTAGGCTTTACGAACACTAGAAAGATATTCTGTTCCATAAGATATTCGCTTAAATAGAGATATTTTTTTATTTTGTGACCAAAATACGTCCACGACAAGCACTGCAAAAATACGCAAAACAAGGAAAAGCTAAACGAAAACAAAACATGAAAAACGAGATGAGAAGGAAGCAATAAAGTTAATTGCTAAGTAAGCAAGAATAATATCTCACAAAGGTGCATTTTATCAAATCTGGGATGTTTAAACAATAATGAAATTGCCATTGCTAAGCGTCGCCATTTGTTGCTGTCGGCTCACTGGGCTCATTAGCTAACTACTCGGAGATAATTTAAAGTTTCCCAGGTTGAGGTTCGCGTACACCGGGCGTCGGTGAGTTGTGCTCTCGGCTTTGCTTTGTTTGGTGCTTTCATTCTTTTCTTTACGAGTAAATGGAAATCAGACGGTACGACACTTTGATTTACAATAGTTACTGGTTGCCTTAAATATAAAATAAAACCACTTTTTTGCTGTTCCGCGGGTGCGATAAGGTCGTATACATTTTACTACTATGCTGCTCTTTAGTTTAACAGCGCAGAATTGACATTATTTATACAACAAACGCAACTTCAAAGTTTGTCGCCACACACATTTGTTACGGTACGTTACACCACAGTGACCGCGAACCCTAAACTAAATAACACCAATGAGCGTCTGTAGTTTATTCAAATCGTATCGTAGCAGTACACCGTCTCACTCAGATTATACTGAGTCTAACTTTAACAAGTAATTAACTGAATGTCACAGTTTTATTTAAACTCTAGTGTGGTTGTGTTTAAATATAAATATTAGTGTATAGTAGTATTAGCGGTATCAAGAGGTAAAGTTGAAAAAAAAGTGTAATGCCGTCCAATATGTAGGTAACACTTTAAAAGCTAAATGTGTTTTTTTTAATGATAAAAGACATTACTTTAGATAGGAGCGGTACCTTGAGTTACTGATACATTTTATTTTCAATATATTTTTACTGACGATTCGGACACCTCCAAATTGTTATTGTATTTTATAGGTTTTGACTACAATATCGCATTGGGGTGATCTATTATGATAACTGTTATTTTTATTTTTTGTAAGCGTTATGATGAAATGGAATTATCTAATTGACATGAAATTATTATTGTAATTAATATTTAGACTACGCTATCGCATTGGGTTGATCTGTAATTATAGCTGTATGTATGTCTAATAAAAAAAAATTGAAGCTATTTAGTACAGTCAGATAAAAAAAATCCACAGTCAATGCTCCAGTGTTGAAATTGCTATATTCTAAAATTCAAGCGCTTAGAAATAAACATTATTTTCCGTTATCCAGTATTACATACAGTTTTCTGAATAGAACAGCATCTGTTTTATCAATAATCTGGAATTTATTTACTTGCGTGTACCCAAGCATCTGTAAGGAATATCTCGAATTACTTATATTTCCCACTTTCTTCGTCTTACATTGAGCTCCATTAAATTTGTGCGCTCGGGTAAGTTTGACATAGAAACAAACGACTATGAACCTTAAAGACTCAGAAATAAATTTTGGAATTGTAAAATGAAGGTACATAAACTATTTTAAATATTTTTGAGTTAGATCCTAGGTTAGAGTGATTGCTAAAAATAGTACCTACAGTGTTCTAATGACCGAAAAGGAGTAATTGTACATCTAGAAGAATATGCTAGAGTTTTATTTTTTTATTTTAATAAACGAGAGATTTTGAAATAATAAAATATGTGTACATATACATAAATGCCTTATTTAAATGTAATTTTCAGTTAAAGATAAGTATTTGGGTTGAAAAGTAATTTTAATCTTGGTCCTTTGAGTCTCTCCACTAAAATGATGAAAGGACCACTTTACAAATTTCAGCTCCCACATAACCCTGGCAGGTAGCTCGCTTATTACCCTAACATTTGCGTGTACACAAATATTCAGTTAATTCAGCTAATGTAATTAAAGTCCCGGCCCGCGCAAATCCGGCGGGCGGTAGTAGTGCATTACCATTGTTACGTCGACGTGATCCCGTCTCGCGTCAGATTTGTACCGTCGTGGCCGCCAACCGCACCACTACATTCTGATTCGTTTACTTTAAATTATTATATTATTTTATGTTTTTGGACGTTTGCCAGTTAGCCCGACTTTAATTAGATTTTTTATTGTTTTCAAATATAAAATAATAAAAATAACCTCCTGGAAAGGGGACGAGACGCTGACTGACATAGAAGTAGGTATGAAAAAAAAAACAAGATATGACGACCACTAATAAAAACTAGTTGGGATAGAGGCAAGAGAATGATAATGTACACAGGTAGATGTTTTTATTATTGATAGTTTTGGACTTAACCACTATTTTACCTGATTGTAAGCGATAAAGTGTTCGACGATGCAGCACGCTTGCTTAGAAATAACCTATTCACTCTTGACTTAAAGATTCCCAAGTTGTAGCTATCAGGAAACACAGCCTCCAGCCAGGAACTCCATTCCTTAGCATGTGTCCTAAACTGAGTAAAAAAATATGTGTGTTATCATAGTTCCTCGTGTAATGCATGTTGTTGGGTTATGAAATGAATTTGGTTGCTACAAAACAAAATGAATTATATCTTTTGGATTTTTAAATAAACCCCTCTTAAACACGAGGCTCGTCAAACTTAGAAAGCGAATTACCGTTTTCTTGTAACTAACTAACCAATAATAACGTTTCATCTTCCCTCATTTCCGATAATTTCTCTTAAGTTAACATGAGAACTCAAACCTGGCTTCACCTCATACGTCCAATATGGCTAATTTAACTTCACGGACAGCTGCACAATGCAATCTTAACAGCAGTAAAGTAACCCGCTCCCCAAACCCCGACCTGTGAACTTGGAGTCAACACGGCTACTCACACGTGCACTATGCAAAATGGCCGCCCCCCTTGATAATAAGTCTCCGACAGCTCGCGTACTTCGCGTCTACTTGCCAACTTGAGCCATGTGGGAAAGATTCTAAATTTTGTGAGTTACACCTCTGCTTCCGTAAAAGCTGTTCAGGGACATGTCTTTGCCGAAGTAATGTGAAAAAAAATTGTTGTCAGTTTTATGACAGGTTTGGGAGATGATAGGTTTTTAATGTTTGTAGATTAGTCAACAAATATGTCTCTTGGGAAGGTCTATAAGTCAGATTTTACTCTTAACTGAAAATGTTTAGAAAGTAGGTACTAGACAAGTGGTTGACTTTTATGGATACGGCTGTAGCACTAAGGGACGCAGAGATCCATTGCTATGTTCCTGACTAGTAACAGATTCAGTTCAATCTTTCCACCCTAAGATATTAATTAATGCGACAGTTTTGTATTTGCGATTCTCCTGTAAAGATAAATTGTGGAAATGTAATCAGAACACGAAAACATTCGTAAAAAATATATTTTACATTCGCACCAAAGGACCAGCATTGAAAACGGACATCAAATGAACAGTCAACTCATAAAGCTTTTCAAGAATAAAAATCAAAGGACTGCTATAACTTTTCTCCAGCTTTTTAGTACTTTTTAGTGGTATAATGCGACAAAATAGAAGCCTCGCGCCGTCGCCCGGTGTGGACGGGCTCGATGCCGTTTTCAATTAACTCGGCTTGTATCTATCTCCTGTGAGATACATTCGGAATCCCATTTGTGCATTCGTTAGGTAGGTTTCGTAGAGAATACCTCTTTATTGCTGTTTTCTGACTGTGAGTTACTTTGAAGTGAATTGAGGAGGGTGTTGTTCAGTGTTCAGTTGCTGGAAATTGGACAGTAATGGATAGAAACTCTTTCTCGTTTTCAATTGTGACTATAGGGTTTTTTAGTTTGACATACTAAGTGGACTTTAATTCTATTATTTTTTTTTAGAATTATATCTGATTTAAAAGAAAGAAAGAAAAATCGCTTATTCCTACCTCACACATACATCATCATCATCATCATCATCATCATCATTTCAGCCGAAAGACGTCCACTGTTGGACATCGGCCTCCCCCAAGCGTCGCCACAATGACCGATCCTGTGCTTCTCGCATCCACCGCACTCCCGCGACCCTCACCAGGTCGTCGGTCCACCTTGTGGGAGGCCTTCCAACGCTGCGTCTTCCGGTGCGCGGTCGCCACTCTAGAACCTTTCGGCCCCATCGGCCATCCGTCACACATACAGTGGAAATAAAATAGGTAAGTATGGAAAAATAACGTCAAAAACTGTGCAAGGCCAAAAAGGCGCCTAACTCAGCATATGCTACGATATTTAAATATTTAGTTACCATTCGATAATGGTGGTAAATAACGTATGTCATGCAAGGAATTCCCATTTATAATTTCAAGGTATTTAATGTTGTCAGTTGCACAATAATATCTTTACGACAAAAAAGCTTTGTAAATATGCGTCTCTTTTCGGCCAAATCAAATTAATACTAATACTAGCAGGATTAGTGCTTCAAGTAGCGTACAATATCTTTATAAATTATTGCGAAAAGTCTCATATAAAATTTCACCCCCTCTTTTGAGGGGTTGGGGGCAGAATTAAAAAACAAATTATGCTCTCTTTTTTTTGTTAGTCACATACCAATAGTCACCAATACCATAGTCTGTATACCAATTTTTAGCTTGCTACCTTGAAAATTTCGAAATGCTCCATACAAACTTCCACCCCCGTTTAAGGTGAGTGGGGGGTTACAAAGAGATAGAAAGTAGCCTATGTCACTCTCCATCCCTTCAACTTTCTCCACTTAAAAAATCACGTCAATTCGTCGCTCCGTTTTGCCGTGAAAGACGGACAAACCAACAGACACACACACTTTCACATTTATAATATTAGTATGGATTATAAATAGGAAAGATTGCATGAATGAACTCAAAAACTACTGGATTGATTTCAAAAATTCTTTCACCAGTAGAGTGCCTCTTTAGCGCTGAGTAACATAGTCATATATTTGCTGCTAGCAGTAGGTATATATTTTAATATAAAACAAACTCAGTACACAGATATAACGCAAATAACGGTAATAACTTGATGTAACTAGTTCCTAATATCTGTTAATGCTAATCGTTTACACATTGCTTTATGAAAATCTAATTAAGAAAAATCTGAAAATGATACAAATATTACTTTGATGTACGATACTACCGTTTTTTTAATTGGAAATCATATTTCATGAGATAATTTCTGAAATGTATTACACTAACTGCCTATGTGTTTGTATTTTGAAAAGCATCTTACCTAATTATAATTTGGTTATACTTATCCCAATTATTAAGACTTTTTAAACGGTGGAATAACCTCATTGAGACCGCGATATATCGCACAAGAGAATGTTGCCTTTGTTGCTCATTCTCCTGCCGTACTTTCGATGTCTTTTATTAGCCCCAGAGGATAGGAGAGGTGGCCGAAACCGCACATTACAACAATTTCAACTCACCGTAGAGAAAATATACGAAATAAACTAACCACATTTTTAAATTAATTATTTCGAAGGGATCTTCAACCAGCCCGCGGTAAGCTTGGGCCTGTTTAATAAATGTTACTAGAAAATTATGACTAATTTCTCGTAAATATACGAAACTTCGCTCCTTCATGACTATATTTAATTCCATGGCAACCGAGATTCTCAGCAAATATTTTTCCATTCAAATTGGAATGGGTTAGAATAATGAAGTTCGCGATCTGTGGGAATTTCGACGTAATATAAATATTTTGACTTTGGCTGAAAAACAAAAGTTCCTTGACTTACAAGTTGTATTCGTTTGAGGTTAAGAAATTTAGCAGAAATAATATTATTATTTTTGCTATAGAGAAAACGTCCTTAGATTTTCTTGAATTTATTAAAGGTAGCACCCGTGGGTCATGCAGTAGAGACGATGTAACATAAGTACCTAGTGACTCGAACACACCCTGTAGGGTATAGCGACCTATACTTATATTCGGGGGCGGGGGGTAAAATAAATAAGGATTTTCTAAAATTCACCGCCTAATAAAGATGTAACGGGGGTCCCAAGTTTATATGAAGAAACATACTTTCACGCAGGTGAAGCCGCTGGAAGAAGCTAGTTATTGAATAAAATTACTTGATTGAGTTACACTATTGCATTAAATGAATTTGTCAACACTTATATTTGATAATTAGATGCTCAATGGCGTCTCTTTGGGATTAGATACTTTTTCTTGCCTACTGGCGGAATTCAAAAGGGTAATAAGTTATTGTGTTGTCCTCTGTGTAACTTATGCCAGTTCTCTGAGGCATTACTTGTGACTGACCAACTTTATAATTATGTAGGTGATCGGTTTGTGCTAGCGTCTCCGAGTGCGGTTATTGGGTCATTCCTTTTGCTAACTTGGATTTATACCAGTAAAAACGTATCAAAATATGCATTTTCTCAAAAAGAAAATAAAACCGATAGATTTTTTTGTTTCATATAATACCGTATCCACCGTTTTGTTCTATTGCTTCTGCGATTCATAACTGAATGTTCATCTGATTTTACTCCCATACATGGATGGTTACTGCCTTTTAAGGTACAAGTCACGACATTTAAGATCAAGAAAAGTCAGGGTATTAAAAAAAAACACAGTTTAGAAGTATGCCTAAAGTCCCGCAAACCACAGTTAAAAAGGGAGGATATTCCGACCAGACGGGTGTTATTTATAATCTGGACAGTTGCCCGATAGATGATTTCGGGCCGCTGTATATTGTACGTTTAAAACACGCGGAGATTACGAGCAGTGCTACTGGTTCCATCGGGTCGGAGCGGTGCTGTGCGACAACGTAGTGGCTTCACTGCTGGCGTCGCCCAGGAGAAGTTTTTCATGACTCCTCATGTGGCTGGCCGAAGGTGTAGTGAGCTCAACCAAGGATATGGAATCAGACGTCATCGTGTCTTAATGGAACAATTTTGAGAATAATCCTAAAGAAAAGATCCATTACGGGTTACAGTAAAATAAAACGCAGACAAATCCAGTCGAACATGTCTTCCAAATCCCTGTTCACAGTCCTCTCGTGTTCAAAGTATAAAATATATTTTTGCAGACGCCTGTTCCTAATGCGAGTTCTATGTATGTCGCTATGTCGCCGGGGGCATGCGGCAGCGGAGTGCAGCGACAAATGTACCAATAACTGTTCCCAAGGCTTTCTTTTTTGTGCTTCAGTTTTTCCTCGTGTTGTTTGAGTCTCTGGTTAGCAGGATTCAGGGAGGAAAATAAAAGAAGGCTGTATGTAAATAGTGGTTATGGTTTATAAAGTTGATGATTTTAGTTCGCGTATGTATAGGCATTGCTCCTCGCGTTCTGGGGAATTTTCCCAATGCCAACGACGTGGATGAATTTTTTTATGCCCAATGAATTCTCTTTATTCGCGTTTGTGCATATTATTATCTATATATATAAAAGGAGAAACTGACTGACTGACATATCAACGCACAGCCAAAACTACTAGGACTAGAAGCGTGAAATTTTGCACAAGGTTTCCTTATAAGACGTAGGTGAGCACTAAGAGAGGAGAGGATTTTCCAAAATGCACCCTCTAAGGGAAGCAAACGGGGATTCAAAGTTTGTATGGAGAAACCTACTTTCACGCGGGCGAAGCCGCTGGCAGAAGCTAGTTGTCAGTATATATACCTACTTATTAAATTATTTATTAGTTTAGTTGTTTACAGAAGATAGATAAGATTCATCTTTCAGTTCTGTTTTATTTTCTTATATATACAATAATTAAATAAAAAATAAAAAAACTGAGCAAGTGCGAGTTGGATTCGCGCACTGAGGATTCTGTACAAACTTGTCTATGTAAATAGGTCAATTCCCGAAATGATTTACGAAGATTTTCCGAATCGCTTAAAAAAGGTTTTTTTTTGATGTAACTACTAGTTTACAGTTTTCAGATTTTTTCCTAAACTCGTGCTATGATACCTTGCTTCATCCCATATTTCAGGATTATTATGAATCTGATTCCCTTGAGAGTGTCGAAATATATGTTTTTTGCGACATAAACGGCTGTATCTTTTCTTTAGTTAACTTAGAAGTTTGATTTTTACAACTTCAAGGGACCGCAGACCTGAGTACATAGTTTTAATTTAAACTCGATAACTCCACGCGTTCCCAAGACTTGTCTTCAAACATACAGACGGTCGGACAACAAAGTAATCCTCTAAGGGTTTCGTATTTTCCTTTTGAGGTACGAAACCCTAAAAACACTAAAAAACCTAGCTTTTAGTTATATTTCGCCATAAACAAACCACTTTGGATCCCTTTATTCAACTACCTACTTATGTCTATTTCTATTTTACGTTCCCTAAACCAACCCACTTTTTTCAGTCCTTCAGAAGAATATGTAAAACTTAATCCTCTTAGCTCCAACCTCTTTCCCTTATAGCACACCTTTTAAAAACAATAACATATCCCGAATATTCTCGTTCTTGAGCAATAATCCTTCAATAACGAGACAATACCCGAACGCGACTTATGTAATATGAATGTAACAAATGTTTTAAATCTGTTACAGGTACGCCATCAGATACATCATACGTTTCATTACACGCTCGATTTGTTACAACGCTCAATGCATGGAGTTGGTAAGTCTTTTCTATGGTAATGGTATATTCAGATTTGATTTATTATGGTATTTGTGGAGTTTTCTAGGGCCCTGTTTCAACAATGTCACTGTCTGTAATGTCTAGAATATTTGATATATTTAATTCTCCCTTTTTTTCGAAGTTTTTCGAAGTTTGGTGGGATTTTTTCGAGTAAAGTTCAGTGGCTGTTTTAATTGTTAGCAAAATGATTCTTAATGTGACGTAAAATTGGTGTAGTTTTGTATCTCAAGTATTTACACAACTATAAATATTTGAAACATTTAAAAAAGTGCGTTTTCGATTAAATGGAGTTGAGAATTACATGATAGTATTGTCAATCTCAGCGAAATTTGCCGAGAAGGCTGACTCAATTTGCTGCCGAATACTGGAAACACGTTAGAATGTATTACATCTGTATTCATCATGGAAAAAAAGCGATTGTGTACCTATCAAAAACTAAATACTATACTAATACTTTCTGTACTTGACAATGGCTAAATGCAGAAGCTATTCAAGTATGTTCAATGTTCATCCCTTTTTCTTACGTAATTTTTAACTTACAAACGCTAGAGGTTCGGTGACTGGGTGTAGCCCTGTAGGTAGTATCTTATCGGCTTAAGTGTTATTGATATCGTCATTTTATTGCGTGTGTGACGTCAGCAGCTCATCTGCGTTTATATTTTTATTCGTTGTCGACATTTTGCTGATTCGATTCACATTGATGAAGATTTTCAAGGGGTTGTTTATCTTGAATATTATAATTCTATCATTTAATGTTATCAACGTTTTAACGGTTAATGCGAATAGCTGTAAGAGCCGAAGGAGAGCAAAGAAATTATAAATGCATTCGCTACCACAAAATTTTTGCTTTATGAACTTTAAACGAGGCTTTGATCTCTAAGTTTCAATGTTTCTGCTCAAGGTAGTCAGCTAGGAAACATCTAGTTTAAATTGACGACAAATTTGACGATTAAAAGTGTTTTTAAAGTTTGTTTGCAAAATAAATTATCTATTTATTTTGCCAATAAATTTTTCCTATAATTTATCATTAGTAAAAGATGATATAGGAGAAAGTGATTTAAGAAATAGAGAAGAATAGTAGGTGTGCTTCGTCGAGCTCAGAAGAATGGGATAGATATTAACAAGGTTACGATACAATTGTATGAATGAATGGTTTCAATCAGAAAAGTATTTCTACATTAATTCATAGTTCTATAGTTAGTTAAGGGTGTATCCCATCACGAATAACTATGTTTATTTTTTCTTAGTCTTTGTTGTTACTTAATTACATCTCGTTTTGCCTGTTTCTCGTATATGTTTGCTGGTGGTTTTTCATTTATTTAGACTTTATTACCTACTAGTCGTGTAATGTATTGTCATTCTGGCAGATGCTTATTCAATTATTTTTAATATTTTTTTTAATTGATATAAACCAGTGCTTGACTGCGATCCCACCTGATGGTAAGCAGTGATGCAATCATTGATGGTGAGGCGCACTAGTTTATTAAGAGCCTATTCACTCTAGCCTTGAAGACACCTAAATTACAGTTGGACGAGAAGACCGCAGCAGGCAAATTGTTCATATTTCGTCATTTTATATGATCATAACCTCAATCGATCTTTGGGATTGGTTTTATTGGTTTCCATATATTTTGTTAAGTTTCTGAGCCTTTGAGCACGTTTGAAAAGATTTTTATTTCAATATTTACTTTGCAACACGATAAAGGTCCATTATACAGTAGCGGACGACATTTACGACTGATGATTCATTGAAGAAACTTTGAAGTTTGGTCTTTTCTTAGAATCACTTGCGAACTATGAGATTGGTGTCGGATTCAGTAACCTTCAAATCCTTTGTTGTTTTGCTTAATTGATCACAAAATTCCTAACCTCAACCTAATAACTTTAACGAATATTCAAAGATTTTGTGATTTATGCAGAGATAACACAGAAAAGTTGTGTGTATGTTTGTTACTTCTTCACTCTCGAACGATTGAACGGATTTGGATGAAATTTAGCAAACGAGTAATGTCCTGGAATAGCATGGCGATGCGCCACCTATACGCACAAAACGTTTTGGGAAGACATTCATTGTGCGTACAGCTAAGGAGTGGAATTCCTTGCAGGAATCTGTGTTTCCTGATGGCTACAACCCGGGAATCTTTAAGTCAAGGGTTACTTCTAGGTAAGCGTGCTCCATCGTCGACCGCATCGTCGCTTTCCATCAGGTGAGATAGCGATCAAGCGCGAACCTAACAAGAATAAAAAAAAATAGCACATAAGACATTTTTTATATCCCGTGAGGACGTTCCCATAGAACAATGTTTCTACTTTCACGCAGGTGATGCTGCTGCCAGCAGTTAATTAAAGAAATAAATACGTTGAACAAGTATGATTGTGCTCATAGCTGAGCATATGGATTTATTGAATCATCTTCATCTTTTTCCTCCCATTACGTAGTATGTCCAATCTTCCGTCATACCTCATAGGATCTTGTGATACTTATTCAAGGATTACCCGTAGTCGTTTAAATCATCTACCTATCGTGCTATTGGTCTGCTCATGGAATCTGCAAATGGTCGCCTGCTAATCAGCTAACGTCGATCAAAAATAATAAATTCATAACAAAATGGTACAGGGTGCTCCTGGTACCATTGTTATGTTTCCCTGTGTTCGTGAGACCAGACGTTGATTGTCTATGCCTTCTTGGAAATGTTTTTAATGTTGGTGTAACTGCTTATTGTACAATCGTTTGCTCGTGTCTATGCAATGACGAGGAGGAGTACGGACGTAGATAAATTGTTTAGCCTTTAAAGGCCTGTGTAATATATACCGAATTTAGATATACCTTTGATGCGATGTACAATCAATCCGGCAAGAAAAACAGGGAAATAATGACTCCTGTATCAAAATCTTTAATCTAACCTATAATATGGTTTCTAACGATGTCAACATCTATGTAAATAAAACCGGACAAGTGCGAGTAGGACTCGCGCACTGAGGGTTCCGTACAAACTTGCCTATGAAAACAGTTCAATTCCCGAATTGAGTTACAAAGATTTTTTCCGAATCGTAAAAAAGTCTTTTTATTAGCGAATACAAATTTACAGTTTTCAGATTGATTCTTATACTGTACTTGTGCTATGAGACTGCTTCATGCCAAATTTCAAGATTCTAGGTCAACGGGACTTACCCTATGAATTTTGATTCCCTTGACAGTGTTGAAATATACGTTTTTTGCGACATAAACGGCCGTATCTTTTTTTCGTTAACACAGAAATTTGAACTCGTTACCTCCATGCGTTCCCGAGATAAAGGGTCTTGACAGATAGACAACAAAGTGATTCTAAAAAGGTTCCGTTTTATCCTTTTGAGGTACGGAACCCTAAAAATGAATAACTAAATGTGTTACTAAGCTCAATACACGGAAACCACCTAACTAATTTGGTTGAACTATTTACTGAAGTCTCTGGAAGGTTCTTATTCTTCCTTATTACATTCAAACGGTTCCTAGCTGACAGAATTAGAGTTAGCTTTCAGTCCTACCTGTTAGAGCAGCGGGATTGTAAGAAAGGGAAGAATTACCTACTGCAGCCCCCGAACGCATAGAGCAACTGAAGAAACAGGTCGGTTTCTCACCCAAAAAAACTCTGTGAATCCTCTAAGTTTGACAGAAAAACGTCTGTCGGGTCAGTCCTATCAATCCTAGTAAAGGATAAATAAATACCCATTTTAGATTAAGTTTACCAAGTCTAAAGCAAATCTCAACTAAATAAAAAAATATAGTGTTACACAAATGTTATAGACCATTCCATAAGTTAAAGTTAAGTTAAATCTCCTAATAAAAATCCCAACACAAACGCAGTGGTTACAATAAAAAGGTTCCTATACAAAACCGTGTAACGTGTTGTAGCCATTTTATGCAAAAAATCAAGTGTAGAGAACATTGTGCGGTAATCAAAGTGGCGCGAAAAATTCCCGCCATCGCACACTAGCGCCATTGCCTTTTTTGTGGCCGTTTTCCGAAACACCCGGCCGCATAATAGTTGTATAGGAAGGTGTTCTTTTTAGAATGTGACTTATAATAATACACTTTAATATGCACGTACAGACTTCACATAAATAATGAGAATGCCGAGGAAGTCCAAATCACTGAAAATAGCTGTTAGTCTTGACAATGATCTAAATTTACGTTTTAAGCATTTGAAGTTGAGTCGGTATTTCCCAAACATTTCTTTAGCTTTAGCATTTGGCATTTAAGTACAGTTTGAGACGTGCTTAACTCAAAATTTTCATACCCTCCCTAAGACCACTATTTTAACAGGAAATTATATACTCAAAAATATATTCCAAAAGTATTTAACTCATGTGTGAAAAACCAATGAAACAACTTTTATAAAAACCAATTTTATTCTGAAAAGTAAAGCTACAAGTAACAGCGTCGCCTCTCACCAGAATACGCCGTCAAGCAGAACAATCCCCAGAGTGTGCAGCGTGTGTACGCTTCCTTTGTGATACGCGTATTATGTGTATCGTGTGTACTGCGACCTGGCTTAAGGCATCGTCCAAACACACGTGTGCTTTGGAAACGCATTTAATATGGCCACATATCACACACACATCATGTTTGTGTTCTCCAACCTGGCTTAGAATACCTACTTATAAGTTCTAGATTATAGCATATAATATAGCATAATGACATTTTCTACGCCTGAAAGACTAATATTTTTATTCATTTTATATACATTTAAAGATCGGACGGTATGTCTTTATTTCCATGGAAGATGGCTAGGCCTTTAGTGTGGGACGCTACTTGTGTCGATACTCTTGCGCCATCTCATCTTCCTAGCTCGTCGTGCTGTACCGGTGCTGCCGAAGCGGATATTGGGTACATTACCAGTCGACAGCGATGTGGAGGAGTTTTTCGGCGCCGTACATTAGATTGCTTTTTTTAGTACTTTAGGGCTTTTATTTTTATTTTGTAAGTTAGTTTTAATAACGTTATTATTAGCATAATTAGCTTTGTAATAATATAATAATAATATTCCACAACTTTCACACAACGCTATCTAGTCTCAAACTAAGCAGAGCTTGTGAGTTACGTACTAGACAAAATCACACCAAAACACAAAACAAATGATCGTACTCATCACGCAAATATTTGTCCTGGGTGGGAATCTAACCCACAAAATCCGGCATAGTAGTCAGGGCCACTAACCAGTAGATCAAGAGGCCAGTCAAGTCAGTTATAATGTTCCCATTGCTGGGAATCAAGCCTCGTCTCTAGGAGAGGGAATGCGCCGTAACTAATCCACCACGTGGGCCCAGTGCGGATTGATGGGTGTCATATGTCTTCGAATTTTTGGTCCTAGGACTTGCCGGTTTCCTCACGATGTTTCCCTTCACCGTTTTGAGAGCAGTGGTGATGAAATAAATTACACAGAGTAATGCGCCTAACTGTGTTTGAACCTGAGACATACAGTCATATAACTCGTTAGTCGGTTTCGGTACAACTGCGCCACCACTGCTTCTAATAGAAAATCTGCCGGGAAATCTAACCCTAGCCACACTCCATAAACCCCGTCTCTTGGCCAACAAAGCAGTCATTTATATCTCCTCGAATATAATCTTCATTTTGTCAGGCTCTTACGCGTTAAGTAATTTCAACCTGACAATTTAATAAGCATGTATTCTATGCTTTAATGTACGTTAAGTTTTTAGATAAAACGGCTTTTCCGCAACACACTGCTCTCCCGCAAGTACACGATAAAATGGCTCTCCTTTGTGTTGCTCACGTACCATCATACTAACTTATTTAAATCCATTCTGTAAAGTTACAGGGAGATATAAAGCTTCTCTAATTAACGCAGATATTACAGGTTTCATACTTTCATTTAGCTATTCCTAGATTAGATTAATATTCCCTACACGATGCAATATGGCGCCAGGTTTTGGAAAAACAGGTCCGTTCCGAACATCCCCTAGAGCGCTGCGTTCTTTGCAAGCACGTAAATTGATAATTACTAAAAGTTAATGTTAACTCTTAGTTATTGCAAGTGCATTTTCTAACCACGTACATACTGTACGAATTGCAACTTAAAACTTACCTTGTTTTAAGTTAGGTTGTATTCAATCATACTATTTAACGTTTCGCGTTTGACCTCTATCTCACTTGAGGGCGAAGCGATGTGGTCGATGTTAAGGCGTATTTTTCTAGAAGTACAACCTGTTTAGCTTTGATTTAACCCCTGGTTGTAGCTATCAGGTAACTCAGACTTCGGCAGGAAGTTCTCAAAACGTTTTGTTCGTATGTGTAGGATGTCCACGTACGGGTGCATCGCCGTCTAGTGGTCCGATGGTGGAACGGGCTTGGCGGATTTAAGTTATACAATTTCGAACACTTGTCGTTGGGCAACCGATGAAAACTGACAGGCTAGCTATTCGACCTTAGAATTTTTAACCGACGAATGCATCATTACACCTAATTGAAATTTTTAACTCAATATCATAAATAAACACTATTTCACTAGAAAAATACGCTAACGAAACTAGCTTCTAAGCTTATAGCTAGCTATCCCTCAGGAACCTCCCCTTTGTCCGGGTTCAAAAGTAATCTAAAATACTCAGCAATATTCGCATTAATCCGCTTTCATACAACACTTTATCAATTAGAATTTCCCGAAAACAAAATCTAGGTACAACAGCGAGCCTGTTCCTAAGATCCACATACGCTTGAAAATTCTCCAAAGGCAGCCCGCGGCACTCCGGCACTCCAGCCTTCCTTTCTACGGCACGTTTCTACTATCTTCTAGTTATTTATGCCCTTTCAGCATCCCCCGAAGATGCACTCTTAAACTAGTCGCGTATCGAAGTTCTGCGCTTAATATCATATTACTAGTGCTGGCATCTGTGCCGCTATGCGCCGCGGAATTGCTAATTTGCGAGCCTGCGCTAGTTTTATGAAAAATATGTTTAATCCAGTTTTAGGTCATCGGTGTTGGGTCAACTTAATAAGAGCAGCCTGTTGTTTTATATTCATGATGATAACTTAGGTTTTATACAAAACGTCAAAATTAGCATTGTAAGATTTAAATGACCACTTCAAGGAAAGCTTATTAATTCCAGTATTGTAAAAAAGCAACTTGAAAATGGAGGACATTTTTAAAACATGTGATAAGACTCTAAAGTCAGTGCGTTATCGTATTTTATTATTGTACTATTATTTTATGAAATCGCACTCAAAACTTTTCTAAAAGTTATAAATATGTAAAGCCGAAAACTGCGAATTTTATCAATTATTCATATAATTAAATATCAAAAATGTTTGCGAAATGAGTTGTTCTTGCAACGCCGGGGGACGACGCGACGGCGGCGCGGCGCGGCACGGCAAGGCGGTGACCGAGCTGCATTATGCCCGAGACTTGCTCTGTTTACTTAATGATCTGTTTAGCATTGCCTCTTCAACTTTCAAGTTTTCGGTATGAATTTATTAGATTGTTTGCTAAGTAAAAGAGCTTTAGGCCTCAGGAGGACTTTGCGCTTTCGTCGTTGTACATTTTCTTATTTCTTCTTTTTTTCAATATCTGCTGGGAAGTATCCTTTTTAAGGGACACATTGTTTTGGTTTTTTGATCAACTCAAAACAAAACAAAACACGGGCACTTCAGCTTAACTAGACATCAAATAAAAAATCACATTCTTATCTATTTACTCTTGTTAAATATCAAAGTTTTTTAGGTTATCAGGCTTCTAGGCCACAGCTCCGCCTAGCTTTCAGTAGGTACTAAATACGTGACTCTGCCGCCGTCACCCGGATGTGATTCGTCAATTTTTGTCACTTAGACACTAATTCGTGATCATTTTCATTCTATTCAGTATTTTTTTTTCAATGTCAATGATTGACCGTTTACGGATTTCAAGGTTATTTTGCCATCAAAACAAATGAGAAGCTAAGGTCAAAGGTTATAAACGTGTTTACTGAAAGTAGATCTATTTTGGCTGGTGTTAAAGATGATACATTTTTTCTTCACTACTAATTTCGGTTCGAACTTTCTACAAATAACTGTTGTGCTTACAGACTGCATGATGCAGACGGAAATGGAAGTAGGTACATAAGGTATTACTCGATATTCACCATATGTTGTTTGTTAGCCTACGTTGTATCCAAGGCCAGACCTTTTTCCCTTGATCCATGGTGATTATTTTCTCGCAAATACGAAGACCACCATCTAAGCCGCGATTGACCTTGATGGCGATGTCCTCCAAAGAGGGTATTGAGTGGCGATCGTTAGTCATCTTTTCATGTTGTTCTTTTTTCTGTTTATAGACTCGCACTTGACCAATATCTCGTCTAATGGAAAGCGATTTTGTGGTCAACGACAGAGTAGGTATGCTTGCCTTCACTCTTGACAAAAATTAAAAATCCGCAGGTTGTAGTTATCAGGACCACAGACTCTCGCAGGGAATTCTACTCCTTAGCTATACGAATAATGAATGTATAAGTAACTACAAAGCCTAATCGTTTTATAATATTACAAAAAAACTAGATGCCTAATAAATTACAATCCATTGCAATTGAAAAACCCCTAACCCACCCCTAGTTACAAAGTACTGTTGGTACATGCATTACAGCTGCAGGGTAATCTTACGATAGCATCTGCGATATGAGACGTTCTGCTGAAAAATGCGATGTTTCACCGGGATAACGTCGGCTGCAAGCTAGTGTTAGTGCATTAGTGTAATGGAACCCGCGGCTCGGGGTGACACAGGGCTGGCCACACTCTAGCGTTTGGATGTTTAGGGGTCGTTCATGTGTCCTATATATGGCGGGGCGTCCTTTGCTTACTGGCGAAGCTTACAAAAGGCTATGCGGGGTAGTGCCCCGGGACCCCAAGCTTGGGAGAGGCCCAAACTTGATTATTAAAACTCTTATTGAACTATCGAAAAAGTCTCTCACTTTCCAAATCTAAATAAAATAGGTTGCAACATTAATCATGGCAATTCGTTTTAGTCAGTATAAGTCTGACACTCCTTCCCACTCCTCCCAGAGCAAGAGAGGTTATTGGATGATTTCCTACGTAATAATAGGGGCCTCAGTTTTTTTTTTGCCCTTGGGCTGTTAATCACGCAGCTACACCACTGCCTTTACTATCTCATTACGTCTGAGTTGTGGATCACAAAGTTTTTAGAGATTGTCAGTACAACGCGCCAAGTGTCTTAAACACATGCCCCTGTTACTATTGATCGGAGCAACACGCTTTCTTTCTTCATCTTCTTCTGCTAAGAGTCTTACAATATATATTCATGGCACAAATCCAGATATCAAGTGACTCTATTTTGCCTCTATGGTTGGAAAAGCTTCGGCAACATTCTTAGTTTTCTCGTGTAGTATACATATATATTTGTTCTGTTTCTCCACGCGATCACAACATATAAAACATTCCGAAATCAACTATCGGGCAGTTGCCTGGATAAGACACAATACCTGTCAGGTCGAAGGATCCTCCCTTTTCAACGGTGGTTTGAGGGATTTTACACCCTATTCCGCAAACCTCTAAACTTGATCTCCTTTAACTTACTAATAGGTGTTCAATGTGGATGTAACCCTGATGTAGTTTGTGTGGACAGCCCTGGTGTAAAACACGTCCTGCGTGCAGCCACTGTTCTCGGATTGCATTTGTGAGGATAAAGCTGTTTAAGTGGCGTGTTCCTTGAATTTTTGTGATTTATTCGTTACGAACGTCCTGAGTAGAGTGCCTTACCTGGTTCTTAGGAGTTTGTGAAACTTCTTGTATGTCTGCTTGTCTATTTTTAAGTGATGTAATAACACTGATAGTGTAACGTCACGCCTATATTCCATGAAGGAGGCTGAGGGGCACCGATTTTTTTTTTGAGGTTGGAAATCATCTTATAACTTCTCCCGCTCTAGGGGCAGGTATGGTTTAAGTTAGTAAATATGCTATGTTCCCTCAGTTGCACGTTACGTACTAGAACCACGGGTAACCTTTTCAGAAGTCGACCCAAGAGGTGCACCGGTAGTGCTACGATCCATATTTCGTGAACGGAGGAATGCATTCAATAACCGTTGGTCCGCCTTATCGCCGCCCTGGTGCTTGAGTGGCCAATCGACCAGTGAGCTAATTTTACAGGAGATATTTTTTTAAGAAATCTATAGATATTATCAGAAGTTAAACAATAGAAACGTGTAATATTTTTTTATTTAAATCTGAATAAACACTAGAGTAGTTTTTATACTTTGAAATGAAAACGTCAATTTTGCTGAAATTTGTCGATTGGCCACACACTAGGGCAGCGTTATATTTCCTTTTGTTTTTTTTTCTATTACTAGTGACTCGCACCGGCTTTACTCGGGTACAAATAATATACGTAAACCTTCCTCGTTTATTGCCTTTTCTGTAAACATAGGTATATTTTTTTATCGAAACTGCTGACAAAAGCTAGGTCTATGTAAAGAAGATATAGTTCTCTAAGTGACATACGAGTATGTACCACTACACGATACTTAGCTAACTTTTTACTGCAGTTATGCACGCTCATAAATAATGAGTAATATAAAATCTAGCACTGTTTTTGTTATTGTGAGGTGAGAATGCAACACAATTTCCTCGTACATAGCACGTAATTATTGTGCTACATTAGGCAATCGTATCAAATGCACTTTCTCTATATTACACAAAAACTATTGTATCGTTAGTTTGTTACCAAACATTGAGAATGCAAGCGAATAGCGATAATTAGTCAATTAGACGAACAGTCCGAAAAACTGTCCAACCGAAATAATTAATGAACCAGAACGTGTTAACACTGCCACAGAACGAAGAATCAAACACAGAAGTACAACTTCAAATAAATCTATACTAATATTACAAAGCTCAAGAGTTTGTTTGGTTGAACGCGATAATCTCAGGAACTACTGAATCGTATTGTAAACATATTTTAGTATAGGATAGCTCATTTATTGAGGACCTTGGGGGAGGTCTTTCGGTTGAAATGATGATAATGAGGCGATGCTTTCTTTGGCTATTGTCTCCAATAAAAATGCCACCGATATGAATGTCCAAAAACTGAACTGTGTAATTTAAGTGTAATAAAAACAATTAATGCAGTGCTGAAATGTAACTTTTCCTGCAATTTATTTATTCGGTGGCACTCGTGGAACTACGGAATGAATGTTTTATTTATTTATAGTGACCATTTATTCAATCAGCTTTTCCGTTCCGCGTACCCTTTATATCGTGCTTTATTTTCATTTTGTGTTAACCTTATTATTTACCTTGTTAAACGCATTTGGAACAATTTCTGTAGCCACTGACTGACAATAAGGATTTTCACAGTAATTTTGATAGCTTTAAATAGTTCATTTTGATTTATCTTTTGAAGATTTTGCTCTGCAGTAGGATAGTAAAAGGCTGGTATTTTATAAACACTGATACTTAAGATTACAAAGTTATAGAAATAGACTACGAGTTAAATAGGACCCAAATTATCAGTAGTCCTTGTAACTGTGAAAGAGAATGTACTGTTACTATTGGCTGAATGTGTCTGGACTAACCTTGATACTAAAAATACATTCATAACAAAAAAAAATATAATTGCTTGCCTACTTGACGATTAGGTACCTACTTATTATTATAATGTATTATTAAAATAAACTATTGTAAATATATCAGTTCTATTGTGAGAAGGAAATCAAAAGCATTTCGTTGAAGTACATTCAAATTATTTCGCTGCTCATTACATTCAAATGTCAACAATAACATAATTATTCAGTGTGATGCCACAACGTAGATGATTGTAGTCGTAGAAGATTTATTCTACGAAAAAAAGAACAAAAAATTGCAAAATAACTTTAGTTTTCGGAAATCGTGAAGGCCCAGTGGTTAAAGCATCCCGCCCCTCACTCATGAGAAACGGGTTCGAAACCAAGCAAATACCAATTGAATTTTTCAACTCATATGTACTTTTCTAAGTCTATCTAGGACATTACTGACACCCCATACCTCGGAGGCTCGCCGTCCGATCGTCCGGTAACCATCCGGACCGTGCCCAAGTCATCGACGGCGCGTATTGTTCCACGCGCGCCTCAGGGAGATGTCAGCAAATCGTAGGGGCCCAGCAGGGTTGACACTATCTCTCGCACCGCCCAAGAGCGAGATTTGTGATAAGATAACCCCCAAAAACGTAAATGCTTACATTAAGTTTATGTTACCTTGGTACCGCTAGATGCAGTGTTAATAAAAGAGTTATGAGTATACATATAGATGGAGGCCAAAGAAAACATGGAGGGAATTTGTGAGGAGTGATATGAAAGAAAAGTTAGTGATAGCGTGACGGGTGACAGGACAGAATGGAAGAAAAAAACGTGTTGCGCCGACCCAAAATAAAACGGGACAAGGGCAGGAAGACGATCATGGTACTGCTTCACAAGTCGATGGAGAGACGCTTGAAGTTGGCACGTCTTTGGGTTGAAATTGTAATAATGATGTGACATTTGGTGAAAATATAATTCTGCCTTCACATCATCCGTTAGATGCCATCCGTACTAAATTAGTTCAAAATATGAATTTAGTGTTGGTCTGAGTGAGTCTTCTATAACCAATACACATCAGCGGTCACATCCGGCGGCCGCCCATCACTACTTTACATTACTGTACATACACAATACTCAATACGGTGGCGGCGGGTACTTTGATCTCCGTCACTGATGACAATACGAATATGAGCTGTGCGGTTGAATTGTCCAAATGCAACGGTAGGGTTCACAATTTCACATGCCTGAATATTTTCCGGGTACAATAATAATTAACATAACTTTTTCAAAATGTTGAATATAAATGAAAATGGAAGTAATGGAACTGTAGATCATCTTTGGTGATCGGCGAGGCCGCTAGAAAATGATATCGGCATACAGTAATTCTTGATTGTCGTGGATTTACCTGGATGAGTTTTAGCAGTTTACGACAAAAAGTTGTAAAAGGTACGTTTTTTTTATAAAGAGATTGAGAGAGATTGTTAACTACACTTAGTCCAGGGACGCGTAGCTTCATGGACGCCTATTCTTCATTATATTCTTGGTGTAAGTACGCCTGCTCACAGCTTGTATTCAATCTCTGTCGACGTAGCGGCAACGAAACGATAGCACGTGGACAGTAGACCTTAGTTTACGCCCTGATTTCGCAAAACAGCTCACTAATCGCATTCTATATTCAACTGAAATTCGTGCAATTTCAATCACCAAAATCCTAGAGGCATCCCTACGTAGCTACCGGCCAATTACCGTCCGGGCTTTCATCGCGACTATCGCGAATTTATTTCGCGCGGAAACGATTGCCCGATTCGATGCGATTCTGCCGAATTTCGGGAGGCGCGTAATCGGCCGAAGAGCGGCTATTGTGGACGAGTTTATTATATTCGCGGTCGTTTGTTTTAGTTCGACGTAATTGGTTGGCAGTTGAGTGCGATGGAGTAGACTGATAGTGCTCGTGTGGCTGATAATGTGTTTGGGTTTTGGTGAGATGAATATTAAGTAGGTTCCTAGCTATCGTTTACTGAAGTAAAAGAAATAACACAACGTAGCAGTCGCCGGTCTAGTTATCTAATTTTACCAAAGATGGAAACTAAATTCGACAAAAAAAAAATGACAACATTTGAAGGAACTCAGTCTTATAACAAATTAGCCTTATTTATCAAAAATGTACATTCATTCAATGCATTCAAGAACCACAATATGAAAAAAACAAGTGCGAGTCGGACTCGTACCCTGAGGGTTCCGAACAAACTTATCTATGTAAATAGTTCAATTCCCGAATGGGGTACCTAAGTTTTTTTTTTTGAGGGATCTACAATTTTACTGTTTTCAAATTTAAGTATTTCTGTACCTGTGCTATAAGACCTTGCTTTGTGCAAAATTTCAGGATTCTGTGTCAATGGGAAGTACCCTAAGAATTTTGATTTCCTTGAGGCTGTCGAAACATACGTTTATTGCAACTTTTTGAACTTAGAAGTTTGATTTTGTAACAGCTTCAAGGGACCGCTAACCTGAGTGTATTTAATTTCAACTCGATACCTTCACGCGTTCCTGAGATAAAAGGTCTTGATAGACAGACGAACAACAAAGTGATCTCATAAGGGTTCCGTCTTTCCTTTTAAGATACGGAACCCTAAAAACGATTACAATATCCGCTTAAAGACTGAATGCATTGGATCACTACAACAAACATACGTAGGACAGTGACGACGTTTAGTATAAGGAAAAACTGTTCTTAAGTACGTGACTTTGTGTCTTCTTTGTGAAATAAATACCTTTAAACTTAAAACGAAGCTACGTATCTTTTATTTTATAGGCGATTGAAAGATTACCTTTTTATCTCCTTATTAGCTGCTGTCAGCGGCTTCGCCCGCTTCATAGTTGTAATTATCCCGAGTAAAAGTACTCTAAGTGCATGGACCAGGACATGGTCTACCTGTATACTAAGTTTTATCGAAATCCGTTCAGCCATCCGAGCGTGAAATACACACATACACACAAGCACATTCTCAAAAATTTGTGTTTGTATTCATATGATCTGATCAGGCTTTTTAATAACTATTTTCATTGTCCTTTTTGACCAGCCATGGCATAAGCTTTTCTATTATATGTAATAACTAACAGCTCATACAAGAGTAATAGAATTTATACGGTTAAGTTGCGTCGAGTCTTCATCCTAAACAGTTACCATAAAGATGGCCACTATGAACAACTTTCGTCGTATATCTCATTTATGATCGCAATAATGCCCCAGCCGTCTTCATTCACTCATTCGTTCCCTTCACTGAAGCACGTGTGAGTTCAGAGGGCAGCTCTCGATGAAAGTCATAGAATCATAGATAATATGGAAATGAGAGAGAAGTTTCTCCTAAAGCATCATCAGACATTATAGTAGTTAGTCGTTTCTCTTTGGAGACATATGTGTGCTATTAAATTATTAAGGTTTTAATGTATGCCATTAAAAGAAAAACATAGATTAAGACTACTTCTTCTATGACCAATGGATCGTTTGATGGACCAAAGTTGATGACATTTAAGTTTTGGATAACAAATCATCTTAAACATCTCAACATAATAGCCAACTACACTCTCTTCAATCACCCAACTTTCTTCCAATCATACTTAACTTAGAGAACCTTTCCTAAGTGTCACAGTAATCAAGACCTCTGACCTATCACGCGACAATCACCTTTAATTTATATTTACCGTGACCAAACAATGGATGAAAATACACATCATACGGTAATGTACTCACAAGATTACTGAACTACTGTATCTAGTCTCTAACGGCTCTAGTAGCACTAAGTTGGAGTCAAGAACTATCACTAATACAGGTAAGTAGCGCAAGTAGTGGTGGGTACCACAATGCGCGTTGCGTGACGAAACAATCACACAAACCGAATTGAGGATGACCCGGAAACCTTTGTGACACGACTGCACCGCTGAGCAAGTAATAAGAAGCATTCGTTTTATACACGAAACTTTGGTAAAGCAAAACTACAAAGCGTCTTAAGAAGATTAGATATTGCTAAATTGCACATCATCATTATTTGGAATGGATGTCAGTTCCTGGTCAAAGACCTCCCTGAAAGATCACTAAAACGAGTAGTCGTCAGTCCACCTTGTGAACGCTGGGCCTTGCTGTGTGTATTATATGTTCACAGTTTCTATAAATAACGATCATGACTGTATTCCAACAAAGTCTAAGGTCAATTTCGCCAACATAACTTATGTTCTGCATCTCCATGTTCGCTTCGCCTCGCTGAAAGCTTGCAGCTCGCACCGTTCTCCCCGCAGTCGTGTAGTATGCGCGTGCGCTCGTGGGAACACTTTCACTGCGCCACGCGAACCGCGATGAGCTGGCTTTTTGTCAGACTGACCTGCTTTATGAAACTGAGCCAGATTGTGTTCCTGGATGTCTTTGTTTTGAAACCTTTACCGGTTTTTGTTGGTTAGTCGGTTTTAGAAATGAAGAGTCAGTATGAATGTAATGGAAAACGGAGCTTATACCTTCTTGTTTGATCAGCTCATGTCGTCAGAAGCTTTCTTTGAAGAAAATGTTTTAAATTAGAAGCTTGAATTTTCATTTAGCCTTACTGTATTTATTTTGTTGAAATCTGAAACCAGCTAAAAGTAATATATTCATCTGTAAACAAAAAATACTCTAGAATGACTTGGTAAAATGTATAAAAACCGGCTCGAAACCTCCCAGCTACTTCATATTTGCTTCCTAGACTCGTTATAACTGTACAGGCAGTAAACAGCGCAAAAACGCCAATTTTACACGCAAATCACGAGTTGATATACCAAGAGTGTTGGATACATTAAGTTTTGCGAGAGGATTTAGGGAAGCTACAAATTAAGGTCAAAGACATCGTGGGACCGCCACATGGTCTATTTAAATGTCACTATGTTAGAATAAAAATTTGTGAGTTGGTATAATTAGGATAATATATGGTGTAATTATTTATAATTTAACAACAAAGCATATAATTTCGTTTGACATAATTTTCAAGTTAAAGTAAATGTTATGTCAATTGAACATTACGGCTTTTGATGATAAGCAAATAATAACATCCCAAGATGAAAATAGAACGTAATTTGCCTCTGTCTGGGACAGCAGGTCAAAAAACTCACAATTTGTAATTACAGATTAACTTATCTTTATATGAGATGGTGAAATATTGCCTTATTGTGTCGGACAGTTAAAGTAATTAAGTTTTGCTGTTATAAAAGTAACATCAACTGCGGCTAAAACAGTCGACGTTGTTTTATGGCCGAGACAGATGCTACATCCAAATGGCTTTCTTAGAAGTTAACCTCGTTTTTCAAAACTCATATCTCATTACTCTGTAACTCAAGAAAATATGGCTGGTAGGTTTAGATAAACTACGCAGCCACTGAATAAATATTAAAGTAATGTTTTGAGATCGTCCCACATCTTGAAATAACATCTTCAAATAAGACAGAAATTGTTTCTGCGTTCTAAGTACTTTAGTGTATAACAAGTTCTATTGAAAAAAAAAATGCTTATGTTAATTATTTCGCCTCATCAGCAACATAATCTAAAGGTTATCTGCAAACTGGCCAGCAGTCACCCAACTAGTTGGCCAACCGGTCGGACTACCCAACAGGTCAATAACCCCTGCTAAATGTCATGAGAAGATAGCTGTGATAGGTACGTTCTAATGGCTGCTCGATAGTAAGTGCTGTGTTTATTGACGCTAACCAATCGATTTGAAATCGAAGTTTTGTCTTGATTGGTGATGTACCGTTTTGATTTGAAGAGTTGTGGAGTTCGTTCTGCCTTTGACTTGACCCAAATTTGTTGTCAAGTGTCAGATTTTGTGTCCACCTGTTTCAATGCAAATCAATCTATGTAATCTTAATTTATGACCATGCTTCAGAGGCAAATTAATCCGCTTGTCGTGTTGATATGCGATATACCTATTGACCTCTTTTACAAATAGTAATTTATTGACTATCGTCAACTAGTGCGATTTTAATTAACATTTATTACTATGCCATTCTTTTATGGAAAATGGGCCAACAAGAGTAGTAATCTTTAATAGAACATGCCGTGATGTAAAGTTGTGTAATACAAGTTGGTAGTGTGAAAGTTTTAGACGAGAATTTTAAATCACTATTAAAGAAATCTACACAATGTTACGGCTATTAATGTTACAACTTGAAAGAAGTTTTCCTAATCCATTATGAGTTCTACTTAGTCAAGCGTAAAAACTGGTTTCATTTGCAGCGTTTAAATAAATGCATCAATAAAAAAAGCCTGATTTCAAAATTATGTGCAGTTTTCATAAAAAGAGTCGTTTTGCTGCCATGCCAGTTTATAAACAGGGGAAAACAATTGAGAACGAACAGTAGCTATTTATAAAGTCTGGTAAACGCTCCCCCGACCAAGAAGAAGTACCACAAAAAGATGGCAGACAGAAGATTTAGTTCATGTCCGACCACACATAGGCATCGCAGACAGGGCACTTATTCTTAGATGAAATCTTAGTTCTGAAGTTGATGGTCCATAGGTCTTGAAGAGTAAACACGAATAAATTGGCTTTGGGCAGTCAAATGTAGATGTGAAGTCATTAAGAATACGTTTTCTGGAGAAGAATGCTGATGCTAAATGCGATGTCGCTGTATTTCTTCCAAATGTTTTATATTTGTAAATACTGCAATTCGTTAATTGTTTAAATTACTAAAACGGTACTTAAAAGTACCATTGAATCTTAACTTTTTATTTATTAGCAGACGTCGTGCAAAGTCGTACTTTTCTTTCTTTTGTCCTTCATAGATGTCCCATGGGACTCATAAATCAAAAGTGCGTAGATTTTGTAATTTAGCGAGCGACGCCATGGTAACCTAACCTTAACTTGTTATCGAAAAATGTATGCAAAAATTATGTTTAAATTGCGTGTTACTTACATAATTATATTAATATAAAAAATATGTTTCTTTTGGTTCCTTTTTGTTTAAATGCACAAACATACATTCATATACAATTAAAGTCCACTTATTTGATTTGCAGCGAAATTATCCCCTAAAGGACTTTTAAGTCTTAAACTAATTCTCTATTCCATAAAGCCGTATGCCAAACCACCTCATCACGCGACCACTGCCCACAACTGCAGTCGTCTGACTAGATTCACGACAACGCTAAACATTTGGCAACATGTTCTGTATATTTGGCGCCCAGCATGTTGCAATGTTTGTATATTTGGCGCCCAACGCGGGACTTGTTCACTCACTAATATTCCCAAAATAAAGGCTCACACCGACCGTATCAGCCGGGATCCGCAGCTGCAAACTTGTGTGAACAGCATTATAGAATATAATAGTAGTTCTCAGCTATTTTGTTAGCACTTCCTGCATTGTTCAGTAATGTTTATTGTGTAGTTCTACGGAGTAGTTGAATGTTGTAGTCCATTATAGCTTTGATAATCTTTAATGTGTACTGAAAAAATAAACTGAATTTATTTATGCACGCTTGGAAGAATATCAGTTTTTATTTTATTTTATGCGATAGAATGAACAAAGGTATGCCGAACTGAGTCTGGATATTTAGTGAAGCGTTACCAATTTAATACTTCGTTTCGTGAATAATTATGAATTATTAATATTGCTTAATATAATGAAATTTTGATCGTTATACTTACTGAAAAAACAATTATAATATCAAATTCATACAATATGACTCGATCAAAAATCGAAATTACTCAATGAGCTTTTCAAAATTACATCATCATCATTAATGCTTTGACCTCTAGTTCCTTTTTCATTCAACTGGACTCCTGTAATATTTCCACCCCTTCGCCCTCCGCATTTGCACAACCAATTGGAAGCTCCTATTAAGTGGTATTTTCTGTAAACGGCGCGGAGTGGCTGTGACATTTCCATTAAATTTTGTCAACTACCCTTTGCATTATCTCGGCCATCAGCCTTTGTGCAGCATTCAATTCTTATTTGTACTTCGCTTAATGACTCACTCCCATTGTCGGATGAGTTAACTTGAAGAGTGGAATTTGTGTAATTGTGTAGTCTTGCTCCTATATTTAGAGTCGTTTGATCATAAGTTGAGAAGATTTGTGGCTTCTCTATTGAGATTCAAGAAGAAATTCCAATTAGCATCGTCTACTTTTCCTATAGATTTATATTTGTCTTTTGGACCGTCTGCTGCTAAATCAATGTCTATTTTAAAAGCAATGGCATCGACGTTTAACATCCAGTGGTTTTTTTTCACCCATTAATGCGCATATTTTTTCATGTTCTTCACATTCAAATGACCGACGACGCCAAGTAATTACAGCGCGTCATTAAAATACACTTCATTACTGAATGCAGGTTTGAATTGAATCTATTAATGAATTACTTATATCTGTAGGTTTTGTTTCTTTGTTACGTTCGTGAGGAAGAAGAAGTACTTAATTCCAAGAACTGGTGACGCATGGCATATAAAATATACGTAAGCAGTTTAGCTCGCATCCTTCTACTAACAGCAAGCAGAATTTATGTTCTGTGAGAAGACTCAAATAAAGCGTTAGCCAGCTAGTGTTGATAGTATCGGTACAAATAATAAGAATAACTCATGTTGTAATTAAAATACATCTTAATAAGTCAACGAAATGGAAATAAGGTTTTCTGTTTTAGCCTAGTACAATTAATTACATTTCAAAGGAGCTTAATTGATATTTCAGATCTAATTTACTCTCGTAAATCTTAATATCCATATTGGTCTTTCCGCTGTTTCATAATATCCTAAATTCCTAACCATACTCAATAAAAACAGCAAAAATAATTATTCAAAATAGAATCTGTTGAAAACTGCGATTAAATTCCGGATTATTTACGTAATTTACAGCCAATTTATGTACGGCAGTACAAAGTTAGGTTTGCGTTTTATGAAATTAAGGTTTTAATGTTTTTGTATGAAAAATGTTAGTTAAAAGGTTGTGAGGACGGCAAGATCGTGTTTGCGGGTGTGTAAACCTGCTGATTTGTCATTATGGCGGTGCCAGCCGGTGCCTTGCGCGCGCGCAGCGTGTCTAGCGTGTTGCCATCTCGCTCGTACGCACCACGTGACACCACACGCTGCACAACCTTGATCGACGAGCGTATGAACTTTTTATGTGTCTACGAAGTTCTGTCTTCTCTGTAACGTTTTACGAGGATTCCCAGAATTTAATTGTGTGAGGTTTTGCGACAGAAACGCTTTGAATTACGCCCTTATGTTTCTTATTTGTTTCGAAGTATTTGTGAAGCTCATTTTGCGAAATTCAATAGAATAGGTGTAGTACGTGTCAAGTAAATTAAGATATACTGTCAAAATCATGTTCTTATTTTTTCTTTGCAAGGGTTGGAAAATAGTAGAATGTACCTAATTGCTACTTGTCTGAGAAATGTTTACGGTCCATCTGCTACACAAGATCGTAAAACGCACGTCACGTCGTTGAAATGTTATTTCTTCTCGAACTAGATAAAGGTCACCTGTCGAGTACAGTAACCATTGAGTATTTATAAATTATAAAACTTATACTATGTGTGTAGTTTAGCGGTGTATCGAAGCAGTCATTCATGATGTGACATAGTTTTGATCAGTTTCTTAAGAGGTGGAGTACCAAATTTTATTTCGTAATTCTCCTTTTATTTGGATACTTTGTTAGACATAAAAGCGGAATTAATTTAATTCTTTTGTGTCTTGAATTTAATTTTCTTCAGTTCGAAGTCTCGCGGGTCGCTTGCCCAGAAGGTTGGCGAAGTAGACCGAAAGGTAACGCCCTGGATCAATTTAGTTTGGATGAAATGCCAACAGGTCACTGGAACGACTTGTGACAGAAATCAGACTCTGTATTTCAAATAGACCAGTAACAGGCACTTTTGAATGGTCAAAATGTCGGCCAGTCAAAAAAAGTGAAGCTAAGTTGCACGTTCCAAAGCGTAGATCTCTATGGAGAAGAACGTGCAAGAAACTCCATGGACACTCTTGAGTCTCTAATTAGTAGCTACAAATGACTGTGGCTGTGGAGCAGGACCAGCATATAGCCAAGCATTTTTATTAAGGATATAACCTTCCAATTTATAATATGCTTGTCTACATAGTGTTTTTGATTTTGACTCATTTAATTAGAAAATTTCAAGTAGTATTTTATTATAAATCTTTCCACAGTACCCCATAAAAGAGTTAGCTACTTTAGCCAATCTGAATCGAAGTTGATCTAACTTGTCCCTATTTCTACTATTAAAATTGTGCCAGTCACAGATTTTTCTGACAGCATATGCTGCTGAACTAAGCCGTCCTGCCAGAGGTGTTAAATGAGGATTGTAGCCTCGAGTCGAGCGTGATTCCTAGGAAAACTGTGTTTTCGACGAATTCAAGTTTCTCTTTGTTCAATACATTTCCAAGTTATTACTTTTAACATTAGGTAACGCAACTCTTATGCACTTAGTTTTTTTTTTCCCATTTAATACTAAATTATTAACAGTAAATCAATTTTGGACCTGCTTTATAGCGTTGTTTACGTCATCAAGATTTGTAGAACGTCTTGATTTGTGGAACGTATTGATCTTAAATATTATGGACGTATCACTATAGAGCCTTGTGATACACCCATTTTGACTTTTAAACTCCGTGAATTGACACCATTTATTTGAACTTGCTGCTGCCTGCCATTTAAATAAATTTTACCAAGCTTAGTGCAAGTTTACCTAATCCGTCATGTTCTAGCTTTAAAAGCAAGGTTTTATGATTAACACAATCAAAAGCCCTTTTTTTTGAGAGGTCACAGAAAATTCAATTGCATCTTGGGCTTCCTCCCACGCTGCAAATATCTTAATAAGGTGACACCAGAGTCAGTCGTTCAACGTCCTTTGGTGAAACCATACTGCTGATCGTGTAAGATTTTATTGGTGTTAAAATGGATAAGTATTTGATTGAGCACAACTTTTTCAAAGACCTTACTGAAAGCCGGCAACACGGATACAGGTCTATAATTATTGGTGTCATTGTGGTCGCCGGATTTGACCCACGGATGCCCCTCAAGTTGAAGGGTAAAATCTACAAGTCCGTGATAAGACCTGTCATACTGTATGGATCAGAATATTAGGCTGCGAAAAAGACGACTGAAAAAAGATTGCATGTAGAGGAGATAAAAATGTTGAGATGAACGTGCGGAGTGACGAGAATGGATAAAATGATATATTAGAAGAAGTTTGAAAGTAGCGCCAGTAATTAAAAAGTTAAGAGTGAAACGTTTGTTTTCATATGGTCGTCTTTATATGAGGGATGAAACGTACATGTTAAAAGAGTTATGAGTATACGGGTGGATGATGAGCAAGAGGGAGGACAGAGAAAATTTGGATGGATTGTGTGAGGAGTGGAGTTTCATGACGGTTCTTCTTCATAGGAAACGACCAATTTGAAACCGCGCACTAGCTTCTGACGTTTTATAAGTGCCCATGTAGGCCTATGTGAAATAAAAACTTTTGAATTTTGTTTTTTTTATGGATTTTGAAGTGATTTGAAAGAAAAGGAACTTAGTGATAGCGTGACTAGTGGCAGACCAGAATAGAATAAAAAAAACGTGTTGCGTTAACCTCAAATAATACGTGACGAGGGCAGGAAGGTGATGAGTAACTTCAGAACTGTAAGGCCAGCCTGTGTCACGACAAACCAATAACGCTTGTTATAAAATTTCATCCTTCCTATAGCTGATCTCTCGCATAAAGTCAGGGTCAAACAAGCTTATAGCGAACTTTTATTTAAGAAATTATAAATCCAAATTTTTCCTTAAGGACCAAATGGCTGCCATTAATATAAAATTTCATAAACCTTAACTTGTTTCAAATTTCTGTCATCCCAAACGGCAATTAAAGCAATGAAAACTTTTTGTTTCAGGTACTTTGTGCGAACTCAAACTTCCGGAGTGCTTCTTGCCATGGAGTCAGGGGGGAAAAAATTTACGAATTTCTGCCCCAAAAGTACTGCTGCGACAATCTGCATGAATATTAATTTTTGAATTATTCAACCTTGATAATCACAGATCTACATAAATTTGCATTGAACGATACGATTTCTTTCGCATTATCCTTCGGGGATAAAGGCCGGGAGTGTAGCTGAGCTCGGAGAGTAAACCTATGGTTAATATAATGTATGATGAGGATATAGTTAATTTCTTTTTTTATTGCTTTTTTATGTCTTTAATTTAATTATGGTATTACGCTAAAAATAGTTCAATAGATAACATTAAACTTGTAGCTACAAGAAATATATTCGATTGCGACGGAAATCAGAATTGATTACACAACAATGATAATATTTTCGCAACATCGATAAAATGGTATGTTTGTGCGGATCTCAATCATTGCCGGAATGATGGAGTCATCAATGGTTATTAATATTTATGTTTATGTATCTGATACCCAGGATACCTACAATATAAATGGATTTTTCCGATCAACTCAAAACCTGTCTGGCTTATGACACTATAAAGTTTTATTTGTGAATGAAAATGTTTTTTACAGTTTATTTTTTTACTTTACTACTGGTTTTTTCAACTCAAATCAATAAACAAACAGCTCACTCAAATATTTCCGATTAAAACTACTTCAAAACGGAATTTTCAAATCGTAATTCGTCGCGCAAAAACAGGTCGTTCAAATAAAGTCTGCTGAAGCGCTGAACACCGCTGATCACCGCTCTAGTTGTGTAAAAGTGTAAATATCCACGAACATACAGCGGTGCGCGGATCCGGCGGCTCTGTCGGATCTAGCGGATCCACGGGATACAGGTAAATATTTGATTTGTCCCGCGCACTGTAACGCGCCGAGCAACTCAAATACGTGGTCCTGGTAGGCGCGAGTGACGAGTGATTAGCGGGGGATGAAGGGATAATGAATCAATCGATACCACATCCGGACAGATGCATGCTAGTTAAATTTTAAGCATTAATCTACAGCGCGTTATTCGTCATTATTAGCCCTTGGTCTGTGTCCGGTTTCATTGAAGAAGCCGGTTGCACAGCTAGGGCTGAACTAAGTTAGCTTAGCTCAGGTTTCACAAGTACACAGTGTGCAGTGAGTGAGTGTGTGTGTGTGAGTGTACAGTCCGCGAACTATGTAAACTAAGCTGTTTATGTAAAGTATGCTGGCTGTAACTAGTCTATATATATATAAGTCTAGATAAGTTTAATTACTAAAGAATCTATTGCTAGATGACCATGACATTTGAAACCTAATCCGTAAATCCATCAAAACATCGAGAACGTGACGTACACACATACTAATTAGATTTTTCTAGAACAACAACTTTGCATTCAGCAAAATACCTACCATTTTATTTTACTAACAAGTCGCCTCAACTATTCTCTTGCACCACACCACAAAATTCTTCAGTGAATCACGTCCCGGTATCGGCCATGGCTTGGGTCGGCCGCTAGGTAAACGTACTAGTTAGCTGCCTAATGTGGACGGTAGCAGAGGTCAGCCTTTAAACTAATCGGACACGAACTTGTATTCATCAAATACTATTTTTTCTTCTTCTATTGAGAGCTGTGGTGGCCGAGCGGTAACGGCACCGACTTACGAGTTGTAGGTTGCGGATTCAAACCCAGCCAGACGCAGTTCTTTGTGTAATTTATTTCAACACCACTGCTCTCAAAACGGTAGAGGATAACGTCGGGATGAAACAAGCATGTCCAAGAATTGAAAATTCGAAGACATGTGACATTCATCAACCCGCACTGGACCCGAGTGGTGGAATACGGCTCAGTTCTTCTGTTAAAGAGGAGGTCTAAGTTCCGGTAGAGGGAATATTATTAGGCTGATTATGCTAAATTATGCTAATTTCTCATGTGTTAGGCGTTTCTGACCCTGTGCGAGCAATTCGTTTGGTCCTGTATATGAGTAGTTTTGTGTTACTTGTAGGCTTGTAAGATTTTAGGGACCATAGTTGAGTTTGAGGTGGTAGTTATTTGTTACTAAGAAATATACTGAACAAAAGAATGATAGGAGACTACCCGTTTGCTTTCACTACTTTTTTAGGGTTCCGTACCTCAAAAGGAAAAAATCGGAACAGAAATCAGAAACGTTTATTTCAAATAGACCAATTACAGGCACTTTTGACTTGTCAGAATGTCGGCCAGTCAAAAAAAAAAATACAAGTGAAGCTAAATTGCACGTTCCAAAGCGTAGATCTCTATGGAGAAGAACGTGCAAGAAACTCCATGGACACTCTTTTAAATCATATTATGAGTTACATAAATCTTGATTACATATTTCTTGTCGCTTCTAATATGTGAGCACAATGTAGATAAGTAATAATAATTAAAATAAAAAATAAAATAAAAACTAATTTTAAAAAATAGAAATTGAAATTAAGTCACTGGCAGCAAAGAGATGACCATTCTCAACTGACGGCACCCGTTCACGAGCATGACGCGTGCATCAGCCCCACTCAGCTCAACCATTTTGAAGGGAACTGAATGACCCAATAACACGTGCCACCATCAGCGAGACATTTGAGTGAGCATGACAAACTCTCAACTGCCAAGCTCGTAATGTCAAACAAGTTGTAACCTAATAAAAATGCTCCATGGTACTTCACATTCACAAAACTTGAAAAACAAAGTGCTTATACATTATACAATGCTATTGTTTCCAAATACAAAAGGTAATAAATTATCGTAAGCTCTATTGAAACAAACAAATAAAATAAAATAAAAAATATTTCGAAAACAACAATACAAAAAGGGGAATAGTATCTCTTCCAATATTTATATATATCTAATATATTAAAAAAAAACTAATTTCAAGGTAAAAGTAGCTGTGGCTGCGGAGCAGGACCGGCATTTAGCCAAGCGTTTTTATCAAGGATATAATCTTCCAGTTTATAATACGCTTGTCTACATAGTGCGTTTAATGCATGCTTTAAATTTGGACTCATTCAGTTGTAGAATCTCAACTGGTATTTTATTATAAAATTTTACACAGTACCCCATGAAAGAACTATGTACTTTAGCCAATCTGAACCGAGGTTGATCTAATTTATTCTTGTTCCCAGTATTAAAATTGTGCCTGTCACTTATCTTAGTAAAAAGGTGAATATTTTTCCACAAGGGACCGTCAGGATGTTTATTTCCTTAAATAGTTCCCTAAGAGAATCGCGTCTGCGAAGATTATATATGGCTCTGATAGCTCTTTTCTGCAGAATAAAAATAGACTCTATATCTGCAGCTCGTCCCCATAGCAAAATACCGTAAGACATGATACTATGAAAGTAACTAAAATAAACTAGTCGTGCAGTATCCACATCAGTAAATTGACGGATTTTTCTGACAGCATATGTTGCTGAACTAAGCCGACCTGCCAGAGATGTTAAATGAGGACCCCATTGTAGCCTCGAGTCAAGCGTGATCCCTAGGAAAACCGTATTCTTACGAACGCTTATAGGATCTTGGATAGGACTTTGTTGTCCGTCTGTCTGTCTGTCAAGACCCTTTATCTCGGGAACGCGTGAAGGTAAACGCGTAAGGTAACGCGTGAAAGATACGGCCGTTTATGTCGCAAAAAACGTGTATTTCGACACTCTCAAGGTAATCAAAATTCATAGGGTACCTACTTCTCGTTGACCTAGAATCCTGAAATTTGGCATGAAGCAAGGTCTCATAGCACAAGTATAGGAAAAAATCTGAAACCTGTAAATTTGTAGTTACTATACAAAAAAAAACTTTTTTAACGATTCGAAAATATCTTCCTAACTCAATTCGGGAATTGAACTGTTTTCATAGCTAAGTTTGTACGGAACCCTCGGAGCGCGAGTCCGACTCGCACTTGCCCGGTTTTTTTAACTACTGATAGACTCGTGCTTAATCATTATCTGACCTGATGGTAAGCGATGATGTAGTTGATGATGGAGTAGGTACGCTTACTTAGAAGTAGCCTATTCACTTTGACCTGAAGATCCCCAGGTTGTAATCAAAACTACATACCTACTACTTTTATCTTAAATTTTTAAGTCCTTTATATGTTACTACATCTTAAAACAACGTATGCTAATATAATCTACCATCAAGCGACATGATTTAGTAATTTAAACAGATGTTAGTAATAAATACAAATACCATTACAACAAAAAAACAAGTAATCAATTATTTTGATTTATTGTACGTCAATTAATTAGTCACAACAGTAATGGAAAACATGAAAATCAATTTGATTGTTTGACTAATTATAAAATTAATGAAATAGGTACAGATTTAGTTGATGACCAAACCTAGCTATTTATTATAGTATAAGGTTTTTTAATAGGCACGCTTGGACTTTGACAGAGTAGGTATATTGACTATCTTGGTTAAGGCGTATAGTCCCTTGAACGTCTGGCCGGAGTTAAGTGCACACATACTTGTACTGCCGCCTGCACCCGCTTAGAGCCCTGCTGAACTTTAAAACCATTTTCTTTGTGAAATATTGATTGATTTCCATATGCTATGTACTTACTTCTTAAGAACATTTAACAGATTTTTTTTTTTTATGTAAAGATCAAAGCCATAGCTTAGTAAGGAAAAGAAGTGAAAAAAATTTTGCCAGCAGTATTAGTCATACAAAAAATCAGATGTTAATAATGTTATAGGTATTATATATAAATCTATAACATTTTTTTTTTGCATCTATCAATCCACTGTTTTGTGGCACTAAATGGGAACAAGGGCCTTAAAGTAAAGCTGTCCAATTTGGCACATTTTTGTTTCATTATCTCTGTCTGTTTATCTGTTCGCCTAACATTCTGTACGCTGCCCGATTCACTATCTAACGACATTTTGTAACTTAACGTCGCTCGACTATTTTCTGTCGGTTTATTTGGAATCTCTCGTACATCCTGACAAACCATAGACGATTTTTGTTATGAAGACAAACACATTATGAGATATACAATAACGTGCAGAGTTTGAAAATTGAAGCCAGGAAGAATTGAAGGTGGTGCTGTGGTTGGAACTCAATTTTTTTTCTAACGAAAGTCAAGTTTCGGACATGACAACGTCTAAACGTGCATAATTAATAAATAAATCGCGTTTTTTTTCAAGAAATTAAACCCGTTTCACATCATTCAAAATGGTTCCACCTCGAGGCGTGGTTATAGCAGACAATTTCTTACTTTTTTGTAAAATAGTTACATTTTTTTCATTCATATAACACACACAAAATGGTAAGCAGCTGTTGTCGCAATATCATTTAAACTGTTTGTTATATTTAATTTCAATAATCGAGCTCTCTGCAATGTAAAGCCTCAAATACATGATATATCGCTACCTCTCATGACTTGGGTGCTGGCACGACCTGCGTAAACATACTAATTAGGTTCTGCTGGTCTGCTCATCCGCGGTTGTCCTTTGAGTCGGGCGAACCTTTTCTTGTGGCCAGATTTGTGTAACGCGTTTTTTATGGCCACATCAGCGGAAAGAGGATTTTGTTGAATAACCAACTTTGTAATGAGTGTTAGCGTTTCTAAAGCTTTGAATTAGGGAAAATACTTCATGTTGACACCTCACGCGCTTTGACAGTTTCATTGCTGTTATTGTGATACTGAATAAGATTTATGTAATTTATTAAAAAGGTAACAGAGTGATATTGGATTGTTTGGAGTCTTAGAACAATCATAACCTGACAATATCTCTACTGATCAAGCAATGGCCCATACTCTAGAGTGAAAGGTAAAACTTTCCTCTTCCTTTACTACTATAATGAATTCAAGTAGATAGAGAGTTCAAATAAGTATTATCACCAACATATTACTTTTACGTCACCCTCTGGTGTCTGCCAATAGGAAAATATCGTGTGTACTTCCCGCGAGTCCCACACGTTTCCTCATGTACTGTCATTCACCATCTTCCCAGAATAATGACATGATGAATAAAAGATAAAGATACGCTGGCTGACGTCACTCGCCCTCCTGCTCCGCTCGTCCGCTGATAGATTTAATTTCCGCTCTCCCGTCTTTTGTGCTGTTTCCTTAATGCTTATAGACAACCACCACTGAGATGCTTTTAGAGCTGAAGACGTCTTCCAAGGAACGTATCTAATGAAAGAATTCAAGTTGACTGGTGAGTGATTGCGATTAAAGGAATTTTGGTCTTCAGTGAAAGCTAGGGATTTATAAATGAATCAATTTTGACCAGATGAATGAAAATCGCTGTAGAAAACCTTACAATTTCATGCATAAAATTAATCTTTGCATATTTAAAAACACTTCTTAACTAACTATAATTATTTATGCTAAAATTTAGCGTGGCAGAACTCCTCCACATCAGTGTCGACTGGTAATATACTAATAAAATAATATACTGGTAAAATAATATACGACTGGCGGCATTGCCACGCTGTATGGCGTTGCTTATCCTCTGTTCGAGGTAAAAGCCCGTGGGTCAAGCGAAGTGTTAACCAGGCGTTTAGAAATACATCTTTATACAAGAATAAATCTCGTTTGACCCCAATGCAATGTTCTGGAGCTAGAATTGTGTCCAAGTTTGCTAAGTTATGTAAATGGGAATCAATAAAACTAATACTCATAAAAATATATTCAAGTAGCAAATCAATTTTAACTTAATTACAACAAATGGCAAGTTGTACCCGGCCTTGATTATTACATTTATGTAAACATTCACATAATTTTCCTTTTTGTTACGGCACCTGTTCATCACATTATTTCGTATGTGTCAGCATTGCAGAAGCGAATAAATTATTATAATTTGCACGAGAGTGGTCTGAATACCTCTCCTCACTCAGAATGCTCGGTCGGATTCCTGCCTAACGTTTTAGGAATACTTCCATCTTTTCAACACTTTCTTCTTACATTGAATGTATTAGCAGTATTCAGGTAAATGTATGTATTCTTGAGTTTTTTGCAAATTCACGTGTGAGGTTCAAGGTTGAATTGATCTATAGGGTCTGATGGTCTTTCGAATTTTGGAAGCTTTCTAAATAAAATCACTAGAAAAAAATAATTAAAAAATAAAACTTACTAAAAACCAACAAAAAATATGGCGTCGAAAAACTGTTCCGCATCACTGTCGAATGGTAATGTGTCCAGAAGAGTGCCGGCATTGCCACGCTGTATGGCAATGCCTTTTTTTATTATAATTAGTTTTTATTTGTATGTAAATATTATGCAGCAATGTTAAACAAACAGGTAGGTGGGATTATACAAATAGGTGTATAACCACCTATTTGTCAAATGGGTCAATAACTTGATAACGAGAATTTGTATAAACAGATTTACTCTCCAATTTCACAACAGATAATTTTGAGAAATAATTTCTCAGAGAAAACCATCGTTAATCTGAAATCCGAGAATTGTCACTTCGAGTACCTCTTACAATATTTCCTTTTTGTCCTAAATTTATTCCCCTTCACGAAACTTTGATTCGTTAAAGAGATATTTGATTTATGAAAACATCATTATTTCAGAAGCATGTATAAGCTTTGAATTTATTTGTTGGCGCTTATTTCTGGAAGACTTGAAACCTCTGCCGAACCGGACTTACAATATAAATTACTTTTATCGGAAAAATGGAAGTTGAAATCTGAGTGTGGGCGATCAGATTTCTCTGGTTCAGAGTAAAATCGTGAAATTTGTTATGATATTGGCTGAAGAAATGAGTAGCACTTCTTGGAAAAAATAACTGAAACATTTTCTATTGCTGGCGGTTTTTTTTTTGTTTTTAAATCCTTCGGTACGCAAGTAGTATCGTGATTATTAGGTACATTTGGTATCAATTTGTTTTTGCATATCTTGCTCAAGGGCTTATACTAGTTATAAAGGCTGCGTTGGATGATTACGAAACGTTCTGCTTTAAAGAGGGCCTGTCTCAGTACTGACCAAATTGAGTTTAAACTATTGTTTACAAATCCCTTGTTAGTTGTAGAATGTTGTCATTGACCCGGTTGTGACGCCGTGGTCGGCGGGAAGCCGGTCGATGATGGGCAGCAATTGGATTGATTGGACATCCGCAGGGGACGGACACTTCACACGACTCTGTTGAGGAAATCTTCGACTAGTGATTTCTCGAACTCACCGGATTTTCTGGATACAGATTTTTTGGTGGTTTTTAGGGTTCCGTACCTTGGTCAGCAAAATCGAATCCCTTATAGGATTCCTATGTTGACCGCCAGAAAAGTCTTTTTTTTTTCAAAAATGTGTAGAGAATGAGTTTCAAGTTGAAACTAATATGAGAGAGAGAGAGTCTGTTACCCCTAGGAGTAGTGAAGAAATCTAACTTTTAAGTCAACGCAATCTGAAGTTAAGGCTGTTTATGTTCCGTTTATGGTATATAATATTTAAAAACTCACAAGGAAATCATATCCTATTGGGTACTTTCCGTTACCCTAGAATCCCAAAATTTTACTCATAGCAAAAGTAAAGGAAAAAACATGAAAACCATTTAGTAGTTACATCACAAATGATTTTATTTTTATTTTTATACTTTTTGCGATTCGGATAAATCTTCGAGACTCGATTCGGAAATCGAACTATCTATAGTAAATTTTATGCGTAACCTTCGGTACCTACCGGTTTTTTTGTAGGCTCGCGTTTGAGCACTAACTATCTCACTTGATGGTAAACGGTGATAAGGTCGACGATAAAAGTGGGTCACCCAAACACTCTCGTCTTAAAGATGTCAGAAAAGCCATTCACGATTTTTCGAGGACATGTTTTTTTTAATCTACAAATCTTCTCTGAGCTGAGGAGTATTGCAATTTTTGTATAGCCAGTATACCTACCGTATGTAAATTTTTGGTTACCAGATTTGGGTATCGATCAGATTCATAACTTCGAAGGAAGTTCGGTCTCAAAGGACTACAAAGTTGAGGTAATACTGCTTCCCTATTCCTACCGAGATCAATACAAAGATAAACTATTTCTTGGAAAATATTTGTTTCTTATTAAACGCAGTGGAATTATAGGTAACGATTTCCGCGAGCGCATTAAGTTGATGGAATATTTTACTAACAAAAATCATAGCCGGTTGGAGCCCTTGAACCAAGATCTTCGATAACCTCCCCACCTTAGATATTTATCACCGCAAGCGACCCCGCGGTTTACGCCTAGCATTTCATATGGAAATTAACGTGCTTATAAATCATTCGGGTTGGCAGCTTTTTCATTTGGCGTGTTCACGTAATCATGTGTTATCAGGCGAGAATTTATTATGAGTTCGCGATCACTTTGAAGGTGTCGGGAAGAAATTAAGATTTTTTTGGCTACAATCTGTCAAGTGTCGAAGCTAAAGTAATATCTCCATATTATTGGATTTGATGTAACTGGCTGCCGCCAACGAATTCGCCCGAGTGTTAGTAGAATAATTATCTACCATCTCCCAAGTGAAAAATCTCCCGGAATATAATACATTATGTTCACATGCTATTCCAGTACATGATCTACCCGTGCACCAAGTTTCATTGAAATCTGTTCAGCCGTTCGAGCGTGAAGAAGTAACAAACATACACATACTCTCAAACTTTCGCTTTTATAATATTAGAGTGATAACCTGTCTAGTTCTTTTTTTTCGAGTCGATGGTAACTTTTCAAATTGTTTGAACCCAGTAGGTGGCTAGGATCACTGCAGTATCGGTGGCAATTCCAAGTGCACGAGTATGGGCACTTGAGGATCGGCACTTAGGGCGCTCTAGCGTGTGGCTCATGTTCTGAACTAGAGTACTGTAGTCACATTAATAATCCGACAGTTCAAATAAAACGTTTCGCCAAGATATGTTTCCAGCGACCTATCTGGGTGTGCAGCCGATTTACTGCTCTCCATACAGGCCACTGCAATTCACATCCCGGTGGCAAATGTTCCTGGGGTTTTAAAAAGTCAGATGGTGGTAGGTAGGTGGTGTTCTTCCCACAAATTATACACGCTGTTCACGTATTTTTACAAAGTAGATAAAGATTTTTTGACTGGTATCATTTTGTGTGAAATATCCGATTATTTTCTTTACAACATCATCATAATTCCAACTGAGTGACCTGACCTGATGATGAATGACTTGATCAATTTCTTCAAAACATCATCGTCATCTCTGGCCTTTTTTGGCTTCCAGTATAACCGGATGGGGCTGAATACACGTGTTTTGCTTGGACCTCCCCAACCCAGTTACTAGACAACACGGACTCCTTGAATAGACCATCAGTGGTCAGACTTTCTGGTGTCTGACTACCTGTAACGACTGTCAAAGATATACGAATAACAATCGGGACCAACGGTTTTACGTCACTTTCCGAGGCACGGAGTGTCAGTCCTTGATAAACTTAGAAAAGTACATATAAATTTAAAAATTCATATTGGTACTTGCTTGCAACCTCATGCGTGAGAAGCGAGTGCCTCAATCATTAGGCCATCACGACATAATTTCTTCAAAACATAGCGAACATATTTATTACCAAAATGACATCCTTATTGATCACCATACAAGTTCTAACTAGCACACAACAGGCCGGCATCATTGCGCCGTGTCGTCGATTTGTCACGCGCGGGCACATTAGTCACGGCGGAATCTTGCGGAGGCTCATTTTAGCAAACAATGCTAACTATTGTGAGAAGATATTATTTGTCAAACGGCTTGCTAATACGCTTATGGACATTATTTTGCATTATCAGTGGAGGTAATGTAATACTTAAATTTTGTGATTGTTATGTCATAGTATTATTGCAAAGGGAGATTACATTGGTAGCGTTAAGTAATAGTCGTAAAGCTACGCAATAATCTAAATGATATTTAAAGGTTCCGTCGCTCTAAAGTAGAATTTATTATCTCCATTTTTTTATTTGCTAAATTTTTTTTTATGTCAAATTGACAAACGTGCGTTTGCTTCTGTTATTGATTGAATTAATTTTGTACAGCCATAGGTTTTGTACCTATCTTTGTATAAAGATGTCTTCTTAGTAAAATTACTTCACAGTTCCAAACTCACTCCCATTTCATCCCCTTTCTCTTAGAGAAGCGTAGCCATCGTCTCCCATAGTGTACATACATACTCGTAACACTTCCACTAGTCAGTCAGCTAAACATATTAATATGACGCAAACAAATGGCGCATACACATCTCTGGCTATATCACCCGCCTCCAGCCATCGCTGGGTGTCTACACCGCAATGGATAGCGCTCAGCAGTATCTTCGTCGCCCCGTCCCGGATGCAGCACCCTTGATAACTGCAAGCAATTATCGTTAGCTTGTTTCCGAGACACTACTGATCATTTTAGTGTTATTACTTAGAGAATGGAGTACAGTTTCATGTGGTTATGTACTATAAGGGGCAGTTAATTAATTTGAATTTTCTTGAAGAGGGAATTGTTGGATATACCTGCTGGAGTGTAGATGCGGAGAAGCAGAACAGGTATATAAATATTAGTCCCTATAAATCAACATGATATCCTTTGTCAAATCTTGATTAAAAAACTGGCTAAGTGCGAGTCGGACTCAAACACGAAGGGTTCTGTACTACTATATTAAAATCGATTGAAAAACGTAAAAACACGTCTCTGTGGAGACCCACCTCTCGTCACCTTTAATTTTTAACTTTAATTTAATTTAATTATTTGTTGTTGTAGCGGCTATAGAAATACACATTCTGTAACAATTTCAATTGTCTTGTGTCTGTCTCTTACGGATGGACAGTGAAGGTTTATTAATAACGGAACCCTATAGCATAAATATGGCATCCTTCGGGTACGAAACAATGAGAATTAAAAGGGCAATTTATATGCTACATTTGCAGAAAACCCACAATTATTTTTCAACAAAACCACCGCTTATTCAAACTAAAAAATCAGTTCTTTAAACATCTAACCTCAGCGAAAGAATTGCCTCTCTCAACCTGTACAAGAACAATTAACCAGCTGAATTGACACTTTGAATGCTTCTGTAAAAGTTGGTTCTGAGCAAATAGTCCGTTTAATTAAGACGCTAGTTCGAGCGGAGCCGGGTCATATAGCTAGCTATTAAGATGAGCTTCATCTGACTGTTTGTTTGTGAATGTAGATGCTGTTTATTATACTGGGTTTTAGATGATTACACTGCATTTTGCAGGTAGAATATGCGTACAGCTAAAGATTGAGTTAAGTTGATGCGTGTATTTATGTTACTTTTGGGCAAGCGGACCACATCATTACTTGCCTGAGGGCAAGTACCAAGGCACCTGAGGGTGAGATATTTGTAAAAATGTTCAGTACCTCTAAAGGAAAAAACAGAACCCATATAGGATCACTTTGTTGTCCGTCTGTCTGTCTGTTTGTCTGTGCGTGTGGAGGTATCGAGTTGAAATTGAAACTATATACTCAAGTCTACGGTCCCTTGAAGCTGCAAAAAATTCAAATTGCTGAGTTAACGAAAAAAAAAAAAAGAAACGGCCATTTTTGTCGCAAGAAACGTATATTTCGACACTCTCAAAAGAATCAAAATTCATAGGGTACTTCCTGTTGCTCTAGAATGAGATCAGAGCTACGGGTACCTTAGGCTCTTGAGAAACTGAAATTCTATCGTGACATTTCTGTAGTGCATATAATCTGTGTACATATTTTTTCTCTTTCGAGAATGCTCTGATAAAATGTCAATCTGCCCTTCGGTATTAAGATTGGTGATAGCAAATACGTAGTTAAAACAACACAGCAGGATGCCACTTCCCATCCTCGTCACAAAATCCAATTAATCATTAGTTCTATTAAATTGTGTAATAACATTTCAGCAGCAGAGCAGATAGAGTCGTGATTGACACAACATCAATTAAATATTGAAGCTGATGTATTTGATGAAACATGTCAATTAATTACCTTGCTGAATTATTTATTAGCTGGTCGGTGTGGCTGGCGTGTGGCTTGTGTGTGGCCTGTGTGTGGCTTGCCTTTGGTTAGTTTGTGGACAGGAGATTGTTTGCCAGTGGGAGGGCTTGTAAAGGCCCATCGTAATTTCGTTGAACGCTATATGGATAAGAACAATACAGAACTATATAGGACGTAAATCATATTCTTGGCAAAGTTAGATAGGATTAAATATTTATTTCTTTATGATAGCCGTCATTTAATTAAAGTTTTTGTTACTTATGTTGCTTTTCTGACTAACGATGACGTCATTATTTAAAAGTAAATGTTAAAACATACGTTTACTTCATAGTTTTACAATTTCAAAAGTGTCTGCAGCAGCAATGCTCATGAGTTTGGTTCTCTACCAAAAGGGGAAGGTAAATAAAACTTATAATTTCAGTATTTACCAAAAAGTACGAAACAATTTTCTGTGTTTGTTTGGAGTTTTTCTGTAAATACTGCATACGTCCCAACTCTCATTTAGGAACACAACAAGAGTAGCGTCAACAAAAACTAGCCAAGGTCGTGAGCGGGGAAAAACGACAATTAAACGTGCCATTAGCTTTTTGCGAACCGTACCGCTGTCGCCACTTTTTGTCGGACCGTCGACCGGTGCGGACGTATCATGTGATTAGCCCTATTTACAATGAGGTAATTGATAATTTTACATAAGTAGGTAAGTTGACCTTTCAGGCGTTTGTGAAGCGGGAGGGAATCTTGACGTAAACGAGCTGGTGTTATTTAATGTATCTAAGCTTTAATCTGTATGCCTTTGAGGGGAAACACAACATGAAATAGAGTCACTTCAGTAGAATTCAAAAAAATCTTACAAGGTTGCAATTTGGTTTTTCTCATAGTCTACAAATTAAGAACATGATTTTTTTTCGGTGTATTTATATGTGTCCTGTATGTATATTCTTAGTTAAATAAACAACCTACTACCCACTCGTTAGTTTGTGTTGTGTGGTAACCAACTTCCTTGTTTTTCCTAACTTAAGTTTTCCTTTTAAACGGGAAGTTACGAGACTCATTCGCTTCCTTCCTTTCGATGTTCCTGCCATACATAAACGTTGAACTATTTTTAAATGCCGATAGCTTGCGTTTCATTTTTTCTACATCAGTTATAACAATACAAAATTATCTCCGACATCCTAACCTAAATACAACACACGCTTCATAACTTTGTTCTACTCACAAATAGTTTTAAATTGCAAATGCAATTATCCGAACTGACCGCGTCGCGGGCAATGCTATGCAAGTTTTAATTACCGACGCCTGCATAATTGCGCGAATCGAAATGAAGTGCTCGTCTCGATGCGGACGTGCTGTACGGGGACGTAGGGTAAGGGTGGACTTATTAATTGTTGTGTTCCTATGTTTTAATTAAAGGATATTGTGTCTAGGGACGGCGCGGGTGGGTCAGGGGTTAACAGGGGCGTCGAATCTGTGGATGTTCGTGACTTTCAGTAGAAGCTTCCCCTATTTTCTTCCTCATTCCCGCCACATAATTTTTGAGCCCGTCTCGCTCGGTCTTGTTACCTGTAGTTCACGTATAATATAAGGAATTTTTATGTTTGTGTAAATGGTAAAAAAAAAACACCTTCACTATGCAAGGTGTTAATCGAGCTTGCTTCAGTCGCTATTGTATTCTAATTTTAATTTATTCTGATTTTCTACATAAGTCACATAGGCTAGTATAAGATTGGCATAATTGCTATACCACATCATCAGATACCACATCTTCGCTTCGCACTACTGCTACAAACTCTTCGCTTGTAGTTATTCTGCAATACTATTGTTGCCCCCTGATAGCGGTGGCAGCTTTCGACCAATACTTCCTCTTTTTGTAATTCTTCCTGCCATTGTCGTCATTAGATACATCTTAAAATGATATTCTCAGTATCTCGTAAACTGTATTTTTTTTTAACGCCAGAACATCCCTTTGAATTGGCAACTGCAATCCTCCTCCGAGTATCAACTCATAACGAGCTCGTCCGATGCAACGGCTATAAAAAATAACAATGTTAAACAGAGATGGACCTATCTCAGCTTCAGGAAGAGTAAAAGAGATGGAAGACGAGGGTGTTGAAGCTCAAATAGCGGTGTTCCCATTGACATTACGAGACGGTGAAAGCATTCGTTTTTATGTGATGAAAATGAGCTTGTAACATGAAATTTAATGATGAATAATAATTTCACACTTTATTTGGCATGATGAGTACGATTAACGAAGAAAGTAAAACTCACTTTTAGTTGTTTTATGAATATTATTTTTTTCAAAGGGATAAAATGGTTTGTAAGTTTATTATACGTTTGTAAAGACAATCTTTAGAAGTACTAGTAAATTACTTCAAATAATCGTAAAAAGTAGTTAAACATTTTGATTACTAACTACAAATTGTAGTTGCAATCACGATTACGAGATTACTTTTTACAACTACACATTTAAAGGTTGATTTTTGAATACTGGTCAATCAAAGCAATAACAATAATAAGTAATAATTAAAAGTACATAATCATCTACGACTTTAAGCCTTGCATTAAATTATATGAAAAAGTAAACATCGTGAATTTTTTATACAGTCAGATTTCGTTTCTTAATTAGTCAAATTTTAGAGACAGATTCAGTTTTGTTAAATTAATAATTCCACCACGTTACATGTTTATTCAATTGTAAAATATAAGTTCTTAGTTCTCAAATAATTAGTAATTATAACTACTAGATTACAGAAATCAAATTAACAACTACTTCATGTAGTTTGATTACTCTAGTTAGATACAAATGTAATCATAACTACATGTAAACAAACTACATATAGTTACTACTTTCAATCGTAACTTGTAATCTAATTACAAAATAGTAGTTAACTACGCCCTACACTACCGCATAGAAGAATATCATACTCTATTTATAAAGAAACACACATTATCTATGTATTTCAAATTCATGACAAAAGTAATATTTTACTCGGTCAATGTCTCGTGTTTTCCATCTTAATGTGCAAGTTTTAATTAAAATAAGGTAATGTGCAATATCGCTGTGTTAAACAGAGGAATAAGGAAGTAACAGAAAGTTCCTTCGAAGGTTAATTTAATTAAAAGCGCAGCCGACCGTCGCATGGCACGAGTTTTGGCAACTTTTCCTGTAACATGAACGTTCATGGCCTTTTATTTTAGTCAAAAATTCGGCTGTCTAAAAATGAGTCTAATAAAAACGGAAACCCTGCAAAGCATGAGAGGATAGGTATCTCCTGGATATGCTGTTCCTACCATCAAGACAAGCGAAGAAATAATAGAAAGATTTTTAAAATCATTTCGTTAATTGCTGCTATTGGAGCTAATCAATTAATTACTTGACATGGTTTTGATTGCCTTACATTGAGAGAGTGTTCACGAGAAGTTTTAGAAGACCTCTTCGCATCTTCAGAACGAAAAACAGCTGCTCAACAAATTTCGACTTTAGAAATTATCTGAGTCTTTACTATGTTTTTACTATTTCTTACTATGGACACAAAACAGAGTTCACAAAATAAAGGTTCTCCATCACTTCTTAGTTTTCAGATTAAGCGTTTGGAAAAATCACGCTTGTTCTACAAATTTATAATTTGAAATGATGAAAGACTAAGTTTTTTTGGACTGACTGGCTACATACTGGGGTACATATAGGGTTTCTTGACACGCGTGTGATATTTTGATAATTAGCAACTGAACAAAAGCGACAGCACTACTATTGTAGCGTTCGTTCGGTTAAATATATTACATATTTTCATCTACGGTTCTATTTTCGACCTACTCGCGATTTTTTTACCGGGGGCAGGGGTTGAATTAAAACAAAAGTACTCGAAATATCTTCAGTTTTTAATATGATATCAAACAGTTTTTTTAAATTTGTCAACCTAATAACAAAATAAAACAAATTACATCAAAGTTTTTAGTATTGAGTAGACACTTAGTGTAAAACAAAATAATATAAACATGTCCAAGAAGACTCACCTCGCCACGTGACAGGAGACGTGACGAACCCGACACGGTGAAGATTAGTGCCCTGATGTAGGTAAATAACAGCAGCACAACTACTTAGTCTCTGAGACCTGGGTGGACTGCGATTCTTTACACAACAACACGCCTCCCCGATGGGGTAGGGAGAGATTTAACAACATGCACAGCCAGCTAGGATTTAATCTCGTGCTTTAAATGAGGGTCACGCCTATTGCCACCAAAATACCACAATTCTATTAGAATACAAAATCAAGTCTAAATACGCCTATTCTATTGTCACTAATGTCTTTTCTCATAATTTTCTCCGCCAATACAAAAGTGCCATAAAATGAAAAGTGAGATAAATACCGAAAAATAATATCTATTTCAATAGTCTCTGTGTTATGTAAAGAGGAAGGTAGTTGAATAATTCTTTTATATTCAAACAAGATCATTACCGCTGTCAATGGGTGACATAATTTATTTTTCGCATCTCCACGAGTTTGCAAAAGACTAACAAAGGGACTGTGAAAGAGCGCCTGGGAGGGGTGCAAGGTAACCGCGCATTTAAGAATTATATTTTTAAGAAATTAATAAGCATGAGCAAAAAGGAATTGCAATGTGAAAAGTGCCTCTGCAAAACACTGAATTCGTACTTACTTTTTTTTTGGTGGAAAATCATCTTATTACTTCTTCCACACTAGGGTTGAGCGAGACGCCGTGACAGACTTTTACTGACTAAAACCCATCTGTGTGCTTCAGTTACGCTTTGCTTTCCAGGGCCACGGTATCTCTTTCACAAATTCCCCGCGGCCCTAGCTGGCAACGGCCCAACTGACCCCCCCCCCCCCCCCCGTACGGTACACTACGCACCATCGGCGCGCAGTCCTTACTGGACGGCTGGACGGCGAGCTCCCAATTTCTCATCGTCCGCAAAGTCGCGCCTACAGTGGTCTGGGATCGCGATCTTCGCCTCCCGGGGTGTCTCCTGTCGTGGGGGCTGGGCTGTGAAGATATCCGTTCTTTCTCGGTTGCGGCCGTCTCCTTCACTAGCATTACCGTTTCACAGAAGGATTCCACTCTCCTTCGCTCCGAACCATGGCCTGAACCAAGGCCCAGTGTGAGAGGTCACCACCGCCGATAGCCTTCACAAGGATACGCCGATGCTCTGTCCAGGCGAGGCATAATTCCATCGTGTGCTCAGGAAGCAGCGTTCTTGACTTTTTATGATCAATTAACTATACGGTATGTATTAAATGGCGTACGGTTAATACTAGCATTTCCAACCTTGGACATAGTTACGAAAGATTGACTGATGATGATGGCGACTACAATTTTCTGATATAGACTAGAACATTAATGTTCCAATCAAGATTCTTTCACACAACATCTAACCATAACATGCGTTGTCTTACTTGAAATACCTATAGATACTTTATTATTTAGTAGGTACCATTTATTTTAGCTAACCGCTGTCGCACATAATTTGTCCTGCAGCAGAGCAGCATAAGAGGCCGGAATAAAGTCCTATTCATGGCTGCACAGCACCGCTGCTCAATGAACCCACTGCGTTCTTTGTGCTGTCTCCAGCTGCTCATACTGTGTACACTGGGTAGCACTTAATTAAACCATAACTTGGCCAGCAGCATGGTGTCAGGAAGGGACGGAATAAAGTCTCATTGACGCAGGACTGCACACAGCAGGCACTGCTCAATGAAGCTACTGCATCCTGTGTAAATAGACACTCATGATGTGCTCCTAATTGGACATAAACAAAGGTGGTCTTTTAGGTAAAATTAAAGTTATAATTAAGTAATTAATCGAGGACCGGTTTCTGGATTGCGAATTTGGAATTAAGTAGTTATGTGTCAAACCTAATTGAATGCTAATATTTACAGGTTTCCGACCAAAGAAAAGCTTGAAAAATGTGTGAAAGTGTGAACTTTAATTTTTTTATTCAGAAATCGAAAAATCGATTATAATTTCATAAAAACACACAGCACAATGCTCTCGAGTGATCGAAAATTGAACTCGATATTAAATAAATCACTTCCACACCCAAATAACTTCTACACCCAAAAAGGTTGGCAAAGATTTGTTGAACGATTATAAAAAAGTTAATTCGATTAACTAATCTGGAAGTACCTACTTAACCTTCAACTTATGTAATATTTGTTTAATCGAAGTTGTTACAGGAATCTTTCATAATTCCTTTTGATCTATAACAAAGCCATATGTCACGATTGGCGTAAAGGTTGAGCGATAGGCTGCTTCGCTGCGTGTCACGGATTCAAATCCTGCACGGAACAAATATTTGTATAGCCTAGGATAGATTTTTCCAGGTTCGGGTGTGTTGGTGAACGCACTGCCACGATACAGTAGAGTCATTCCAAGTGTGCAACGGTTTCTATAAAAATAAAAAAAAATAAAAAGTATACCTTGAATGTAAATATTACATCATTAATACCATGCAGTCCATTTGGCTCGTCTCATTCTCCCATGAACAGTAGAAATGGTCCTTACGTCCTTGTAGAGTAGCTTGCTAACTAATGTGCCGGAAATCTTGTCAGAAGCGATACAAAGTTCCTTTCAACTTGTTTATGGGCCCCATAAGGAGGATGTTGTAGAGTGGTAAGATTAGTATTGTGGTGTAAGCAGGAATCGAGGGGTTTACTCGTCAAGATTTGCTTGGTGACGCAAGTTGTGTGTGACGCGACGGTCATTTGGTTTGGTTGGATGAAATGATAATGGTTGAAATTAAGAGCGTCCTTTTCGAGGTACATTTTCATACAACCGCTCTTATGTGCATATGATGTTATTACATCTTTCTCTAGATATTTTGGATACACAGCTATCTTGTGGATGTGTCTATCTCCTATAGAAATCACAACTTAAATTTGTGTAAAACTAATCTAGTAAAGACCTTTGAAAATCTGCTGTTATACGTTAACTTGGCCCTTCATAAAGTGCTCATTTATTAAAAATATAAAAAAGTACATCAATAGAAATCTTGCACATTTAATTGAGTTTCAGAATGACGACAAATTTTCTGAAAAACTTTTAAGGCTTTTAAAAAAAACACGTATTTCCTGGAACCAGTTTGTGAAATATTTGAGTAAATCACGGAATTACCGAATGCGTGAGTGGAAAAGGACCTTCTTAATGCTTTTTTCTACGTTCAGGAAGGCAAAGCTTCTAGTATAAGCTAGTTAGTAATTATAGCAACGACATTTCGCTCGTTATGTGTAAGTCTTATGTTAGAGGAGGCGAGCCTATCACCACGAACCGGGCACACATCTCTGATTCATTGAAGATAATAAGACATGAGTTCGTCAAACCTGCGCCCTTTAGCACACAGGCCACTTGCAACATGACACCAAGGTACAAGTATAAGGTATTACTATAGACACGGCAATAAAACATTTGTCTACGGTTGGCGCACTGGTTGAGCAATTAACTGCAGCGCTGAATGTAGTGAGTTCGATTACCGCATGGAATACATATTTGTATGGCCTACAGATGTTGATCAGGGTCTGGGTGTCTTGTTGTTTGAGTGTTTACTTGCTAACGAACGCACCTACCATATAGGAGAAATTCCTAGTGGGAGGGGTAATCTTTTTTTATGGATCAAAAAACTTTTGATTATAGATTACCCTTTATTTAAGTAATATAAAGCAGTCTATTAGTTCTACCTTGTACGGTACCTAAGAACCATGCTATTTCATCGCCAGATTTAGCACCGTTTACCATTGACACACCAGTGCTTCGCTTACACTAACATATCAAAAGCCTAATATATGATACCACGTCAAAAATACTATTAGTACTGACCACACAATCCCTTTACCAAATGAAAGGCTAAAGACCAATTTCCCACGAAGCTGCGCGTACGCACGGGTCAACAACCTTCGCACCTCCGTAACCTAGCAACGGTACCCGAGCCTTCACCTCCTTGAACCATATACTACACACAAAAACAAACCCTAATATGTTTCGAACAACGTTCAATTTTCTTCGCATTAGGACTGCCGTATCATGCGTAACTAAACTACCTGTGTGGTTTTATAGGACTTTATAGATATTGTTATAAAGATGATATTTGCTTGTGTTTGTAAACCGACTAGCCCATTGAGTAAATGCGTGATTGACAGAGATATAGTTTATGGTTTCACTTTATTGTTTTAAAGATGGATTGCGTTCGTGTTTCTCGTACTCATTCATACAGTAATGGTTGTATAGTATGTCGGTTAATTATGGTAAATGATCTGGGAGTAATTTATTACCACTTTTCATCACTAAAAATAACTCTGTACATTTTCTCTTAGCTTTATTCCGCTGCTTCGCACCGCGGTGTGTATTGCTTTTTTATAATATAAAGCAATCTATTTTACATACAAGTTAAGTTCTTTCTAATACAGCTTGACTTAAATGCTTTCGGAAAATGTAGAGATCTCATTTTAACACCCAATGTATCTCGAGAAGCTCTGTAACATGATATTTCTGAATCTGTACCTTACTAAAGGGCCTATTACACTACGCGAAATTCAGACAGTCTTAGTCGATGTTGCGTAGTGTAATAAGGGTTAGACCGGTCTTACTCGGAACAAAAAATAAGACAGTTTGAATATCGTGTGCTCCTGAATATCGCGTAGTGTAATAGGCCCTTTAGGACCTGTTTTTGCTTTAAGTTCCTTCAATAGATATACGTAAGTAGTATACCTACTATTGACACTTCTAATGGACTTCATATTTTCTATAAACTTTTGACAATTATGTTTTTTATCCATTGGCGGGGCTGGGGCCCGCAACAAAGTGACAGTCTATCTCTAAACTCTTAAATGTTTAGAATAGTTAGTGCATCGCTGAATGCGAGACGCAAACAGGACCAGTCGACATGGTTACACTTGGGGGAGGCCTATGTCCATGTGTGTGTGAAATGAGAGTCGCTACAGATTCTGATCCGATTTATAAAAAAAAAAAATAGGGTTTTCACAGTTTGTGTCATTCATTCATCCACAATTTAATACTTTCACTTAACGCTCATAATGATCACATTCGCGCGACGGAGCTGATGACGCCATAACTCACGGGGATCTGTACCCCGAGTGTGAGTTTGTTGTCGCTTCTCGCAATACGTGACGAACACGTTAATCGAGCTAACTAACTTACGAGAGTATTTAAGAACAGTCTGAGTGTGAGTTGCAATACTGTATACGAACGGTTTCGCGTATCGTCACTTGCCCGAAAGTATTTAGAACGTTTTGTTATTTTTTTAATGTTGCCCACATGGAACTTATGCGACTAAATTAAAATCTTGCCGATGCCATATTATCAAGCGTTACGCGTATCCTACATAATTTAGACGTATATATATTTTGTATGAATGAGATATTCCCATTTCGTTTTAACTTGCAGTGAGTAAGGGAGATGTGAAATAAGTTATGAGTGGCGTCAAATATCAAATTCAAGTGACCAGCGTCTGGCTCGCACTTCTTAAAATTCCATAGGCCTTCAAAAGTTCAAAGTTTCTCGCACTTATGTGTTTCGTGTGTGCTTTATTTCGATTATTTAATTTTTTTTCTAATGAAGACCAGTCCATCACAGTTTGTTATGCTATATAATAACTTCATGGAACAGTAAGTACAAACTTTGTAATTCTAAACACAGCTTTTAAAATTGTGCTATGTACCTAGTTCTTTTGAAAATAAAATACATTTTTTCTAAATTTTCAGACACGAATAAACAAATTATATAAAAAAGCAAGAAATAGAATTCAGTCGATCCAGGATTGGGGACGCCTAACTTTGTCAAATAGTGATCCCACTGGCGAAACCAAGAACACCGAGAAATGATAGAGGGTATGTACCTAGCTCATTATAAAATCCTGTTGTGTACATACAATTTTGGTTAATATCATATTTTCATATTTGCCCGTACTTACCTTGACAATACTAAAATGGTAATGTTGTCTTTCAGAAGTTTGGAGTGATTTAAAAAATAACACTAAGAAAAAGGCAGCCAGAATAAATAGGGTTGCTTGTGGTACTGGTAAAGAGGCTGCACTTAATTTACAGCTGACTGACTTAGAACAACGGTTCCTTACCTCAAGCTGGCACAGGCTTATCAGGTGTAAGGAATGCAGACTTTTCTGATGTTTGTGGTGATGCTATCATATTATTTTTTAATAACAAATAATGATAAAATATTTTTTCTGGTTTTTCACCAGACTTAAAACTTTTAAAACTTTTAAAACATTTCAGAACCAAACTGACAGTTCCAATCGAACTGTAATTGTGTCATCAACACCACCTGTACCGGCTGCCAGTCATAAGGTTACTGAAGAAAGTAAAGTTGTTGAAGAAAGTACTGTTACTAATTTATGTAAGTATTGCCTCAGGTACATTATTGAGACCTGTGACTTGGTAGCCCAACAGTCATAAGCCCTACCCTTGCCGAATTTTTGTTTATTTATTCCTTTCTATTCTAGTGGATTTTGCTGCATGGGCTGAGCTGGATCATATCACATCACATCACCCGTACCACAACCATCATCAACCACAAATACCCACCATGAAGAAGTGGAAGTTGTCTTGGACAGTCCATCTCCAGCAGGCCCTCTTAGACCACAGCATGCGGGACACACTCCACAACGTCGACAACATGGAATTACTTCATGTCAAACAATATCTCCACGACGCCGGGTTATCAGACAACCCAATCAGATTGAACGTGCAACAGAGCAGTTTCTGAATTGTGACGAGCAATGGAGGGGTTTTTTAGAAAAAAAAAAATATTCAGATGACTTTAATTTAGAGAGGGGAAGGGAGCTTGAATTGGAAACTCAAAAGAAATGGCAAGATGTTCATTGATTATGATTACCGTGGATGCAATACTTATGGTGATTCTTATGTTATATTACATTGTGCACAGCAGCATCTTGTATGTTGTTTTGTTATTTCGCATAGGCCTACATGGGCACTTATTAGATGTCTGAAGCTAGTGCACAGTTGAAATTGGTTGTTTCCAATGTAGAAAAGAATAACCGGCAAGAAAGTCCCATGGTAACTTTTTTAAAATAATGGTTTTACAGTATTTCTACATTACAATATCAATGAGTATTATATTATTTATTAAGTGAGTGCTTGTGTTATTTTATTAATAAAATAAATGTTGTGTGTATAACAAAGAATGTTTTATTTACTAAATAACAATTTTATTTGTTAGAAGTGTTTAATTATTGTAGTAGTTAATATTTTAATTTAGAATAATAATATAAAAATACTCCAAAAAAAGGTATAATTCGGTAAAAAATGTTTTATTTCACATAGGCCTATAGCAGGGCCCTTCCCTTATAAAACGCTCCGATCTCTCGCGCCGGGCCTTGGTAAAGCTCCTTCTGCGAAGCAGTAATGTTAGCAAAGGAGGAGGCCGCAAATACACGTGCAAGGGAGCGGCCCTCACGCCCCAGCCGCCGGGATCCCAATCCCGATTTCCGGCCACCGCAGGCTCGGGCTTGCGGGTGATGAGCAATGGGTAGCTCTGTCCAAAAGCGTGAGATGTCAATGGATGATTATCCCATCAACAAAAAGAAAGTGCATGGTTTGAATTGGTCGTTTCCTATGAAGAAAAACCGACAAGAAACTCCATGGTTACTCTTTTTAAAAAACTATTTTACAATATTTTCATATTACAATATTAATAGGACAGTTTATGTATACTAGTCAACATAGTACCAAATAAGTACAATATTAAAAAAGTGGATTTAAACAGAAAATAATCTACAAATCTGTGGAGTCTAGTGTTCTCACATTTACTCACAGAAATGAGCCTTAACTTATTAATGAATGACGTAATTACATTAAAAAAAGAATCAGTAATGAAATTACAGCAGTCATTTTAATTTTCCACGCGTATTTTTTTTTCGCAATACAATTTACCATAAAAATACACCCAAATATTACGAAAGTAACTAATATAAACAACAATTCACCTCGCACATACCAAGTGAGTAACTTTACTACAACGTTTACGTTTACAAACGCATGGACGTCGGTTCAAGACGTCAAATTTTAACTCACACTCGCAATAACTCGCAAAATGTTCTCCGAAACGCTACTATGAACGTCACGTTTAAAAAAGTAACTGTTCTAGTACCGTAAAAAAATCTTACACTCGCTGTTTCGGTTTACAGTACTTTCCGCCAGGGGCGCTTTTTGCGTTTTCATACATTTAACACTCGATACGGAAACGCGTTAGTAGCGTTTTATAAGTGACAAAACTCACACTCGAGGTACTGAATATTATCATAAACGTGTTAACGTCAGCTCCGCGATTCATTAGCCACTTTAGCGGACTAAGAGAACATGCACACTGGATAAATGAGGGTAGTGTGGGCTGCGATCTGTTAACATGTGAGGAAAAACTGCACTTATTTACTGTGTAACATCTGGCTAGAGTTTTTCTTATCATAGTATTTTCCACTTTTTATTTATTTTACAACAGTCCATTACTACGATTTTCTTTTTGATTTCTGATGTTATTTATATGTTAGGGTTTTGTAAACCTTTATTATGCTATGCAACGTTTATAAACAAGCTGATTAGGTCAGCAAGCCAGGATAGAACAGTTAGTAGATAGAAATAGTTTTTTTTTTTTAAACTAGCTAAACATAACGTAATGAAGATTTAAATACGCTACGTCAAAAAAAAAAAAAAACCTTAAAAATAGTTTAGAAGAAATCTCAAAGATTCTTAATCATGAGCAGCGGGAACGTTCCAAAGAGCCGCCGTGGTCCTCGAACGCAAGAGGCAACTGAAGGAACATGGGTGAGTTTCAGTCAGTAAAAGTTTGAGGAAAAGCTATTTGATGATATTCCACATAAAAAAAAAAACTCAATCGAACTCGAACTCAAAATAAATTAAATTTAAAATAGGCCTACATGGGCACTTAAAAAACGCCAGAAGCTAGCACACAGTTGCACTTGGTCGTTTCCTATGCGGAGGAACCGGCAAGAAACTGCATGGTTACTCTGTAAATAATGATTGCATAAATGTTTGAATTATTGATTTTATAATGTTCCCACTGCTGGGACTCGGACCTCCTCTCTAGGAGAGGAAATAATTATTAATATTTTATTTCCATATTACAATATGAGAGGACAATGTAGACCATCATTATTAGGTATTATCCACAAAACAAAAATTTAATTTCTTTTGATAAATGCGTATCTGTTGAAAGCCATTTTAAATTTCCAGCATTGTCTTAACTATTAAATTTATTAGTAATCCTACATTAAAATACTTAAAGCATATTGTTTTAATTTCACAATTAGTTACGCGTGCCGATGTCAGATCGGTAACAAGTGAACAATGTGCTCCGGTGTGTTATCCGCCATTTTCTTTTGTTTTGCTCGTGTAATTGACAGCTCACTAGTAGTCGCAGTTTAATGAACGTTGACGTCATAGCTGTGTTTGGATTGACAGTATTGACACCTGTTTATGAGTGGTTGTAGAGCACTGCTGTAGGCGAGTATGTTTCCAATAATACGCTGACTTACAGTAATAATGATTCCTTTAAAGTTTATCAGGTGTCCTTATACGATATCGATTCTTTCGTCACAGAAAACCAAAAGTCGCAAAACACGTTACTTATTATTATTATTTGGTAAGACACACTAGCAGATATTATTATTATACCTATTAATATTATTGCGTTTCAAATAGTTTTGAGATATTCAGTCGCTCCAACCGATTTTTAAAACAGTTAAAACAGCCTGTTCCATACTGTTATGGCTCTGTTAGGTAGAAATTGCTTCAAAGGCCAAAAAATCAAAAACAATTAGGTACTACATGTATAACTTAACTACAAGGTTTGAAACAATTTCACTCAGTAACACACAGCACTGACAGAAAGTCGTGTCAAACATCATGGACTGCCACAAATGCTCAGCCACTTGTCATTGTGTCACAACAAACGCAGGCGACACAATTTCCTGAATATTCCCAAGTTCCCCTGTAGTCGCTCGGACAGTGTGCAGTCGACACAACAGTGACAACAATTAGTGCGGCGTATATTAGTTGTCGCGATGTCGCGTTGACGCGGCGACGTGTTCCCGACATAATTCACATCGCTCATTGGTTGATAGCTGTAGATACCGCGTTTACGCATTGTGGAGTCCACAGGGATTGAGCGTAAATCATTTACGTAAATTGTTTAATTGAAATATTTTTTTATTTATTTAAACTTCATGTACAGTTGTGGCACATACACGGACTTAATGTAACAAGGCCCGCGCCAAGTCGCGGCATGGCGGAAAGACTTCCGGCGGGATCTCTTGGTGGAATGGCGACAGCGACTGTCGCAACACAGTGCTGGGCACGCCATAATTATAGCGATAAGTGGCTTTAAAGGAGTGGCTGGAAAGACCTCACGGCGTCCTTACCTACAGCATGACGCAGGTCCTCACCGGACATGGTAAGTTCGGGAGGTTCCTGCACCAGATCCGTGCAGAAGAGACGCCCGGGTGCCACCATTGTGTGGACCGCCCGGAGGACACGGTGGAGCATACGGCAGAGGTGTGCCCCGCTTGGGTAGAGCACCGTCGTGTCCTCGTGGGGGCGATCGACGGCAGCGATCTCTCGCGCCGGGCCTTGGTACAGGCCGGGCCATGGTCCGGAGCGAGGAGGAGTGGCAGGTGGTTGCCTCCTTCTGCGAAGCAGTAATGCTAGCAAAGGAGGCGGCCGATCGCGTGAGGCAACGGTCCTCACGCCCCAACCGCCGCCGGGATTCTGATCCCGATTTCCGGTCACCGTAGGCGCGGGCTTGCGGACGGCGAACGACGGGTGGCTCGCCGTCCGATCGTCCGGTAACTGTCCGGACCGAGCCGACCGAGCTCAAGGAGATGTCAGCAACCGTAGGGGCCCAGCAGGGTCGATGCCTACTGGGGCCATGGGTGATGCGAAAGTTACCCCCGGGGCCCTGGAAAAATGGCAAAGAAGGAACAGGAGTGGGTTTTTAGTCAGTAAAAGTCTGACACTATCTCCGCCCAAGAGCGGGGGATGTCATTAGATGATTTTCCCCCCCGAAAAAAAAAATGTAACAAGGCATTCTCTGTCAACCTTTGGGTGAAAAAAGACCACTGTGGTAGGTTTATACAATAAACAAATAACAGATACTTCAAACAGAAAAAAAAAGTAATTTATAATAATAAAATGCATATAAGCTAAAATTATAAACTACTAAATACTTTGAAAAAAATTAAATCATTAAGAGAACTTAATTCTGACGAAGACCGAACTAAGGTTGAGAGGACTTAAAGTAGTAGTTCCGAATTTTACGCTTGAAGGAAAATTTACTTTCAGCTTTTTTGATGTCAAGGGGAAGCATATTCCAGAATTTTATGGTGGAAACAGCGTATGAATGGGATATAAAGCCAATACGGTTAATTATGCTGAATATCAAAGCTTTTTAAGTATAAGAGATATCGCTAAACTCACAGGAAACACGTCCACGCACAGCAGTGGTACCACGAGCTCTTAACGCAATCCATTTTACGACCTAAACTGAACTGTTAAAGGGATGGAGCTACATACTCAGTAGTGACTAGTTGATAATTCTAGGCTGATATGTTGATGAAGAAGGAAAAAGAATACAAATTCTCAGTAGTCAAGACAATGGTGACATCAGAATGATAACAAAGCAGCAGAATACATAGATGTTCGTTTGATGTCGATCTATAACTTTATCAATGTGGCATATAATATAGTGGTTCCCAACCATGGTGCGTCAACACTGATAGACCATAAGAGCTAAAATATGGTCCGCGAAAGGTATAAAATGTCAAACTTTTAAACTAAAAAGTGACATAGATGTTAACTGATTTTTAATAACTATCAGAAATATTGTTTTCTATGGCAATGTAGTTACTTTTGATTTTGAAGAATAAATAGGTGTGCAACAAGTTTTAATATAAGATTACCTAAGTTACATTTTATTCAGAGCTATTCCCCTTGCTGCAAAGAATCCAAAGTATAGGTAAAGGTATCAAGTCAAAAAATGTTTAAGAACCATTGATATGATGTCTGTGCCGTAAACCTCAATTTATGATATAATTTATGTGATCAACTTCAAATTGGAAATCCCGAACGTCCACAACATCCGGCTATCCGCTATACAAAGCGAATTCACTTTAAACACCTCAAAATCAACTAAAAGCAGTTTAAAATCAAAATACCAGCATTCAAATTCAAATGCAGCTAATATTGATCTCGATTTATTCAAGATTATGGTAAATGCGTCGTGTGATGGTGGTATTAGCGTAGGAACCTGCAGAGCAGCTTGTACCCTGTGGGCCTTGGAACAGTCGTGTCGATCGCCAGCGATTATCATGAGCAGTGAGCACCATGCTAAAGAATACATTAAGATTATGATGGAGTTATCGAGAAATAGTTATGATTGTTATATGATCTTTTTTTTTTATTATTAACCGATTTATTTTTCACATACTTAGCAACTGGTCAAACACACGTTTGTTGGAATAAACAACATTAATCTAGTATTTCGCATTCAATTTCCTTTAGGTTACTTGAGTGCAACTTATGATTCTTGGTTGTAAAAATGGTAGCAATAATTATACTTAAAACGTAGACACAAATAATTAAAATGCCTGCTCGTTCCATCCACTAATTACGAACAACTAAAATAAATCAAACCATGTTTTTGCCTTCCTACATAAAACTTGAAAAGCAACAGGAAACACTTATTTCGGCCTTTGTAAGATTATTGCTAAAATATGAATATGAACTGCCTTTTCATAACATATCTCAAGTTATGATGACTTAGTAACCTCCAGACATTGCACAACAGAGCGAAATCTCTCACAATTAGTCTGCTCTTTTTGCCAACTAAGTTATATAAATAGTTGTAATGAACGCTGATTCTCATGCTAATGGAAGAACTGATGTAGCTGCAACATTTGTACAAACAAAAAGTATTCGCAATCGTTTTTATTATAAATTACAAGCAATTTTCTTGTAAAACCTTCGTAAAATTAAAACAATTTTCATTTCATTTTTATTCCATTTTTATGGTGTGTTAAATGTTTGGTTTTGTGAAAAAATTTAATATCAATAAAAAAGTTGTTTTAAAATAAATTACATAATTTTATAAACAATATTTTACTTCTTCTGTATTGTGGGTGCTGACACAAACATGTAAATTCACACACAAAAGACACCCAGACCAGAAACAACGCTCACTTTATAGTAAGCGATGTTTCGGGTGTGCTATAAAAATCTTGGTTCCGTACGGGAATCGAACGAATCACTGCGCCAACCGAATACCGCTGTATCTTAATAGACAATATCAACGAACTAAGCAACAACAACAAATAACGGAACAATAGCAACAATAAAAAGTAACAACTAAAATTTTAAATTCATTAAAATATTAAAGTTAACATGTCATAATTAAATCCAACTAAATTAAAATCATATTAGATAGGTTCATTAAATCGATTAGATTAGAACCCTTTAATTACTTATGGGTTTTAAGTTCTTAAGTACGTATATCTTATATCAGTCTTTTGAGGACTTTCGGTGTCTTGATTTTGTATCCATTATTTTCAGCTTTAGGAATATAGGTATATATAATATGTACATTTGTGTTTGAACTTAGATATATTCCTAAAGTTGAAAATAATGGACACAAAATCAAGAAATTATCACCGTCGCAAAAATTTGCATTCGCAACAAACCATCCGGTACAAAAAGTACGTTTGTACTAATTTGCATATAAAATTCTATTTCAAAGATTTTTTGGACTTTCTCGTAAAAGCTTTCTGCGTGGTTTGAAATGCACAATTTTAAGAGCTTTTTGGGGATTATATTTTAAAATTTAGGAGATATTTCCATATTTCCAAATTTCCTTCAAAAATTTTGCACCGGTCCTTCACAAGTCGCAAATAGATTTTCAAGTTCCAGAAAGAGATCAACTAAAACCTGAATGACTGGTTTTTATTCTAAACTTTAACCTTTAACGAATAGTACAAAACGAAGTCCATGTTTAGATCAATCATGACTGTCACAATAGTGCTGGTTGTCCTGTCACAGGTAAACTCTTGCGCAGCACGCACACCAGTCCCGTTAGCTCACACATGCACGTTAATTCAATAACTGTGACACCTGAGTACGAAGTGACACCATTCCTTCTCACACCAAAACCAATTTTAGTAGAATATCTGTAAAGTTGAATGTCGAACGAAACAGAACTGACTTTTAGGTGTGTGAGTGTGAAGCTTATGTAAACCCGTCTCACGGTCATTCATTTTTAGATCTTATCTAACCAATTTTAAAGTTCATTTTCAGTGTGCCACACATATCAATTCAAGTGCTGGTTTAGATCGGTCACGAAAGATTTCCGACTTTATTTATTGTGAGGTAGGATTTGTTTTCGGTTATGCTGCGAAGTTACCGGGCCGTACCACTCGGTGCCAGGCGTCGTAAGAATGCGTTCGAACAGCGAGTAGGTACAGTTACCTATCGCTCGTCTGTTTATAACAACTTGTTTGTCTAATTTTTTAGTTAATTCTTAACCTTGGGGGATTCACTCGTAATTTTTCTTTCTGAACACTAGATGTTTCTTGCAACTGGTTTTTGAATGGTTGTTATATCTCTGTTCGTAGAATAGGCGAGAACTTGCAATGTATCTATCTACGTATATTAATTTAATGAGTAAACATCTGACATCCATCCAAACTTAAGATTTGCAGCAGCATTATTGGTGTTAAGCGAATAAATCGCGTTGCAAAAACCACACTGTGCTTCATACCTCAAGTAGCAGATCTTGAGAAAACAGCGACCAGGCTGAAGAGGAAGTAGACTGGATGAGCTAGCCAAGCACGTCGGCGTCGATGTCGGCTTCGGCGAAGATCATGTGATGTTCCGATAGTATTCGGGTAAACTTGGCCGATGATCGACCAAGACAGAGAGATTTAGAGGGAGTCCATGTTCACCCGTGGGACACAATGTAGGCATACAATAAAATAAGCATCTGATAATGACGACTTAGCAGATTCTCTAAAGGATTCAAAAAATATACATTTAAAAGACAATTCGTCCTTTATTGACGTCATTTACATTTGTGGGTCTCTTAGGTATGTTTATGGAAAATTCTTGGGTTTTTATTTTTGTCGGTCACATTTAAATTGGGCTTGACATTCTTGAAAAACCTGAATGTTTAAGTTTCGGGTCTCTCCGGAGCCCGGTCAGTCGGTAATGTCCTACATTAGGCTGTTGACACACTTCTCACCGTCCCGCTTCGATTCGAGATCGTTAATAAAAGTATTTATAAAGATGACAGTTGCATCCTTTTGCTATTTCCAAGATTTATTTCACTAAATAGACACTCAATATATTCATTATAATTCTTTGGCATTTATTTATTGTGTATAATTAAATCATATAAGCCTAATTTTCTATTTATTTTAGTTTTAAGATCAGTTGTACATAATTTACTTTTAAATTCGATACTTTTCTTTGTAGCTACTTCTACTAACTTCTATCAACATCATTTTTCTACGACCAACCTTCTTTTCCATCTGCTGTCACGTTTGTGTCCTCGTCGTATCGAACAAGGCCCCGGCAGATAACTATCACTTTGTAGTCTGCCCTGACTCGAAGACGTAACATATTTACATATTCCCAAACTTGATTTCAATTAGTTGTGAGCACCATACTGTTTCCGAGCATCAAGTAAATTTAATTAACTGGTGGGTATAATATATGCGAGTTTCGGAACCTCAGTCGAGGAGGGCTCAGGAACTGCCCTGAGGGACGCCACGGAAGACTGCAGTCGATACGTTGAAAATTGTAATTTTTGATCATGCTTATTGATCGTACGAGTATGTGTGAAGTACAGGGTGAATGTTGTGTATTTTTTATGCATCTACTAAGGAAAGTTTTTTTTCTGAGACACCCAGTAGGTATATTGTGTCGTGTTTATTAGCAGGATATACACGAAGGCCGCCATGACCCACGCACAATGTTCCACCAAGGACTAAGTGCGGAAACCAAACCAAAAAGATAAGATAGCAGGATATATGTTTAGCGTTACGTTTGAATAGAATCCATTCGTGACTTTTGATTCTTAAATATAAAAAACATCTTTTCATTTTTTATATATTATGTCATCTAAATATAATTCCGGTCTTCTATTTTAGCATCAAATATTTTTACTGACCAAATTAGCTAGAGACACGTCCACGACAACTTTGTAGGTATTATTCACGCTTGTTCCAAATAAAGTCCCAACAAAACATTTCAAAATCAGCGCACAGTTCATCAACTAAAAAACAATGACACGCTGCAAGACTGAATACAGTCTGCCTCAATGTATTCAGAATATTAATGCGGACTGGTGCTCCGAACGAACTAGGAATTAGTCCTCTTCTAACCGTCGCCATGCTAATTGGATGTTCAGACTAACTGCCTCCAGCCTGTCAAAGCCTGTTTCATACTTTATACATAGCTTTGACGAAATATTTTCTAGCAGCGACATGCTGGTAGGTTTTAGTAATTTTTTTTTGTTACAATTTATTTGTTTTTCATCTTCAAAGAGTATCGAGCGGTATTTCATTTTTAAAAGTTTTTTACAATTTGTAGAATATAGTTAATTTTTATTATTTGTATATACCAGTGGCCCAGGGGTTCGATAAATACTTCTTTATTTATTTAAAATTTTGTTAACAACACCTTAACTGCTATAATACCCAATGCGATGCTATTACGACCACTATAAATTAAACAAAATACCTAAAAAACCTACAAATTAACCATAATATTTATCTGTATACTTAAACTATACATATAGATATTGGCCTGTCATCAGTGACGTAATTTTCTCTTTGTCTAAGATGCAAATGTTCTGTAGCTGTAGGACCATTTAAGTCATTTCGCAATCGCGGATGTTCTGTTATGATATTTCATACACCCCTACAACCTTGATACTCTTCCTTGTTTCAATATTGCCACAATCGATTGCTCTACGGTCGTCTTATTACTGTGACACTTATATAGGCTTTTATTTTAGTATAAGATTTATTTCAACAAAAAAAAAGTGTTTCCAGTTTTAGTCCGCACTGTGTAACCCTTCTTTCTTTAGAGAACATTTTAAAACTATGATATTGAAATTTCAGTTTAATATAGATGTATAATAAGTACAAGAGTAAAAGTATGGCAGGCGCATCGCATCTTTTACAATAGCCAATTTATTAAATCAAATACCTTTAGACTGGTAAAAACATAAAGCGCAAGCTGACAAAAACACTACATAATACTCAATTGTAACTTGTTTTTTAAGACTAGCAAGCATTTATATAACTCGTTAACCTAATGCTTAGTTTAAATACTGATTAAAATTCTGTTCAAATTCTCCATAGATAATTTAGAATCAAGAGCCAGCTTATCTGTATTTAATCTAATCACATGGTTTTTCTTTATAATATACCTAAATAAAGTTGCACTGTGTAATGACACACTGAATAACTCTCAAGCTCTGGCATGCTAGGCCAAAACCCCAGAGGTCTAATAGTATGCTTAGTTTAAGTTTAAAAATATAGAAATAACTGCAAAAAGCAGCAGCAGTGTCGGAGCAGTGGTAACACCGTGGTAGCGGTCTCGACTAACGAATTCAGGTCGTGGGTTCAAACCTAGGTGGGCGCTTTGCTTTATATTTCAACACATCATTAGGAAACCGGTAGTATATTCTAGTACTAAAAAATCGAAAACATGTGACATCCACCAAACTGCACTAGGCTCCTATTCTAGATCCATTCCTTTTCCTAGAGAAGTAGCCTGAGTACCAGCAGTGTGAACATTATAACGCTGATTATATTTTGGTATGATCTGCGAAAAATATTCACCCTTCCGAAGAGTTTATTTATCAGGGTGAGGAACGTATCTTGTTATACACGCTGTAGGTACTCCTTTAGTTGTGGCAATAGCTCTATTCAGTCATGATGCGTCCATTACTGCCCATTCATATATTCCTAGTACTCCAGTAGTGATATAAATTAACCAGTTCCACGATCTAATGAATGAGAACGAAACCTGTTCTTAGGTATTATTAAAACATCTGTGGTCCAACAACCTGTTACCTTTACCAGAAATATATTACACATTTAAAGTTACTATTATTTCTAAAACAATTGCAACGTTTCACGCCTGTAACTTTTCTAATTAAATTGTACTGAAAACTGTTGTGTAATCGACTGTTACAACTATTGTTAAAATCTTGGCATGGATTGATTGAATTTATTAATTACTTAGTATTAAGGAAGCAATGTTACGTTTAGTATCAGGTTCAGTTGTAGGTACCTATACCTGTAGTTATTTAAGTTCTCCGCATATTTAACTCTCCTGATAAAGAATTTTTATTCTGGTTTAGTGTTTATTTAAGTTAAGCTATCCATGTTTGGCACGGGAGATACTTATGTGAAGAGAAAGTTTGAGTTTTGCCAAACTCATGTCTTCATGAGTGATAAATAGCAATTTGAGAAGATAAAAGATAGAGTCTAATACTTTTTACCTGCTGGAAACGAAATAATATTGTGTTTGTAATTTAACTTTTTTAATAATAACTAAAGATCCCTTTATAAGACTAAACTAACAAATTGTTTTTCTTATTTCCAGGTACGTACAAAAAGAACAAAACACAAGCATCCTTCGAACGTCAATTGGGTATTGTAGTGATTATTTATTTTATTAATCGACCCGTATAAATAAACGATTTCTCAGGTAATCGTCTTTATTACGTACTTACCTAACAAAAATATTGCTCAAGGTTTACCTTGTAGGTGCATGAGAACCTGTTGGAGACAGGTGCTGGCTTCAATTTATGACTAATTAATATGAGCAGAGATATCTCTTTCTTTGGCGATTTACGCAAAGAAGCTGTTCTTATCGTAGTTAACATCTTGTATTCTATCTTTTAAGACTTACTCAATAAACAGACATTTTTATTTAATCGGAATGAAAAAGAGGGAGGCCCGTATTCCGCGAACGTCGCAAAAGGTGACTAAAGAAGAAATGATGTAATGCAACATCAGTTTGCTTATACCGCCCAACTATCTGCCAAGTGCGACAGTAAACATATAGCATTGTGTATATTATAATGCCTCTTTTGCAAGTTTATTTTGAGGTCTATGTTTACAAGTAGGCAATGGATAATCCCATAATCATGTTTGCGGGTTCTTAGGATGACGTGTGGTCACGTCTACCTACTTGCGTAGGTAAATAGCAATTAAGCTTAGCACATTTTTTTGCGATAACTTTAGATTAGGTGAATAAAATAATAGAACCATCAAAATAACCACATTTTCCTCTTTTACACAGGGGTGAAACCAACCACGTCCAACCTAAAAGGTAAAATAAAAACAATTATTTATTGTAGATTAGACTTGAGTGTTTTCCTTACAATTTTCCTGTTGGTCCCTCGGATAAAAGGACCAAATATAACACGATATCTAATAATACGTATATAACTGGGCCTTTGAAATTACCGATGAGCGTAATTCTATCCTAGGTACTAATATTATAAATGTCAAACTCTGTGTGTTGACTAATCAATCACGTCCCAGCGGTGAAACGGGTTTGTGTGGAACTTGGCACAAAGGTACAATATTGCCTGAATTAGAATTAGGATATAGAATACTTTTAGTCGCGATAGTACGTTCTGTGTATTTACGATTTTGAGCTGCTGGCAAAAGGTGAACTAGCTACGAAAAGACACGAGGATCTCCTACGCCAAACTCTGGAAACCTTCGATACTACCAATGGTACAAGAAAGCTTCTTCAGCGCATTACAACCAGTAAGATACAGGGATCAGGCTCGATTGATTCTCTCCGTCTCTCGCAGTCAGTCCAAGGTCAGTCCATTGGCATTCGTTCGGCGTCACCAGTTCAAGGTCACGGTACAGTGTCAAGGACGCTTGAGTATTTGCCAACCCAATGTCGGTAGCAGCGATCGTAAACAGCGTTAATTGATTCGATTAATGGCATATTTGCGTTTGGAAAACATGGTTTTATAATTTAGAACTTAAGTACAAATACCTAAATCAGGGTGGTCCTTGATCAAATACAGTTTTATCGAAAGATGAGCTTGGAAGCTAGGCAGTAGCAGCTTGTATTCATTTAATAGTACACAACTACTAGGTAAGTAAATAGTAACAAGTAATGCTCAGCACTCAGTCTGTGCTGATTAATTAGTTCGTTTGCTCATATAATCATAATAATAATATAAGTACTTTTTGGGAATCCGATGTTAAGTGTTGGATGCTTTATATTATGTTTTAGTTATGTTTAGATGAGCAGTGGTGGCCAAGTTGTAGCGGCACCGACTTACGAGTTGTAGGTCGCGGGTTCAAACCCAGACAGGCGCGTCACTTTGTGGAATTTATTTCATCACCACTGGTCTCAAAACGGTGAAGGAAAACATCGTGAGGAAAACGGCATGTCCTAGAACAAAAAAAATCGAATACATATGACATTCACCAACCCACACTGGGCCCGCGTGGTGAATTACGGCCCATTCCCTGTCCTAGAGAGGAGGCCAGAATTTCCCAGCAGTGGGAACATTGAAAGGCTGAGTATGCTATGCTTATGCTATGTTCAGACACCAGCTTATTATAAAGCTATTATGTTGGTTGGTACCTACCTACTCCACTTTTTTGGTAAGCTTGTCAAAACGTAAACAAATTACATAGTTTTCATGTAATTTGTGGTGAATTTCCTCTTCAAATACCCCAAACAGTTTTTCAAAAATAGCGAATACCTAGCTACATAGTTTAGTGATTATTTTATCTGCGTGTATAATTTATGTAAAACGGTGTGTATTGTGTGTACGTCAACAGTTTCCGACCTTGCTCTTGACAATGACTGCTGGAACTAATTTTGTTTGAGCACTCCGACAGTGACTAATCGCGAACGTTCTTAAATTGTTTTTAATTTAGAACAACGACATCTGTTGATGGGTGACGGAACTAGGAAAATTATTTTCAGCGTCATCATTGTTAGTTGTAAAGATTTTGGCTCTTGACACCATATTACTTATTTTTATAGGCAAAGATTAGTAAAATTTTAGCAAAAAATAGTAATATTTTAGAGAAAAAAAAATAGTTTTTTGAATAAATGATAATCATACAGAAATCTACCTACATTGTTATTCTATTCTCTTTACCACCTTAGATTGACTGGTTGAGAATGCGCCTTTGTACTTTTTGTTACGTGAAGATTGAAGAAATAAATCGTTAGGTACTAAACGGTAGATAAGCAATAATTATTTTCCATTCGTCTAAGACAGGGATGGCGAACCATTATTGGAAAACATGCCACTAAATATATGAAAAAATAATATGGTGATCATGAATGACGTGGCGCCAAAGAATCTTGACTTAGTAATTTAATGGGCACACTTTGAAACTAAAACTCTCATCTTACTCTGCCGTGCCCGAAGTATTTTGCCGCGTGCCACCGCTGGCGCGCGTGCCATAGTTTCACTATTCCTGGTCTAAGATATTACAAGAATACCTTCACAATTATGTACAAATCACTTCATTTCCATCCATCCTGCATCAGCATTCCAAAGGTTAATCACTTTTACACCTCACCTCTGATTTTCCGATCGTAACCTCCACCGCTCCCAATTTCCTGTAACGATGCTCGATATATCTCCAAGACCTATAAAGGTTCCATTTGGACCTTCAAGGTCAACAGGTAGACCCCAATTTGTGGAGGTAATGACGTGTTCCGGAGACCCACAGCGATGCTTCATCAGTTTGATTCCTGAGCAGTGAAATTTCATTTAAATGGGGAAAAGGTCGGTATTTTTATCCTGTCGAAAACATTTCGTAAGTTTCAATGGTTTGTGTGAGAGATCTTTTTGTTAGTCGCTATTTTCAATGCTTATTATCGGCATTTCCGTTTCGAGGTTTAGCGATAAATCACCGTGTAGCTAGCCGATATTAAACAATGCTGTTATTAGTCTGTGCGAGCACACGGCAAACTGGTTGATCTCATTACTTCTTATTCTTCTGAGACTCAAAAACCTGTTTTATTTAGTTATTTGTTTAACGAAATACCTCTTTTAGTAAGAACTTATCACACTTTTATAGAGGCGAACGTTTGAGTGAGTGGATATGTTTGTTACCTGTTCACGCTCGAACGGCTGAAAGGGTTTCTATGAAAGGTACACAGGTCACAGGTAGAGCATGCCCTGGAATAGTACAAAGGATACTTTTCATCATCCTTTTATCTGGAGCAGGCGTCGCCGCTAGCAGAAGTATACGCAGGCGTCGCCGCTAGCAGAAGTAGACGCAGGCGTCGCCGCTAGCAGAAGTAGACGCAGGCGTCGCCGCTAGCAGAAGTAGACGCAGGCGTCGCTGCTAGCAGAAGTAGACGCAGGCGTCGCCGCTAGCAGAAGTAGACGCAGGCGTCGCCGCTAGCAGAAGTAGACGCAGGCGTCGCCGCTAGCAGAAGTAGACGCAGGCGTCGCCGCTAGCAGAAGTAGACGCAGGCGTCGCCGCTAGCAGAAGTATACGCAGGCGTCGCCGCTAGCAGAAGTATACGCAGGCGTCGCTGCTAGCAGAAGTAGACGCAGGCGTCGCTGCTAGCAGAAGTAGACGCAGGCGTCGCCGCTAGCAGAAGTAGACGCAGGCGTCGCCGCTAGCAGAAGTATACGCAGGCGTCGCCGCTAGCAGAAGTAGACGCAGGCGTCGCCGCTAGCAGAAGTAGACGCAGGCGTCGCTGCTAGCAGAAGTATACGCAGGCGTCGCCGCTAGCAGAAGTAGACGCAGGCGTCGCCGCTAGCAGAAGTAGACGCAGGCGTCGCCGCTAGCAGAAGTAGACGCAGGCGTCGCCGCTAGCAGAAGTAGACGCAGGCGTCGCCGCTAGCAGAAGTAGACGCAGGCGTCGCTGCTAGCAGAAGTATACGCAGGCGTCGCCGCTAGCAGAAGTAGACGCAGGCGTCGCCGCTAGCAGAAGTAGACGCAGGCGTCGCCGCTAGCAGAAGTAGACGCAGGCGTCGCCGCTAGCAGAAGTAGACGCAGGCGTCGCCGCTAGCAGAAGTAGACGCAGGCGTCGCCGCTAGCAGAAGTAGACGCAGGCGTCGCTGCTAGCAGAAGTATACGCAGGCGTCGCCGCTAGCAGAAGTATACGCAGGCGTCGCCCATCGTGAATAATAACGGCGCCAAACTCAATTAGTCCTTTTGTAGTTCAAAAGATTTTTTCGTTACAAAGGTTACTTCGCGAAGAAAGTTTTCTATTCAATTAATTGTACTTAGAATTCTTTTAAACTCGTAGATATTTTTTTAACTTAATTCTAGATTATTGAGATTATTTTCTTTTGCATAATATTAACTTGTAAGAGGCTGTCATAATATTGGCTTATATTAAATGACTGCTATTTATTCTGAGCTTATTTTAAAATGAATACAATTAGTCTTTGTGCGTAATTTTCTTAAAGCTTTGTTTGTCGTAATGAACTGAAATGTTTAATGTTTACTAATGTAGCAGTTATTAATGTTTTCCAAAAGTGGTTGAAGCTTTACTCAATCAAAAAGAAACCTTTTTTACATTCTTGACGAACTCGCTTTTGACGATGCGATAAGGTCTAGGAACAAACCTACATAGTCCTAAAAATGTATATTCTAGATCTTTAATTATGAAATTACCGTTTTATTAAATGGGTTGCTTTGAAATGTTATATCTTTGGATTGACTTGGAATTATAAGTTAATTAAAGGTACGCTATTCTTTTTCCGAAATTAGATATATATTGAATTCTTTGTGTTTTGTATTTTCTGTAATAGGTACTACATAGTCTTATTTCCAGTCAAAAGAGTAAATCTAGAAAATACACAATGTTACCCTAGCTCTCTGTTCTAGGCTAGATTGCGCCCCCCAGGACCACGCGTCATTCATTTTCAAATCCCATTCAATAAAAATTCAAGTTCCATTCCATCTTCCAATTATCTGGCGCCGTCTTGCAGGTCCGTCTCGTAGATAATTCAGCTGCACCGGAGATGACGCGGTCCCGGTGGACCATTCCTCCTGGGACTGCTGACTGGCTGCTACAGATTTCATATGTGATTAGCACGGACCGTGATTGCGTTTCGGGATTTTGGATTAGGAGTTTGGTTCAGTTCATTAGTCTGTTGATTGTAAATTATTCTATGTTTAAGTTGGCTTAATAATAATTATATAATGATGTTTTTAGGCTCGTACTCAATCAGATACGATTTAAGTATTCGTAACAGGGCAAATAGGTGTACTGCTTAATATTTCGTTATGTTGATATGTAAGATATTTATAGCGTTGATTACAATAGTTTAATCATAGTTACTTATATCCATAAATAAATATTCTTCATCCAAATTTAATATTCCAGAGCTGCAAAAAAGTTCGAATCAGGTCATCAATAATGAGTTTTCTGTGCCGAAATGTTTTGTACAATATTTCAAAAATCAATGTCCACCCACACATGAACATTAATATCGAGAAACAGCCCAATACGCGGGTATTGTCTGCTACAGTTGGAGTGGCGCTGGCCGTCAGTATATTAATCTGCGTACAAAAAGCAATATTTCAGACTGTCGGCACTTGGAAGTCGGGGGGTAGCGTGGTATTGCCATGGTATTGCCGAATGACAATAACTCAGTTGCAGCGATCTGTCTAATACCGCATGCTGCTAACCACTGCACCATGCTCTAAAGACCATGGAAGGAAGGACCAATATTAAATACTTGGATTATTGGGTCCTTACCTGGACTTGAGGACCAAAAATCTTTCCGACACAAAGCGACTTTGTTTACCTTTCTTGGTCGCACATGTTGAAAAATATTGCAAGTCTTTTATGCAGTATTTGCCAAAAAATCAGCTAATTTTTATCTGTTTTTTCAGAGTTGTTCGCATAGTAAATGTTGTTCATATTTACGAGTACTGCAATGACCCCTTTTTAGGAAAGCACCATCTGTCGTTTAAACTGGGGTATTTGTTTGTTTGTAAGGAAATCTGTGTAAGTATTGATCTAATTCCGATATAATTTTTTCCACTGAGAGATAGTGATACTATCACAGAATGTATGGCTACTTTATATTCCGAAAACAATAACAGTTCCAGCAGAGTAAACTACGGCAGTGAAGACGCACAAAAGATCAAGTAACGTGGTACTTTGCAACCTTTTATATGTTCCAAGTAACAGCTTACGCCATGGTTTTCCATTTGTTTGTTGATATCGGTGTTTAATAACCCGTGGACATGTTCGTGATTGTTTCCCTATCGCCAGCTTACCTGCGTACCCACACACAAGTGTGTCAAGGATCATTTTTATGCGTAAATTGATTCAGTCGAGGAAATTGATTTTGCTTTCTTGGTACTTCAGTTACTTTGAATAGTAAATACATTTACTGTATTGGTCGGAACGGGAATTGCGTGTTATTTTTACATATTTCAGTTGTAGATTTTTGTTCACAGTTCTGTTAACCGACTTTTAAAAAGAGGATGTTCTCTATTCGTTTGAATGGTTTTTTTTTTGGTTTGTATTTTAGTCAGCGATATCTTCATCAAATGTTAACTAATTTTGGTTCTTTTTTCCAATAAACGAAAAAACAATACCAGAAATATCCGACTTCCGAATTTGTATATGTTATTTTATAATTATTTTTAGTATTTATTTACAGTCTATTATTTTTTATGGATATATTTATGATGATGGTAAGCAGAAATAAAATCATTCATGGTGAAGTGCACTAGTTTATTAAGAGGAAGACAAGAAGAAAGGGGATGGGAAGACCGCAGCAGGCAAATTGTTCCAGTCCTTTGATGTACGATGTACCTAAGCCCAGACTTTACGTAACAGCACCTTCCAGCCTTATACCTCAATGCCCGAATGCTAGACGCATCTGCTGCAGATTTACGCGCGGTGCGGTCCTGGCGCGCGCCGGATACGCTGCTGCTGCGCTGTTCACACTACCCGCACTTTTTGCAGCTCCTAAGAAAATGATTTATGGGGTTCCGTATCATGTTTGGTTTAGATAGTACGGTATTATGTGAAGAAATGAGGGGCGGATTGCTCCTAAGGTTTTTACCAACCTGGTTGTAAAGCGTAACTATATTTTAATATCTTAACTACGAAACATCAACACCTCTGCGGTTTTTCAGAAGAATGTTGAAAACCTGGCAAAATAAAATCCTAAACACTGCAATATTATGTCAATGTTACACACTGACCTTGATCTTAACCTAGTGTAAAACGGAGCTTCAATGCTAGGCCAGCTTATACTGGTTTTGTACCAGTTACGTGTAGCCTACCGTACATAAGTGGCAAAACAGAACTGTAAAACTAAAGCATGACATTTTGCTCTTGCTGACAACCGCAACTATGTAAGTCAGAGATAGTGTTTTTCCTTCAACAAAAGAAAAAACCAAACACAAGCTTACTTATAAAACTATTAACCTTCAACAAGGTCGTTCGACAAACATTGTGTGACGCCATATTGAGACGAATCCACGAAACACTCAGAAAGCCATAGCAGGACAATTTTAAAAATTGCGCGCCGCCACACCGCATTTTGCTAACATTTTCTTCATGGATGGGTTTTAATATTCGCTCCTTGTGCTTCGAGGGTAGAGCACACAGTGGTGATAGAACAGCGGACAACGAAAACGTACCTAAATATTTTGGATAAAAACTTTCAGCAATTAGCAAATAACTGCTCAGACAAAGGTACTTTATTTAGTTTTGTACCTACACATTAATTATTTTAGAAACCTTTTTAATTAATAGAGTCATGATCATTAAATAAAGAAGTTTTCTAAAACATAGATTCATTAATATAAACTTGTTTATTTGTCGAGAAAATTAACCATCAGACTTTAGTGAAGTGATAAAACAATCCCATCTTTGTAAGAATCTTAAAGTTGTTATTTTCCCAGAAACACTTTAGCAAATTCATAAGCAGGAGTCGTCTTTGTTTTTGATATCTGGAATAAAAATACAATATGAACATTCATACTTATGGTGAAAGTTACAGGATACAATGATGTTTTCGTAAAATGGCCTTTCAATAGGGTTAGACGAACTGAGAGGGATGTGTTGATGATTATAATTCCGTAAATAAATGTGTCATGGTCGCAAATCATATGTTAATAAACATAGAACCGGACCCTGATCTGCAAAATGCAAAAATCGCCAAAAACCAGTGAATTTCGCGAGCTACTCGTTTACCGAATTCCGTGAGAAACCAATCAAAACAAAAAAAAACAATATTAATTAGTTCCCAACTCCACAAACCGCTATCGCTTATGAGAGGTTACCCGCTGTCGCTTATCTCTGTGCTCCAACTGCTGCGTCTTGTCGAGTCGCTCGTAAAGCCATTCCACTCACTGCGACGCTATGCATTGTGCATTCTTTTGTCCTGTCATTCATTACCATGTCACCGTGCTTACTATGGAATGCTTGATGGGAAATTCCGAGAGTTTTTCTAACACCTTTCGTGTTAACCTACTTGGCATGTGGTTACTAATATTGAATTCAAATAGCATTGTGTCATTGTAGGTAAATTGTTATAAATCGCGGTGTAGGTATATTGCTCATGGCACCTTCGTTTTTTACATGGGAAATCAACAAAAGATTCCTCCTGCTCTTAGTGGAGCGAGAGTGTTAGATTTTTACTGATTAAAACGCACCTGCTGTGTTTCTTCAGTTGACCGTAAGTAATGTACTCATGTTTGAGTAAATAAATGATTATCTTATCTTACTTTTGCGGTCCAAAGCCACCGGTATCTCTTTCGACCAGTTCCGCAGTCCTATGGCGCCTTCATGTTATATGACTGCCCTCGGAAGCCAAAAACCGTATCTCAAAAATTTCAATAAATAAAAATTCTTATTTCAAGGCTCGTTCAAAAACCCCAAATCTTTAAAAAATAATACTATCACATTTACTTATTTTATAAATGCGATAGTAAGTTAGTAACTATGTTAATTAGTTTTGAAAGTGCAACTGAGCTGCTAAACCGATCTAAATTGAATTTGACCTAGATATAGCCTCGGTTACCGACATAGCACGAAGAATCACCAAACTAAAGTGGCAATGGGCAGGGCACATTGCTCGCAGAACAGATGGCCGTTGGGGCCGAAAGGTTCTGGAATAGCGGCCACGTACCGGAAGACGTAGCCTTGGAAGGCCTCCTACAAGGTGGACCGATGACTTGGTAACGGTTGCGGGAGTCCGATGGATGCGAGACGCACAGGACCGTTCATTGTGGCGACGCGGCTGAAATGATGATGATGATGATGATAGCCTCGGACCTGGAGAAAGACTTAAAATACGTTTTTTTCAACATTCATCGCGGGTGATGCGGCGAGCGAAAGTTATTTTTAAATATATTTTATGTCATATTTAAGACTTCAAAATTCGTTTTCTCAAAACTCACTTATATTGAGTTACCGCTTTATGGCGTTTAAATTCTCTAAATTCGTTTGAAATGGTCAAAATAGTAAAGTTTACTTAATTATCATTTTGAATTCCGCATCAATACGCGTCAAAAGCCTAGACTTTAGATTTAGAATAGAATAAGCTAAACTGGTTTTCGAAATTTCGTGAAAAGATATAACAGCAAACCTAGAACGTCTAGCAGGTCCGGTGATAGGGTGGCGCTGTTGGTGAACAAAAGTACAGATACTGTCCCAATTAAATCATTCCACGGAGTATGTTAAACCTTCGTGAAATTCAAAAGAAACTGCCAATAATAAAATGTCTAAAATAATGGCGTCATATGTGGTGTCATGTACTGGTCATGAATACCCAGGTAGGAATCACTTACTTATGTTAAAAATATCGCTTTCGCTAAGTTTATCACTGTGGTGTCGCCCTCGTTTCAACACATTCGGTATTACCCGCGCGTCGCACATTTGGTGGCGGGTGCAACGCATTCTTCTGAAGCGTCACTCATTCATTACCATAACTGGGAAGTAATGGAAATTCCGCACGATTCTCTGATTGGCGGAGCGGAAAATATTGTTTGAAATATGTTGTGCTATGTGGTTGATGTTTTTCATAAGATGTTTTTCCTCTGCTACTATTGTGGTTTTATTGAGAAAAAATATTGTACTTTTTGATCCTTTTATCGTGACTGCGATCCCACCTGATGGTAAGCTTGTGATGCAGTCGTTGATGGTGAGGCGCACTAGTTTATTAAGCGCCTATGCATTCTAGCTTTGAAGTCACCTAAATTATAATCGGATGGGAAGACCGCAATAGACAGATTGTTCCAGTCCTTCGATGTACGCGTTATTAACGACGAGGCAAAATGATTAGTCTGGACTGTAGAGGTTTCTACAATGTTGGCGTGAATACTCGCCGTACGTCGGGTCCTTCTGCCTTTTTTGGCTTTTATAGGCATCAAAATGTTTGTTCGATGTCAGGCGCTTGATGGTTGGTGAAAAAGCCATCCTAACACATTGCGAAAACAACTACTTACTTATGGGCACCCAGTTTTTCGACAAGGAAACATGATAGCTACTTCATAGTACAAACATTTAAGAATGAGGTTGTAGCAAACAGATGACGCAAACATACTCATAAGTGTTTTTCTACTGAGAATCAACATAATCATTATTACATTAATTAATTAGTATGTGTTACCTAAGTGACATTAATAGCTGCCATCACAATATACCTAAGGAGCCACAATTCACGGTCACCTCCAACCTGTTTGTTGACTGACCACGAAACGATAATAATAGCCATGTTTATCGCAACATTTATTGATAATTGATACGGTGACGAGTTTCCGCTCTCGTGAGAGATGACACGGACGCCATTCGCTTCCTGTTTGTATTGTTAAAACATTGTGCTATTTATGCGGATAGGTACAAAATTTTCTTTGTGTAATTGCGACGAAATAAAAATTGTTATTGCCATATTCCTTATTATAATATTATCATATACGTTTCTTACTTCCTGTTGTGCGACCACCGGTACGTGGTGGACAGTAGTGAACATCATACACCCTAAATGTTTTGGGAACACATTCATTGTGCGTACAGCTAAGGAGTGGAATTCTCTGCCGGAGATGCTATGCTATGTTTTCTGATAGCTACAACCTAGGGGTCTTTAAGTCAAAAGTGAATAGGTTATTTCTATGCAAGCGTGCTCCATCGTCAACCACATTATCGCTTACCAGCAGGTGAAATACTGGTCAAGCGCAAACCTATCCTAACCTTTTTTTTTTTTCGGTGGGAAAATCATCTTATGACATCCCCCGCCCTTGGGCGGGGCGGGAGATAGTGTCAGACTTTTACTGACTAAAAACCCACTCCTGTTCCTTCGTTGCCTTCGTCCCAAGACCCCGGGTTTCGCTTTCACACTACCCAAGGCCCCAGTAGGCTTCGACCCTGCTGGGCCCCTACGATTTGCTGACATCTCCCTGAGGCGCGCGTGGAACAATACGCGCCGTCGACGACTTAGACTCGGTCCGGACGGTTACCGGACGGTCGGACGGCGGGCTACCCATTGCTCGCCGTCCGCAAGCCCGCGCCTACGGTGGCCGGAAATCGGGATCGGAATCCCGGCGGCGACTTGGGCGTGAGGAGCGTTGCCTCACGCGATCGGCCGCCTCCTTTGCTAGCATTACTGCTTCGCAGAAGGAAGCGACCGCCTGCCACTCCTCCTCGCTACGGACCATGGCCTGTACCAAGGCCCGACGCGAGAGATCGCCGCCGCCGATCGCCCCCACGAGGACACGGCGTTGCTCTGCCCAAGCGGGGCACACCTCCACCGTATGCTCCACCGTGTCCTCCGGGCGGTCCACACAGTGGCGACACCCGGGCGTCGCTTCCGCACGAATCCGGTGCAGGAACTTCCCGAACTTACCGTGTTCGGTGAGAACCTGCGTCATACGGTAGGTGAGGACGCCGTGAGGTCTTTCCAACCACGCCTCAAAGAGGGGACTTACCGCCATAATTGTGGCGTGCCCAAAACCTATCCTAACCTAGGATTCCGTACATACTTACCTATGAAAACAGTTCAATTCCCGAATTGTGTTACGAAGATTTTTCCGAATCGTGTTTTTTTTTTTTTGGTGACGTAACTACAAATTTACAGTTTTAAGTTTTTTCATATACTTGTGCTATAATACCTTGGTTCATGCCAAATTTCAGGATTCTAGATCAACGGGTAGTACCCTATGAATTTTGATTCCTTTGAGAGTATCGATCGATATGTCTTCGCGTTCTCGAGATAAAGGGTCTTGACAGACAGACAGATGGACAACAAAGTGATCCTATAAGGGTTCCGTTTTTCCTTTTGAGCTACGGAACCCTACAAAGAATATCTCTGGAAGTCCTCATTCAATAACAAAAACAAAATCACTTATAGAAAACTTTTTTTAAAATTATTGATAGGCTCGCATTTGACCACTATCTCACCTGCACTGCACGATCACATGAAGTGTCAGAAACTAGGTATTTTTTACCTATGAAAAGCACGATGTTTATGTGTGAGACTAGTGCTACGAAGAAGCAAAAAGGTCGCTAGGTCTGTGTATTACGCTTATATGTTCCGACATTCATATTAAAATGCCTAAGTATCTTCATAATTATTTTCTGCAGCCTCAATCGTATCGTCTCACGGGAAACCCCGTCTCCATAGTCCTCTATCACAGCCCATCATAACGTGATGACTGCTATCATATAATCACGCTAATTTGTCATACCATATGATTGCATCTGGTATTATTCCCCGTCACGCTCACCGATCAAGGACGTACATTATGAAGCTATGGCGTGATATTAACTATCGTTTGTCGTGGAGATTTTCTTAAAATAGATTGTATTTTTATTGTCATGTTTTAATGTTTTGAAGTGCAGTGCTAAAGGTAATACAGAAGGTGGGCCTTAGTTCTGATTTCATGTTTAAATATGAACATATCTAAGGTTACAAGATAAAAGATAGAAAACACATTTATTCAGAAAAGAAAGATATTACAAACGGGCTGATCTTCAAAACAGCTTCTGAGATTTCTTTTTATATGCTTAGGCTCTCATTCGACCACCATAATTAATAATAAAAAAAAGGAATAAAATCCCAAAAACATTTTATTCGACCTGAGAATTGAACCTAGGACTTTATGCTTAGCAGAAACAGGAGCGCTTGTGTCAACTGGACCAATGAGGCAGTTAATAGATTATAGGAAGACATAACCAAAAGTGTTCCTTCGTCGTCCGTATCCAAGGACCACCAGCCATTATCCTAAATATACAGTCACCTACTCTAAACAAACCCTGCTAACGCACAATATTAAATCACCAGAGATAATACCCTAATAAACAAATGCGCACAAAAGCAGCCCCGATCAATCACAGACAAGAATTAACGTTGCAGCCGCATATACTGTACATACAGCAACACATATACCTAACATTACCAATATTGGTTGAGCTCCTACCGTACAGACAGTCGATACGATGCGAGGTCAGCTTATACTGAAAATGTAGGTATACCCAGCTTTAATGTCGTTAAATGTACAATACGTAGGGTATAATGGCGCGTGCGTCGGAGCGGAAGTGACGTCGACATGTGACGTAGTGACGTAGCTGGCTCATTTCCGGTCGGCAGCAATACCCGCGAGCGATTGCCCGGTTTTGATTTACTTGGAGCTCTTACTGGAGAGGCTGTGTTAATTGGCGCTAGATAGCGATACATTCATTGCTGGAAAAAAAATTGGTTTATTTGTGTTAAATCTCTACAAGCCGTGAAAGCTTAGGTACGTTTAACTAAACTTGCGTTCAATCAAGGCTCGAAGTGAGCCTTGTGTGCATTTTTCCGGATGAAAAGGGTTATAGCTATCAGGAAATACTCCAGCAGGGAATTCCACTCCATAGCTTAGCTTTCTATTAGTTTATTCATTCTTATGGATCATCAGGTTGTACTATTCGCGATGACCTCTCCACCTACAAATAAAGAATGTCGTCACTTTGACCCTTTATCTAACTCAATTAATTTACAACAAGTAGGTATGAGTGTGTCACAATTCAAATAAAATAGTGACACAACAAAGTCACACATTTAATAAATACACAGTGGTCCACAACTAAAACAAATGCTCATAAAAAAGTGATAACACAAGATAAGTGCGAACAACGTTAGTATCTCCACATAAACACGTCCACACACGAGTAAATCATCCTGGCTACAAAACTTTGCCGAGCTGCATTTATAAAAGGCACAATTTCGTGAGCTCACGTACCCTCGTATATTTTGCCGTGTATTGAATAACGTGCAGGGATGGAATGGGATGCTGGGGGATGCATATATCAAGACTAATTCTGGAGATAGGAGCAGGGGTTTGGTAATAGAGCATGCTGCTGACTTTGGGAGATCTAGTGTTAATTTTAAGAGGTAAAATCTTTGCTACTACAACGACTGAATTTTCCAGAAAATGCCTTCAAGCATTTACTATTCAATTGCACAACCTAAGTGCTAATCCTCTAAAATATCAACACCTTCAGTCACTGCATAATAAGCCAACAGCGTAGCGTTCACAAGCCAACAGACATCAATATTTCCAGCATCATCATTATCGGGCTGGAATTATCCACTGCTGGGTATAGATCTCCTTTTTTATGCCATCCTTCTCCGTCTCTTGTGTCCTTTATTAACTTTATTTTGGGTGCCCTATTCATAATTAAAGCTTTATAATATCTTCATGAGAACTAGTTCAAAACTCCTAATCCGGCCCTGCTGCGTTATTGTCTGGGGTCGCTTGGACCGAGACAGATAGTTGTTATAAACTCAGTTGGACTGTAATGTCACCTTAGTTTATTTGCGCAGTGATAAATGTGTACTGTCTCACTTGTTGCGCCGTCTTTGTTACTTTACGCTCCTCCGACGTACAAGGCTCTTAAAGTCAGTCAGTCAGTTGGGCTTGATCCCACTGAAAAATTAAAATAAAAGAGTTTTCGTATCAAAGGACCAATTTGAATACAAACAGTACTAAGTAATATTTGATTTAGATACTCAAATTTCCAAAAAAAAATAATACAAAAAACACAAGACTGAACAAAAAATTCATAAAGTAAAAATGCGACAAAACGACCTAACACGACGTAACTTGGCTGAATTACGATTTCTACCCGAACTAATACACATATTCATCCTATCCAACATAGAGACATTAACAATAAGGGATCCAAAATAACTCTGTTCAAATCCACAAACTTCAGGCGGATTAACTAATGGGGATTTGTGCCTGATGTACAAATTACTATCCATTATTCAACGACATCCCTAATATATTCGATCTACGAAGGAATTGACGCGTCACACATTCACAACACATTGAAGACGCACTACGACTATCAGAATTATTTACCAGTTGAAAATATATGAGATTTTAAAGTGAGAACAACAAAGAATGTTTTCAGCAGCCACTTGTCGTGTAAGTGGCAACAAACAATCGCGGGTAAGACGAAGCGACTCGTCACCACGTGCTTATTGCATTAGGATTTCCAGTAAACTTCTAAATTCACTACGAACTTGTCTAAAAGCTTGGAAACTAAATATTGCAGTTGGAATTGAATTGGATTTCTCTTAACAGTCCATTAACGATAGAAACTACTTTAAAACATGGCGGATGTTGTTACGTTAAACCTTCAATATCGCATTGTATATTTATTGAAAGCGTTTTACACTTGTTTGGAGAGCAGAAATTAATAAAAAAAATATGCTATAGCTTTTTAATTCCTTCATAATTACAATTTGCAACACCAAAATAGTTCTGAAGATTTTTCATCCCCCATAAAAATACCAACTCTCCCCGAAGTCCACTGGCAGCATCAGACCTCCTAACCATCAATGTTGCTCAAACAAAGCCGTCAAACCGCTCCTCAGTTTGATAGCATCAGTGTCAGTCTGGCTACCTGTCTGATTTGCATGAGAAACCACTGAAGCTAGCAAAACAATGCCTGTCGATGATCTGACGTGATACCACTGCTGATACACTTGTGGAGCAGCGATATGAGGTTTATATTGAAGACAGGATAGTGTAATGGTAGTGTGCGATATAGTGCTCTTAGGATATTTGATGATGATTGTCTTTTATATTGGACTTTCTATGTAAGGTCTTGGTTTTTGGAAATCATCTGTCTTGAAGGGGGTTTGCCTGTCCCTCACCATGTTTCGACAAATACAATAAAAAGGCAAAAGTAAAATGGCATAATTAACTATAATTCGGCGGAAAGCCGGCCTCCAACCTTTTCTAACCTTTTGCTCCTTCCCTCAACGCGAAAAGTTGGCTCGAACCCTTGCGACTTTAAAGACCAAAAATATATCGTGCGCATTCCGCTCATCCTCGCAAATATTTGCGAACAATTAACAATCGGGTGCTCGCAAATAGAACAATATCTTTGGCAAATAGAGCCGTATCTCAAGTGAGATAACTGGATCCGTGGAGTGCACCGAGCCGCCGCCCGCCGGGAGGGTTCGTGTCCATTGTCCGCTGCCGGCGCGCGGCGCCGCGGTGCCTTTGTTTGTCAGTTCGTGTTGACTAGGATTTGATGAAGTTAAAAGGTGATAACATTATTTGATTGCTGCTTTATTTCTTCCTTGTTAAGTTTACGATCTGTCTTCGACTTTATGATCGATTTCTCTCTATGAGTCACAATGAAGTTATTGGTCCTAAAGAAAAGAGAAAGAAAAATGTGTATTTAATACGTACATTATTAGTAAAATGCTTACACAAGGTCTAACTAAAAATAACAACACATATGAAAAAATACGAAGTCGATAAGGCCTAACTAATGCGCGGGAAGCATTTGCCATCAATTTCTGCTATCTCTCCTACGCACGCGTTTTGCGTATGGAGCTGGACAGAAACTACAGAACTCCACTAGCTATATTATGATGCATACCAACACACCTCTTTTGCTTCCAGCCCCGTTACGAGAAATTACACGTTAACCAATCACGTTTCAATCTGTAGACGCCAACCACCTTTTACTGTATTTAGTTCCATAAAATATTAAAAAAAATGTGCCAGTACCAACTGCAAGCCTTAGTCACCGTTCTTCTCTCTGGTCTCTTTTTTCGTCTTTCAAACGATGAAGCGGCAAGTCCTAAAAGAGATGGTGGTGGAGAAGTGATCAAGCTTCTTAAGACTGGTCCAAAATCGCAATAAATCTTAAACAAATCGTCCAATTAAGAAGAGTGTAAAACCAGTGAACAATGGAGCTGTATCACAGCACACTGCTCCCAAGTGGGTCAACAGCGCACTAACTTAGACCACCTGTCGTGGGCAGAATGCTAAACAAGACTCAGCTCATACCTAGTCCACACAGATTTGTGACGGCTTGATAGCTCAACGTGAGCTCAACATCTGGCAGGTGAGACTTTTTCACACGTAAAGTTGCTACTATCTCACCTGTCGATAAGCGATGATTTCGTAGACGATGGAGCACGCTTACATAGAAATATTGATTCACTTAGAGACCCTCAGATTATAGCAATCAGGAAACAGAGCCCGTCTCCTCCTGTACGCGTAATGAAAGTATTCCCAAAAGGTTTAGTGATTACGGGTTCCTGTGGTTACCATGCCACTATGTACATGTAATTGGTTTAAGAGTACAATTATAATTATAGAAGACGAAGAATCAAAACAAGAAACTGTAGCAGTTACCAAAAAACTGGGCAAGTGCGAGTCGGACTCGCGCACTGAGAGTTTCGTACAAACTTACCTTTGAAAACAGTTCAATTCCCAAACCGAGTTAAGAAGAAGAAGATTCTAGGTCAATGGGAAGTACCCTTTTTTTTAAGTGGGAATATCATCTTATGTCAAATCTCGCTCTTGGGAGATAGTGTCAGACTTTTACTGACTAAAAACCCACTCCTGTTCCTTCGTTGCCTTCGTCGCCTTTGTCCCAGGGCCCGGGTTTCATTTTCACACTACCCATGGACCGACCCTGCTGGGCCCCTACGATTTGCTGACATCTCCCTGAGGCACGCGTGGAACAATACGCGTCGTCGACGACTTGGGCTCGGTCCGGACGGTTACCGGACGGTCGGACGGCGGGCTACCCATTACTCACCGTCCGCAAGCCCGCGCCTACGGTGGCCGGAAATCGGGATCGGAATCCCGGCGGCGGTAGGGGCGTGAGGACCATTGCCGTTGCCTCACGCGATCGGCCGCCTCCTTTGCTAGCATTACTGCTTCGCAGAAGGAGGCGACTGCTTGCCACTCCTCCTCGCTTCGGACCAAGGCCTGTACCAAGGCCCGGTGCGAGAGTTCACCGCCACCGATCGCCCCCACAAGGACACGGCGTTGCTCTGCCCAAGCGAGGCACACCTCCACCGTGTACTCCACCATGTCCTCCGGGCGGTCCACATAGTGGTGACACCCGGGCGTCGCTTCCGCACGAATCCGGTGCAGGAACTTCCCGAACTTCCCGTGTTTGGTGAGAACCTGCGTCATGCGGAAGGTGAGGACGCCGTGAGGTCTTTCCAACCACGCCTCAAAGAGGGGAATTACCGCCATAATTGTGGCGTGCGCAATGGGAAGTACCCTATGAATTTTGATTCCTTTGAAAGTGTCAAAGTACACGTTTTTGAGATATGCACGGCAATATCGTTTTTTTTTTTTCGTTAACTCAGCATTTTGGTTTTTTTACTTAAAGCAGTAAGTGGTTTAAATTTCAACTCAATACCTCCACGCGTTCCCGAGATAAGGGCGACAGGACAAGGGGAGGACAGACAGATGGACGGAGAACAAAGTGATCCTATAAGGGATCCGTTTTTTCCTTTTGACGTACGAAACCCTAAAAATAACTTAATGATGCGGAAATAAGTGTAAAATAAGATTTCTTGAAAAAGTCTCTGTATAAAGAAGATCCATTTGTCGACAAATCTACTTTTTTTCTTCCTGTTTTATTAAATATTTACATTGGAAAGGGACTTTAGAAACAGAGCCTGCAGCTATGTTTTCGGAGAGATATTTTTTGTTTTTCGAAACTGTGACGTTCAAATCGTAGTTAAAAACCAATAAGTTTTTAAAAGCTTATTAGAACAAATTACATTTGGTTAACATTCAACGAAAGCTGCTGTCTATCCTACCTAGCAGTGTGTCTCGTCCAGACTCAACACGAACTTAGAGTGATGTTTAAGCTAACAGTCTGCCCAGTCTCCCGACTCCGGACTCCAGACCTGCACCGCTCCAATATTATCCAATTTAAACTTCCCCGAAACCTAGCGCATTAAGTTACACTAGAAAAGAAGTTCAGATTATAATCTCCGAAGGTTAGATCATTTAGTTATTCAATAAACCTCTCAAAGTATGTTTTTGTAGCCAAATCAGATAGGTGTTTCGTAGAAAAGTGCGAATATCGTGATCAGGCGTGGTACAGAATATTTGAGTGTGATGGTTTATTACAAAAATATTTCTGAAATAAGTCTTTATCTACTAGTAAGTCTTTCCCAATCTAGCCTTTTCCCAACTGGCTTAGGGTCAGCTTCCAGTCCAACCGAATGCGGCTGAATACCCGTGTTTCACATGTAGAGTCTGCCTATCAGACCTCCACAACCCAGTTACTGAGTGACACGATAGTACTTGGATAACCTGATGGTTATCCATCCGTCCCTTTCTAGCGTCTGACTACTTTCAACGACACGACTATCAAAGATCTAATACGAATCAGAACCCAGACTAAGGCTTTACGTGATTTCCGAGGCACGGGGTTAAAGTAAAGAAGAAAAGTACATATGAATTGAAAATTTCACATTGGTACTTGTCCGATTTCGAAGCGCATGAAAGGCGGGTGTCTTAACCACTAGCCAATCACGACATTACCTAAGCAAGGATCATATTTTATAAAAGGCAGTTTATATTTCAGTGTAATAAATATTTTTGTTATGAATATTTGTATTTTTACAGCTGTACTGGTCAAAACAAAAGTGTTTACGACAATGCCTTTCATATGAAACAAAGACTTTTAGAATAAATATTCATTAACAATGAAGCAGACATCAATCGATCAGAAAAGAATATTGCAACAATGAAAATAAGTCACATAAGGTTAAATAAGCGACATATGAACGCTGAGCCGAAACTACTGGGTACAGGAACGTGGATTATTGCATAATATAGCCATATTTATGATGTTGGCGAGCACTGACAAGGAAAATTCAACTTTCAAAGGGGATATTCGTTTGTATGCAAATTTCTATTCTTTGGACTACTTGAAACTTAGCATAAATAGTAACTAATAATAAACTAAGTAAATAATTAAAAAAAAAAAATTTTTTTTTTTTTTTCTTAACTACCCCTATAAAACGAATTAGGTGGAGTTAAAGATTGTATGGGAAAATCTTATTCCTTGGGTTAATAAACTTGAAACTTGGCACAAATTCTAATCAAAATAACAATTATTATTAGTTTCTCATAACTATTCTCTAAATACGGTTTAAGGGATGTTAAAGTTTTAATCTTTTATTTTTTTATGCACCTGCCATGTTTTCTCTTCACCACCCTTGGTTGACTGGTAGAGAATGCCTAAGGCATTAAGTCCGCCTTGACAAAATACTAGTTAAAATAAACAACACAATACACCTTTGCAAAAACGAAACAATACATGTCATTGTAGCTAAACAGGTGCGTCAAAGGTATATTTAATAAACTAGTGCGCCTCACCTTCAACGATTGCATCACTGCTTACCATCAGGTGGGATCGCAGTCAAGCACTAGTTTATATTATATGAAAAGAAACGTATTCATTAAAGGAGGTTTCAATCATAACACCCTCCAAAACTACGTCTTAAGCCGACCATAGAGTCATAAGCCTTTGCACTCAGTAATCCCCTTAATCAATGCAGCGTTGATCCCTGCACCCACGAGTGAGGCCGCCAGGCAGCGCTAGCATTACAGTTGATACTTATTTAGGTGCCGACAGCAGCTTACGGCAAAATTATGGGCGCTTTTGTTTCTGGTCGAATTTTTAATATCTCCGGGATCCCCCGCCTCTGTTGTGTCCCTGGGCCTTTATGTTTCGTTATCCGAGGTTTACGCTAAGCTCAGGTAAGTTAGTAGTATTAACATCTTAGATATTGTTAGCGAATGTTGTGGCAATTTTGGTTAGAAACTCCTAAATATTGGTTAGAGCTGTGGTCAGGAGCGCGCGATTTTAAACACCACAAGTTAGGTAAGATGTACTCGGATCAACTGGTTCTGCGGTCTCTAATGGGATCACAGATGCCACTACATAATATATTCGATTTTATTTTGATTGCAAAGAAAAAACATCTAGTAATAAATAGCCCTTATACGCCTACGTATAATATTCCAAAACTACATCAACACAAAATTCCTTAACAAAAAGGGAAATATTCTCACCATCATAAAAATGATTTAAGCGGGTTACGTCAAACCCTTAAATTTTATGACGGACCAAAGTTCGATTCCCGGGCGACGCTAAAATGTAATGTACAGATATAAGGCAAATAGTCTGCGTTCGGAACGACAGGTGCTCTCTCTGTGTTCGTTATTTCCGAAGCAAAGCGTTTCACTATAACCGCTGAGACGGGCTTTTATGAAAAAACTTCAAGCGATCGAGACCAGCTCGTCTAATATCGCCATCTAGTGGCATTTTCCTGAACTATGGTAATGTAAGCAACAAATTATAATGAATCTCAAGCGTAACTCTTGCCAGTGAACTGTTACTAGATCAAGAATGAATGGAATGGATTTTAATGTCCAATTTTATATATTCGCACGTACTGAATTTAAGATTTATTTTACATACTCATTTATATTATGTGGAAAATGTTGTTGGTTGTGCATTTATCTCATTTATTGTATTGTTTACTGTAAAATTTTAATGTATCACCGTTGGTTTTCCCAAACAAATAAAATAAAATAAGAAAATATAATTAAATTGTATGGTCCTTGTATTAGAGTAGTTGACGTTTTGACGCGCTTCGTGAAGACATGCGCGACCGCGCGAACGCGACGTACTTTATTTATTTATTTATCGTATCGCACCTGTCTACAGGAGCTTTAAGTGCGTACGAGATCAGTTCACAGAAGTTTTAAATAAGAGGTATTACATAAACACAAAACCATACCAATAAATAAGAACCGCGGGCTCTGAATACTCGTACATGGCCTCGTGTCTTCCCTCGGGTGTAGTGAGAGCCGATAAAGATGGAAGATCCGCCCACCCTTTACGACAAGGAAATATTACTGAGAAGGTTCCGTGTTGTTTGCAGAGGTTTAGGATGTGACACGTCTGACTCTTTTTCCTTCAGTCATTGTCTAATGCAGGTAACAACAGTCTCCAAAGGACAGGATGATTGCTAGAGAAGAAAATGGGTACCTACAAGCTAATTTAAAATTTTTGGAAGTTCTTGGATTTTTTTGAGTGAAGTTCAATGGCAAATGTTTTAATTATTCGCAAATTGGTTCCTAGTGGTTATTGTGATGTGAAATTGGTGTTGTTTTGTATCTCAGAATCTTAAATGATTCGATACGAGGCGAAATGAAAAAAATTAAAGGTCACGACAAAACGAAGCTGAGAATTTCATTGTTGTGAACTTCCTCAGCAAAGCTTGCCGGGAATGTTGACTCGATTTAAAAAAAATAGGTTTTTCAAACTTAACTCTCACTTAGTTTTGATTGGCTAAGGGCGGACTTCTGAATCAAATATTATGAGAAGAACGTCTCAAAGGTTTTCAGACTAAAGTAAAGTTTGGGAATACTCAAGTTTAAATACTTAAATCACAAATTGGGGGGTTAATGCTTTTCCGGAACCGTAATAAACCAAATAACTGGTTGTTTAACAAAACCTATATTTTTAGATAGTGAGTTTTTCTGTACAAAGTTCTTACGTTTTTACTGTAAATAAAGTGTAAAAATAGCGTTGGTGTAGAAAAAAGGTCGTTGCCAAGAAATATCTTCAGCGACTTTATGTGCTGCGATTTTTATAATAACTTTTCCTATGACGTCGGCTGCATGTAAAACCACAAAATGACGAAGCACAGAAGGGCCACAAAAGTGGTTTTTATGCAGCGACTTTGTTATTTTTAGTGTTTTTTTTCCGTACTCGTGTACATAATACCTAGTGTTTTCATTTAATATGTAGGTAATCAAATGAACACTGTATTACTTAAATAGGCATTTACCAAAGTGCCACTCTAACATAAATATTTGTTAAGTGTAGGTACACTTACACAATAAATATATGTTGTTTCAAGCGCACTTTTGAGAACGCAAAACGAGCGCCTATCTAAAACGCAAAAAAACAAGGTATTTTGAACCTACTGTTGATGAACCCACGGTGTTTGGCTGGTACTTCGGACGTTTTCTCTTATGCGGTATTATCCTATATTTAAGAGGTTAAGAGATATTAAAGAAAATCCATTTTTGAAGATTGCTTTATATTATTACAGAGACTTAGCTTATTCAAAATCAATAATTCGGTTATTATTGATTTTGAATTGGCATTCTAATGTTGTATAGACTGGATCTTTTATATCAATCTGTACAGTGACTATCTCCGGAAGCGAGAGTAATGCTAATTATTTTCCCACAGACTAGGATTAAAGGATCTGCTTCGCAGTTCAAATACATAATCAGCTGCTTTTGTACTTAGGCGCGTATTCAATATGAAATTATTGTAGTTAATACAGAACTGTTGAAAAGATGTATGGATTGTGTGAAGAGCGATATGAGAGAAAAGGATGTTAGTGATAGCATGTCGAGTGACAGGGCAGAATGGAAGAAAAGACGTGTTGCGCCGACCCCAAATAACACGGGACAAGGGCAGGAAGATGATGATGAGTTAATACAGAACCGTGTTCACTAACTTTGGATATGTTTGATCTTTGGAAGCTCTGTAGGAGTATGTTACTGATACTATGATAATTCGAGTTTATTCTGTTATGCAATTCAGAACACCACATTCAATTATAGGACAATTTACTTTCACAAAAATCTATCAAGCGAATGAATTGAATGAAAAAGCTATCGAATTTTTCGGAACATATTTTTGTTCCCTAAATTCTTTGGCTTGCAATTACAAGTGCGACACATATGCTATTGAAAACAGCCGTAAAAGTCATTACGCTATGTAATTGCTTCCCGGCGCCTGTTTGTTCTGTGTGTGACCTGTAGGTGCCCGCAAATTACCAGCGGTTACTGTTACGAGTTGCGAGCCGTTTATTGGAAACGTGCTGCTCAATGGAGCTCCAAGATTTCCGCCATTTAATTATTTTAAATAGAGTTCGAAGTGGGTGACTGGCACGCGCCGCTTTTTGGGTCGTTAAGAGTTTTTTGTTTTGACTGATTTATGTGGCGAGTAGTTATTTCAAACATATAAGACATAGACGTAAACACAGATAATTTAAAAAAAGACTATTATAGTATTCATTAGTAATGTGTGTACACCCAATATTGTTGAGTAGGCTATAATATTAAACATTATAATACCTTTTTTATTAATATTTGTATGTTACTTACTATGGCAGAACACAGATACACTTATAAATATTTTGTAACATATAAATTGTACCTGTGTGCACATCATCTTCCTGCCCTTGTCCCGTTTTTTTTGGGGTCGGCGCAACACGTTTTTTTCTTCCATTCTGTCCTGTCATTCGTCTTGCTATCACTAACTATATATATATTAAATTGAATATTGATATTGAATTGAATAGAACTTGGAGCTACTGGTAGTGGCAGAGCGATGTAATATGATTAATGGTTCATTAAATGCCGTGTTTTGTTAGATATATGTCTGCACAAATGGTCCAATATGATAAGTCATTTTTATAGTTATAAAAATTTACGTGGCAAATTACTACAGGAAAGTTAAAAGAAAAGAGAGGAAATAATGGTTACCTAGACAATAAATATATTTTTGTAACGAAAAATACATTTGCTTTTTAATGGTATGTTATAAAGAGATGATGTTATAGAATAATCTATCACAGTATATCACAACTACTACTGCGGGTGTTAACTGCTCAGTGGAAATTAATGTTTTCAACTTGCAGAAGATTTTCAGAACCGTTTGATGACATAACCCAATCCGTCTGAACCCAAAACTTCAGTGTAACTTATCATAGTTTAACTAAACAATATGACCCAATCCATCCACTTAGATCTAACCAAACCCGTATAATATTGGCTAGTCCCTTAATTTGATCAGCTTACCCACGAAAGCAAATATCTTCGTTTGCAATGGAAACTAACCGGCGGCGGCCATGCGGCGCACATTCATTATTAACGATATGAAAATGCAGGTGATCTGCATAGTACCGTGGATCTCGGCTGATCACCATTTGTTACTATCATTGTTTACCGGAAATTGTATTGAGATTGATTACGTTGTAATCATGGGTTTGGTAAAGTACTTACCTACTATCAAAATCCTTTTTTTTATTTTATTTCGCATAAACCTACGTGGGCACTTATAAAACGTCAGAAGCTAGTGCACGGTTCCAGGCGGAGAAGAACCGGCAAGAAACCCCAAAGAACTCTTTTAAAAAAAAATTAAATTTATGATTGCGAAACAAAAATTGTCCTCTCGTTTCTCCAAATATAGTATTAAGCAAAATGTAAAATCATTTTTTTTTTTACGATTTCTATGGAGTTTCTTGCCGGTTCTTCTCCATAGTTCCGCATAAAAAAGTGGATCGGAATAGAAAGTAGTCTATGACTCCGCGGAGTTTACAATGTTCTTACATCCATATTATAAAAAAACAGGCTATATAAAATGCTTATATTCCTGAATCAAATAAAGTTCTTCTCCATCACAATACCAACAGAAGAAAAACTTACATATGTTTAGTGAAGTTTCACTTATTTTCACTCTAGAGAGTCTCGGTAGGTCGGATGTTCTCCAGATGCTCTGCTTTTCTACGTCGAGAGATAGGTATACTGCGACGTACAGCGATGCACGATGGAGCGATAGAGAGCGATGTGGCGATGACTTTACAAACACATTACCATTTAATTGTCACTGCGACGTCTTGCTACAGTTTTGTTAATTGCATCACAGAATAACTTTGTTTTAGCATTAACTAGTTTGTTTGTTTAGGTCTCACAAAGATATAACCTAGGACTGTTCTATTGAGTTTAGATTATGCAAATGTGTATAATTTGGATCTCCAGTGGACTCCGCAAATCAGCAAAATTTAATTCAAGGTTTTAGATACTTCACATTCATATCATACCAGTGTGCTCGCTGCTTAAACTTGTAAATTATTACAAATATTTGAAATAGAACTCTGAAACAAGCTAATTAGAAACAATTCCCTTTCAGCAAATTCTGTCTAACCCCTAACCCAATATGCATATTCCCCTCAACAATCGCCCATCTCATTCAAACAATAATAGTTACAAAAGCTTTCAACGTTGGTATCGAGGGATCCAACACAATCTCGACAGTGCAAGATATACTAAGTTATAATTAAGTACAAAGCTAAGAACACACTAATTACAGATAATGGCAGCAATACCAAATAACATACATAGGTCAGAAGGGCAACTCCATACAACGAGCGATAACGCACGTACACATAGACACGTGTCTGCATTCAGTGAGTGCAAGCGCATTTGCAACTTGCATTTTTGTGAATTATATGCCAGTAAACATTGCTCTGGTAACTGAATGATTGGGATAGTATAAACGATGACATCCCGTCTACTCCAGCTGTCCATTGAGTCCAGTGCTGCATTGGACTCAATAGATGTCTGATAAAAAAAGTTAACATTCCACTTCTACACATTCTAGTGCACAAAGTGGTTTACCATCAGTGGCTACTTCCAGGCAAGCGTGCTCCATCGTCGACCACAACATTGTATACCATCAGGAGACATTGTGGTCAAACACAAGACAATCATTAACAAAAAAAAAACACAAAAATAAAACCACGTTAGATACATGCTTGTGTACACACCCATTGATGATGATTGATTTTTTTTTTACGTATCTCCCAATATATGCGTGTATTTTTGCACTTTTTACGGGTTACCCTTCTGTATTTATTCATTTTGTGGTAAGTAGTGCACGCGGTTGATTGTGTTACCGTTTAACTTGTACTTAGGCAACTTAACTCGATGAGGCGAACTGAGGCAATAACTTAGTATTAAGCTTACATACTCGCACATAAGCTGAGAATAGTATTGAGATCTTGAACTGTACTGCACACGGATTTAAATTCTGTTTCGTGTGTATTTTGGGAATAGTCTTAAAACTTGGCGGGAGTTTGGTATGGTTCTTTATACTTTGCTTGATAGTTTGTTAAATGCAGCCATGTTACAATACTGTTGCGGGATCGTCGAAGAGTTACCGCGGCCCTGGAACGCAAAAGAAAACCGAATCAATAAAAGCTCTTCCTCTGGATGCACCGAGAGAGTGTCAACTTTCTGTCAGTTCCATCCAGAACCGTAGAAGTTTACTATTTCATTATTTCCCAGCTTTAAAAAAAAACATGTTACAATTTAGGGCTCTTTGTAGTCTTGAATATGTAGATGGTTATTATATAAAAAATAATTATTAAATACCTCAGTAAAGACCCTAGAGAAGTGTAAACTCGACAGACTGCCTAATTAGTGACAGTATCGTCAATCACGATTTCCCTTTTATCAATTTCCCAATTTAAAACGGCTACAACATAAAACATTTCAATTTCACCTCTAATAAGCAAACACCGACAAAAAATACTTGACTCCAACTAGATAGCGATCTACCGTTTACGTAGCGTTTGCTACAGAACGTTCAAACGTTCTGTAGCAAATCGCGGGCATCGAATCCAGCACGATCCCTGCTGTTCCCGTAAGCCGACAACAGACATGCTAAGCCCCTCAAAATTACTTGTGGCAAGTTTAAATTGCATTGGTTTGCCATTCTAGACTAGGGCCCAGGGAAGTGAGACCTCTCAATCTAGAGACTGAGAGAAGGTCTCACTAGCCTGGCCCGCCACCGTAGACAAGCAGGATCCGTAATTTTAGTTTTGTGGTCACATTCAGAGAAATTCGTCAACGTTGGTTTGGGACTGAGAAAAAATGATAGTGGAATAATAATAATAATAAAAGAGATCAATTTATTTGCTGCAATATTAATTTTGAAGAATTGTTAAACCTGCAATAATAACCGACACACCCTTTAATTTTTTTTTTCAATTCATTAATGAAATCCGTATCGAAACGTATTTAAACGTAAACATATAAAATTAGAATGACATATTTTATAAACGATGTAGGCTTCTCTCATGTCACCTCGTGGTGTGTGAAGACGGAACCCATTCACTACACTTTTCTTCATCAAACGTCCCTTTTTATTCGTTTCACAGAATATAATCAAAGCCGAATAATTATAAGCGTTGAACATGTTATGGTATCAAACACATTAGCTCTCGGTCGACTGCTCCGAGCGAGGCGTTAGCATTGACACGTTTGGAAAAATGATATGATACAAAATGTTTATATTATGAAGCGTTTGATCACGAAAAACGTGCACAAAGGTACCCGCGAAGTGTGGAATAAGATCATAATAATTCGATTTTAGATGTGGCAATATACGTGAATGATTAAAAAAAGAACATTTTTATTCAATAAATGTTTGTATGTCTTACGTAAGTATAGTCTAAGTTCTTATCTACTGATTAAATCATATGTCAATGTCGACCCTACCTATAGGTAAGGCTTCTTATGTGATTACTTTCAACTTCATTCGGATGATATTGGGGAACAGTAAAAGTACCGAATATTGAGTATTACCTACTAGTGAATTGGTGATCCTATTTTTGAAGAGGAAAGACAAAATTTGGTATAAAACCATTCTATTACTGCTTCACAAGTGTCAAAACTCAAACAATAAGTTGCAAACTGTAGCTACGAATTCAAATTCTACAGTATTCCATCAAATTGTCGCGGCAAATCCGTCCGTATCACTAAACAAGCGCTTTACCCTGGATCTGGGCGCCTAAGCTATAAATTCGTTAGTTCTCGCACGTTTCGGAAAGTTCTGGACTTGTCGGGAACTAGTTGCGAGTGGATCACGGCGCGTCACAACCGTAGCCGAGGAACCGAGGAACTTGCTAATGCCATGCAACGCGGAACACTCGCAGACTGATGTCTGAATTTATATTGTTGCCTAGTTATTGTGTGCTGATTGCACTTCTTGACTGTATTTCAAAATGGATGCTAGATAGATATAGAAATGGAGGAAGTTATGGTTCGTTTATATTTAGGAGAAACGCTTTTGCGTCTGAACTCCGGAATCTTCAGCTAGTAAGTACTTGCTTATATCGTGCCTTCTATTTTCCAACTTGGTGATACAATTTTGTGATATCGATCGCCTTCCATTTCAACCAACTGATTATAGACAGGGTTACGAACTTGACATCATTATAGACGCAATCAGTAGGTATCCATGAGTACATTGAAAAATCATAAACTCTTGTTTACCTATTACAATAAATTTTCTACTTTTACTGATATAAAAACTGTAGAAATATTAAAAGTTTCCTAGTTTTATCACAATTTCTAGTCTACAACTTTTCATTACCTGCACAGACTACAAATGACATTCTTTTCGCCGGTGTTGCCAACTTATTGCTTGCCAAACAACTAACTTATTTCTGCAGCAACTAAGAATAGGATTGTCGTGACGCCATTAAAGTTGGCGACGGTGGCGACAATAATAGGAGTTTGTAGCGGCGGGGCTGCGAATTAATGTCATAAGCGAACTTGGACGTGCTTTGCCGTGTGTCGCGGTATAATGAGTAGCAATCAATTGTTGGGCTATGTTCTAGAGTTACGTTGACTTTGTGAATGTGGAAAGGCGTCTAGCTTGCAAGATGTGATGCGAAAATAAAACGATATCATAAAATGCAACATAAAGCTCGGGTAATCCGTAAATCAAATTCTGGAGTGCTCTAAGTTTTGATGGTTGTTGCACTGGGTAGGTACCACGGGTTTGTACCCCGCACGGAACAAATACTTGTATGGTCTACAGATCGTTGTTGCAGGTCTGAATGTCTTGTATGTGTGAGTTTACATGTTTATGCACGTAACTACGATACAGGAGTAGTTCCTAGTGTTTAGTCATATCATGAAAACCACATTCTGGAGAGCTCAAAGTGCCCATACACCTATCTGCCTTTTGGAGAACCTAACCAACGATACTAAGGCTCAAAACAAAACCATTGTAGAAAAGTGTTGTGTGTGTGGTGTGTGTGTGTAGTGTTGTGTGTGTGTGTGTGTGTGTGTTGTGTGTGTGAGTGTGTGTGTGTGTATTTCAAACTGTTTACTATGACAAATTCAGGTTTACCTAAATTTTCTAATAATTCTATTCTTATAAATACAGTATTACTGCAAATAATTCCTTGGATACAAATTCAATAGTAAGATTATCCGCATTATTGGGGTATTCATCATAATTAGCTGTCAATGAGCCCGTTGAGATAAAGGGAAATGATGCCCTTACAGCCTCCGGGAGACTGAACAAGAAGATAAACAGAAGATCTACTCTGTGCGGATCATTGTCACCGAGCATAATTATAAATGAATTGTTGTTCAGATACAATGCAAAGTGTATTTGTTAAATCACCAAATTTCGATTGTAGATTGTAGAGCTTATTAGCTCACAAAAAAAAAACATGAAAGAAGTGAGAAAGTGTTAGCTTTACTTGAATTATATGACACAGTGTTGGACATAGACCTCCCCCAAGTGTCGCCATAACGACCGGTTCTGAGCGTCTCGCATCTATCGTATTCCCGCGACCCTTACCCAGGTCATCGGTCGACCTTGTGGGAAGCCTTCCTACGCTGTGTCTTCCGGTACATGGTCGCCACTCAAGCACCTTTCGGCCCCATCGACCATCTGTTCTGCGAGCAATATGCCCACGATCCAAACAACTGTTAAAAATATCGACTTGCGCTTGGCCAGGTTTAAAAAGTAGATAAAAATTAGTTATAGAAAATTAGATAAGAGAAGGTAATTCCTGTCATAATTTTATTGTGCCATATTTAATAAGCTTTCCTAAATTTATTTTCAGAGTACAACTTATACTCCCAGTGAGTATAAGTTGTTCTTCTGTAGTACTTGCTCTGTGTTATTCTATTAAGCTGGTTATTTATCTGGTGAGCGGCGCTTCGTAATCTAGGCTAAACGTTTCATTAATTCGTCTTCTATTGTTTCAGGTAAATTACTAATCTTCTAACTTGGTCCTCTCGGCACTCACGTCGCCTTGTCTTTGGTAAGTAGATCTTCAAGCTTATTGACTTGGAAAGAGACAATAGATGACGTGTAATGTGTTGAATTTCGTGAAAATATCAGACATTTTTGAAATACCATATTTTTCTTGTTTCCCCGAAAGGTGCAACTTTTTCATTTCTAAATTTCTCATTTATAAATTACTAGCTTCTGCCAGCAGCTTCGTACGCGTGAATATTAGTTATTGCGGACGCGAATTCGTAGTCGAAGATGGACAAAAAAGTAGCTTAATTCCATCCTTGGAGTTCAAGCCTCATCAAAATCTGTTCAGTACTTTAACAGTAAAAGCGTAAAGACACGTTACTTTAACATTTATAACCGATATACATGTATGGATAGTGGTTTAGTAATTAAGAATGCTAATAAGGTAGGTATATATGTAAACTGTGTTTAACTTAGAAAACTTTTCAATTAATGACAAATCGTGATTAAAGAACTGTTAATGAGCGCAGTCGCTTCGCTCGCTCCGCTTTGTTAGCTCGAGACCGCAGCCTGATTGCTTGCGGGGATGGCGACTGACGCATACCTAATACCTTATTTTACCTTTACGGGAAAAAAGTCACTAGGAAAGTATTTATAAATATATACGTTATTCCTAGATATATAGGGTAACTGACAATTAGTGTACGATACTTAAACACGTGATTGTGCTCATGATAACAAACAATTTTTATTATGGGAGCAAAGCCGAAATCGCGAAAAAAATATCAGCTGTTCAGTACATTAGGCAAACATAAATGTAATGAACGGCTGATTTTTTTTCGCGATTTCAGGTTTCTTCTCATAGTAAAAGTTGTTGGTTATTATGAGCACAATCACGTGTTTAAGTATCGTACACTAATTACCAGTCACCCTATATGAGAAGTCGTTCGTAACTATATCCAGCCAGAAATACCAGTGACAAAATTACAAAAACGGGCCTTCCATTAATAAAAAAAACTAATTTATAAATAACAACATTACCTAACAGGGCTTCGTGTACCTGGTCGATCATTTGCTAGTACATTACTTATGAAAGCCAAAGCGAAAATCAAATTGTCTGTTCCTAATTTCCCTAAGTATCTACTTCATCAAAGGAAAATAATTCAGGTTAGGGGTTCTAAAAAAAATATGTTTTAAATTTATTACCTTTTCTAATTAGGATACGTCACTTTCAGTAATGTTGGCGAATTATCACCAAATGTCGATAGAAAATAGTCGAAGATCCTTTCCTATGTAAATGTTCTAATGGATGAAGCACAATTCATAGTCCCGGTATCTATAGAGCCGCGAACACGTACGAGTAGGTCACTTTGTATATTGCGCCTAAAAAGACCGAAGCTTTTTATGACACTTTTTGAAAGTTGATAAAGGTCATGAACTTTGTATTTTTTTAGCTTTACGGGGTAGAGAAATAGTATCTACCGTATTTAACAGTAAGTACTTAAATACATACAAAAGCATGAAAAGCAATTAATTTTGGCATAGGACTTTTCAGTAGTTTCGTGGAAAAATACCTACAGTCAAAATGTTAAACCAATTCCTTTTTTTAGGAGGGAAATCATCTAATGACATCTCAGGGCCCCGGGGTTCACTTTCGCACAACCCATGGCTGATCAATGCTCGCTGTATCACAATAAACAATAAGTTTTCAAACCACTCGGGCACTGGGGCACGCTTTTAACAATGTTACGCCGTAAAGGTCGATCCTATAGTCCTGACTATAGATGGGGTTCGATGTCGAAACGATAAAATGTCGGAGGTGATTGTCTATGGGCAGCACTTTGAGCAATTTGTCGGGCGCTGCGCATCCTACGCGCTTCGGAACTCGCAAATTGGCCTTAGCGGCTAAAATTTGATTAAGAGTGCTACCTTTGTTGTTAAGAAGTGAGTGGAATCTGAGTAGTGAGTTGGAAAGGGTTTTAAAATCTCGTCAACACTTTGTAACGTAGTTTTTTACTTCATCAGTTCAGCAATGTTTTGAATGACATTGACAGTTTCAGAAGCCTTATTTCTACATAGAATGAGATATTATTGATGCCCTCATGATCCGTGGAAACGGATCGACATTGTTACATCTTCCATATAATTTCAAACCCTAAATTCTCCTTACTTAAAAATACATTTGATAAAACGATATCCATTATGTGGCTATAGACAGCTGTACATCTGTGCCCGTCGATGACACTTGAAGCAATTTGCCCAAGAGTTCTGCGAGCACGGCGCCATTAACTGCCTCTCCACACCTTCCACTCTTGACACGGTTTGACGTCACAAAAATGTAGGTTCCTACCTGGTTCATATTATTGGGATAAGGTTTTAACTAAGTGATCTGTGGAAGATCTGTTTTCTTTGGTCCTTTGCGGTGTTGGATTAAAACATCATAACACTCCTTAATCTAGTAAAGTAGTAGTAGAAAATAGTCTCAAGCATCCACATCACTGCTACTGAAAATACTCGTACAATAATAATTCAAAAGGCTGATATGAAAACCAAAAGTATTCCCACAAAATGTGATACCAAAAGTTAATCAAAAGCTGAAAATACCAGATTTCAATCCAACATAGGTCCCAAAAAACGAGTATCTAAACTTGAGTATGCGTAATGATAAAACTTCTACTCAGGAAAACATTTTGACGTTCCCTTGTGGTGTCATAAAATATAAATTTCTCATATTAATACGTGATTTAAAGGCTGCTGGAGTGGCGTTAAATTAAAACGTAGGATATGAGGCTCGCGGGAAGCATGGCTGCCTCATAATCATGTGGGAGGGGTAGGCAGTATAATGGGAAAAGTGGGTGAGCCTAAATTATAAGATAACAATTAGGGAAGCCAACGTAATATAGATTAAGCAATGTGAGATTAAGACGTCAATTTATAATGAGATATTTTTAACTGTACACCAAAAATCTTCATCATCATCATTTGAGCCGAAAGATGTCCACTGTTGGACATAAGCCTCCCTGAAGCGTCGCAATAATGCCAAACATCTAAACATACTAATTGTAGGTACACCAAATATTAATGGACTTAGGGGATGGTGGAGTCTAGTGAGCGAGCGAACATAAACCCAGCCCTCCCCTTCGTGGTTATTTTTTTAAACCACCCAAAGTACCATATTTGCATTTTAGGTGGATCAAAGGCATATTTTGTAGTAAAAAACCATGAATAAATTAATGAACAGTTAAATACCTACTACACATTTAAAATTGAACTTTAGAGATCTAACGACGTACGAAAACGACCATTAGAAATTCTTTTTCACTTTCAATAACTCTTTTAAAATGAAAATAAAACGGCCGTGGTTTCCCGCCATCACTCATGTCTTGGTGGAGTGTAAACACCTGCACATATTTAAAACGTCGTCGGTAATCAATCACCCGGTGAATCGATGGCATTTCTGTGTTAAATCATTTCGGGACTATCCGTCTGGTTACGAACTAAACGGGTCGAAAGATGGAGGCTGTTGTATTTATACTTACTCAGGTACCTTCGTCTTTCAGTCGATTGAAATGTGATGTTGCTGGTAATATTTTTTTTACGATATTACTTTCACTTTACTAGGTATGTTTTAAATTAATTTTGTTGTTTTTCCTGTGCAAGTCATAAATAAACTTTTATCTTTCCTTCCTCCATTCAAATGTGACGTCGATGGAAAATATGATAAATGGACTATTGAATCGACTATAGATAGCTATTTTACTATTACTACCACCGGGTGAAAGAAGTGGTATTTTATGTCCTAATACAGGTTATGACCTACCTGTGCTCTAAATTTCATCCTAATCTGTTTAGCCGTTGAGAGGTGATTAGGTACAAACAGTAGTTTAATAGTGACATTGTAAACAATAACTGGTAGTTATTATTTGGAAGTGATTGTTTTGATAACTTATTTGCGGACTTGAAAGCTATGGCAAACTAACACGGCTTTCGGATTTCAAAACCTTGGGTTTGATGACGACGATCGCATCATCGCTTACCATCAGGTGAGATAGTGGTCAAACACGAGTCCATCAATAAAAATAATAAAAAAAATCGATATGGTGTGCTAAGGTAAAAAGACAAGACGGATACGTAATACTTCCCTATGTAGCTAGTTTAAAATTCAAATTGGTCTTTTGATAGTTCTTTGAATTAGAAGGAACGTCTGAACATCTTTATCACCGTGTTCAGTCATACCTGCAAGGATAACTCACGTGAATGTTCCACGGGATCCATAAAAGCAATGAATGCGAGTTTCCCAAGTACCCAGCGGTTCCTGCGGATGGATGCGACTCACATTAGTTTAAGCTTCAGCTTTCGCAACCACAAATGCGGGATATACTAGGAAAAACGGTTTTATATTACTACCATAATTTATTGCTACTGTTACTATCACGTTGGTCTCGTGGCTGCAAGCGCAACTGCTGAGCGTGGGGTCTTGAGTTCGCTTCCAAGTCAGAAAAAAAGTGGTGTTGGGTTTTCCAATTAGGAATTACTTTGTAGCTGGCCGGAGTTTGGAAGTTGGTGGTACCCCGACGCTTCGGAAAGCACGTAAAGCCTCTGGTCCCGCGCTTGATTTTTCCACGCTCGTGTCAGACACTGAAAGAACTGAATGTACTACTGTAGAATGTACTTGATCCTTGTCTTATTTAACACCATTCATTATCATTCAAATAAATTATTTCATTCATTCATTGGACTGTGAGAGTAAAAGAAGAGTGCACCTATGTTAGCGCACAAGTTGGTGCACTATAATCTTCTCCGTTGAGATTATCCACCACACATTTGTGGGGAAAATTTCCAAACACAGAAAAAGCTTAAAAAATAAATTTGCCTCGTGAACATGATCAGTATCATATTATATTATCATGAGCAGTACTAATATTATAATGCAGTTAAATTGGTTATTGGTGAAGACGAAGATGGGAAAAAACCACCTAGCTGGACACAACACAGTCTGACATTCATTCGATGTGCTCCTTCGCCTCCTAGCATTATTTCCTTGTGCGTGAACTAATTGCATATCAGTATCACTTTTACTCACCTTTCTGTTGTCTTCATTAATATTAAGTGATGTCTCTATATGTTATTCCTATTGTGTTTTGTTATGATAATGGTTTCCTAGAGAAAGCTATGTTGGTTTGAATAATTTGAACCGTGTCTTCCTTTACATTTTTGATCAGGCATTAATGCACTAAGACATGTAAAAAATAAAGATGGTAATCTGTATAGATATATATTTTGAGAGTAAGAAGAAAGAAACAGACACACACAATTAAAAAAATAATAATTAAAACATATACATTGTGTGTCTCACGACTGCGCCAAATAGTACTAGCATTATGCTGTACCGGACTAGAACCATGCAGCAGTGCCTAACGCTGATTTTCAAGTTAACTATAATTTTGAAGAAGAGGAGATACGGCACCAAATATATACCTATTGAGATAGGCATGATGATGGTAAAAATCTATTTAGAAACAAGAAACGATTAAGAAAAGCATAATTCTGACAAGACAAAACTAAAAATACGGTAACGAATTCAAACAATAAAACCAGTGGGACCATAAAATATAATAATAACTCCCTTTCTTTTGAAACACATAAAAACTTGGTTAATTAATTTCAATTTAAAACTTTCAGCTAAGTACCGCTTTGTTTCACAACTCGTGATTATTAAGTTGGAACTTAGCTGAATTTTTCAGGTGAAAACTTGGTTCGAGAGTAAGCTCTAGGTCTGAACTTAGCCTGTAGTCGGTACCTAAGCACTTTTTATTAAGTTCTAAGAACAAAGACTAGTAGAGCCGCGGATAATGGCAACTAAACAAAACTAATTAGTTCACTTCAAACGATTAATTGCTTCAAAAGTTTATTTATTTTTCAAGAGTTGTAATAGCAATTGATTTAAGGAAAATCTACATTTTCTCTTCTGTGGTAAAACTAAATCAAATCACTTCGGAACAAATATTTAACGCTTTTAATTGCACTAATCTAGTTCATTTAATACTATCCTTCTCCATTACTCGCTACTATGTTAAATAGCTTCATTACGTCCGGAATTAAGCCTCGTTCAGACGGCGCTAGTTAAGATCATAACATTAAGTTGTAAGTTGTAGGTAAACAACGTTACTAGCGTCAATCGCTCGTAATTCGCGAGGAGAGGTCCTGTATAAATCTCTGCGTAACTGCTCTAGACCCGCGGGGCCGATTTGATGTGCGTTTGTTCTACTGGTAAGAGAGTAAACGGGACAGTACGTAATGCTGTGGGATATGGGTCGGTTTTCAGGACCGAATTTTGTCTTAGTGCGGAATAGAATCGATCGTCTGTGATTCATTCGTATTTTGGTTAAACACAAAGACCTCTTCTCTTTTCTTTAATAAACCTCAATAAAAATTATTTAATATGCTTAAAAACTTTTTATACTTACAAAACCAGCTTCAGAAATAAAATATTAATTATGTAGATCCATAATTTTGGGTATAAAATATACATAATAATTCATTTGGAGTTTCAAAAATATCTTAAATAATTTAATGCTTTACATTAAAACACTGTCTTTTATAACTTTATAAGTCATCAACCTGATAGAATGTTATAAAACAGTTATAATAGGACTGTTATATGCAAAACCAGCTATTCCAGTGTTTGACTGGCTTGCTAATATGTAAGTGCTATTATTAGAGCATTACTAGATAATCTACGGTACTTACCCGTTAAAGTAGCGTTAAGAAATATGGCAGTTAGAATTTTCTTGTCCTAGGAATAGGATTTGTTTGTTCTTTGCTCTATAGTTTATACTCGGAAGTTAAATTATGATATACGAGTACGTGTATTTTGTATTGAGAATGAATAACAGATAAAGTACTATCTTCTATTTAATTATTCGAACATTTCAATCTACTTGATAGCCTCAAGCTGTCTAATTAGTAGCTGCTATTCCAGTACACTTGCGTGTGTAAACACAGCACCGAGAATTTCAATGAGAAACCCTTTGGTTACGTCGGCAGCGCGGGCCGAATCCTAATGAAACTGCTTTGTTGTTTATCGTTTACGGATCGAATGTATCAGCCGATCGGACGGGCCGAGATTTTACGTGAATTACTGCTCACTTTCTAAACGGTTCAAATGTTCACTTTTTTTTCAGTTTTTGCTGCCATGTCTTAGTTTCGGTGTTAGTGCCAGTTTGGTCTGTTCTTGTTATTATTATTTGCTTGCTTGCCCTTGTCTCTTGGCTATTTTTAGGGTCGCTGTTACACTTTTTTAACATAAGTAAATGATACATTACGAAATAATATTATGTGATTGTTTGGTTGGGGTGACATTGGTGACTGTCACTTCCGAGGTTATTTTATTCCAATGCAAACATAACTATTATAAAATCACAATATGAGGAAATGAGCCACGATCTCACGACTCAATCCAAAATCAATTTAATATCGAATGCTGAACTTTCCATTATTATTCGACATTTTGATTAGCAGTCGAGTCTCGACACCTCTTCCGTTCCTATGCAATCTGATTGGCTCGCCACTTCTCAACCAATTTTATTAAAACGAAGATGGCGACTTAGATAAAACTGTATAAAACTGCCATCAATGCCCAGTCCTGGAGAGAAACGTTGCATTTTATATTTATGTAGGGGACACGGGGAAAAAGCAGTGATAGTGTGGGAATAGTTCGCTAGATAGCGCAAATATTTTAAATCCAGCAAGTTTCGAACTCGTTTCCGAAGTTGGCCGAAGTTCCACGGAGTTTGCCGAAGTATGTCCGACGAAGCACACTTAATTCTTAACAGGGTGAACCAATTAAAGTGTTTCTTGCGGACTGACACAGACAACAATAAAGGATTTGCTTAGAACGGATTATTGAAGTTGTGAACTTTCCTTAAATACAATCTTAGGATTGTAGACAAAGTTTTTCTTTCTTACTTTCTATAAAAATGGGTTTATTTTGATTTCCTCCAAAGCCTTTGGCACCTGAGTTCTTTGAGTGCTCTATTGAAATCCTGTGTGTTATTGCCTTTGTAGTTTTGTAAATCTACGTGGATTTAGCTTAGGATTGCTACGATCAATTGGAGGCAAAAAATCTGGGCACTTGTTTGAGATTTCCTTTATGTACGCAACGAAATAAAGGAGATTTCAATATTGTTACATGTTTTGTCGTCTCCGCTTGCAGATATTACGACAGGAAACCTGTTTTTTTTAAAAACTATATGAAATTCTTAATGGCGTACATTTCACTCTAAAAAGACAAGCTGATTTTAGTAAACCATAAACATTCTTTTGAAATTCGTATCTGAGCGCTCAATTCTTCCATTCGATCATTCTTGTGTCAAATCTTCTAAGTGTAGCAGCTCAAGCTTTTATTTTAACGACTTTTGTATTGTTTTTGGTTAACGACTTGCACTAGTTAAGCCTTTACTCGGTTGCTCTAAGAGATATCGACTTATTACTTGGCATTAATACTTGGTTCATTACTTGATTTAATACCGCGGTCGTTAACCGGTCATACTCACAATTTTGTAAGTTAGTTGTAAGGTTTACTTTGTATGTTTTAGTTACTTTGAGAAATTAAACGAAGTTTATATTATAGAGTCACAGAGGCGTGGCGTGGACTAATTTAAACGTGGGCGAAGGCACATCAGCGATGCGTTTTTCTTTCATAAATTCGAAAACGAGACAGCGACTGTTGCAACCCAGTGTTCGTTTACATCGTAGCTTACCATCAGGACAAATAGTGGTCAAACGCGAGCCTTTCTAAAAATTATAAAAAACCCTCGATCTTAAAGAGGTCTTGCTTGTGCGACGCCCATTTTGATGCGAGACCGTGAGCGAGGGCCCACAACGCCTACACCTAGCCACGTCACTGCAAAGATTTAGACTGGCACGTCTCCCGCCTGTGACGGTAATTAATATTCTATGTGACTTTTAAACTGATGGAAACTCGATTTATGTTTGAGACACATGAGACATATTTTATAATATACCGATAAAACTTTTTATGGTATATCAAAGAGATTGGCTGTCAACCGAGGGAAATGGAAAACATGTCTAGCTGTGAGGGATTATACATAAATTTATTGCAAAATGTAATCTAGATATCAATAAGTCAAAATCATACCAGTATTTTCTTAAATCAAAACAAATAATTTTTATTTTTATTTAATTTTATCTGTGCCCGGCTGGTAGAATTAGATTCGCTCCTTTATGAAAATTAAGCATACCTACCTAGCATAATGTTAGTGGATCACTGCCAAATCTTCCAAGAATGCTGGTGTGATGTCATCATAATCATCAAATCACTTCAGTCGGAAGACGTCCTCTGCTGGACATAGGTCTTCCCTAAGTGTCGCAACAACGACTGGTCCAAATCGTCTTCCTTCCATTGGGTCCTGCGACCTTCACCAGGTTATCGACCCACTTTGTAGGAGGCCTTCCAATGCTGCGTCTTCCGGTACGAGGTTGCCACTCCAGACCCTTTTGGCCCCATCGACCTGCTGTCCTACGAGCAGTATGGTGTTATGTACTGTTAGGTATATTTTAAACTTTATATATTTTTCTTCAATCATAAATAATACTTAGTATTGAAGCCACCGTGACCGAGAGAGTATTTAAAAACGGCTGGTTCTAGCTGGATGCAAGCAGCCTAAGATAGAGAAAGATGAGGTTCCTAGGCCTCCGCCTTCACCTGGAGGAGTTCTTGCAAAATAGTCAATTAACATTATAAATTACCTTAATAAATTAGAAATAGGATTACGTTTAGTTTTACTCACTTTGTTTTTATTTCCAAGAAATATGAGGCTTTTTTATTGTGTATTGAAGCCACTATTACTCCGTCTACAACAACTTTTAGTTTTTATTTGTTACAGTCATCTCACATGCTGGTAACAACACCTCCAATATATTCCCACTTTATTCGTAGCTGCGACGACACGCGGAATATTTCAAGAGTTGTTGAGTTATGCCGCGTCTCCCCTCTCGTGCTAAATGAGAGTGTTCGAAGTGTGACGCGTTAGTACCAGGGCGGTACCGAGTTGGTACCGAGGTGGTACTTCGGCACTTTTAGTACTCAGTTCTGGTTCGGTTAAGTGTTATGGTTAAGTAAATGAGGAGTAATGGTGGTTTTATTTTCATGCGACTGTCTTTTAAGGTGTCTCATACTAGTATATGTACGCATTGAGAAAGGTTGAAATTTATTGATGTTTTTCTGTTTTACAAGCAATTTAGGTACTCTATGGGATTTCCTATTTACTGTACATATAAACTTCACATTTAGTATTAACTGCTTAATTTATAATTCAGTCCTTAAAGAGGTTTGTGGACTGAATTATAAAAATTATTCCTCAGTGCACAGTGCTCACAATACCTTAGTTACAGAAGGAACTCTTGAACAAAATAATATGTTTCTAGGGCCAACTATGGCTGTGGTTAGTCCGTCATTGAACTAAAGGGTTGTGTGTGTGTGTGTGTGTGTGTTGTAAGGATCTCGTTAGGTAAGTACTGTTCATGATGTTAGAAAAGTCATTGGATAATTAACCACCTTAAAAAAAAGCCTTCTAAAGTTTAAACAATGGGCTTAAAGAAAACCTACTCCACATGAGGTAAACTAAACCTTGGTTATCTTGAAAATTCGCTGACTAACATTAAAGATAGTATCAAGTACAACATCACTCACTCTCCGCCATAGCACGGGCTATATATTTTCCCCCCCATAGAATATGTTAAACTCCGCATTTTCGATATTTACCCCATAACACCATAAATATCGTTCAGGTTATATTTTTGCTCAACCCTATCTGCTGGCGACACAGTTTCACACTCAATTAGATGCTTTAGATGTGCTTTTCATATTGGAAGGACAACAAACAATAAGTATTTAACTTTATAGACAAACTAACACTTTGCCAGTGACTTTGTTCACGAGAATGTTTTCATAAAAACTTTAACATCCGTTAAATCTTTTGTTTAGGGTTGTTTTGAAAAACTAATATTCATGATAGTCTTTATTATTCATTTTGATTTCTAGTTTCAGGTGTACCCAAGAAATGAGAATCTTCCATACAATCATTAGTACCCCCCAAATGATTATATTGGGTTAGTTCCGAAAACAAATAATATTAAACAAATAAAATTTTCAAGTATATTGGCACACTGAGTGAGGCTTTGCATACAAACGGAATTCACCATTTTCACCCCCGTAAAAGGTTGATTTTTCAAAAATTTTTCTTCTGAGTGCTAGCCTACGTCATAAAAAGAAAGCGTTGTGCAAAATTTCAGGTTCCTAGTCTCAGTAGTTTCAGCTGTGCGTTGATATGTCAAGAAGTCAGTTTCTTCTTTTATATAATTTTAAATATGTAATTTTCCTTATAAGCTTCTAGTCCTGCTGAGATGATTTGAGAAGAAAGATAGAAAATATGTTTATTTGGCCTTATAATTATTTTCTATCTAGTCATTTTTTCTATCTAGTCTTCTTATGAAGACTAGATCAATAAGAATAAGACCATTTGAAATGTACTTATAAATACATATCTTGTAAATTATTTGTCTTTACCACACGATGGACATACATTTCCAATGTCATTGTGCCTACAGCTAGGTCTAGAGGGGTTTTTAATTGGATCGTTATTAGGGACCTAGTTTTTCTGTAATATTATAAGAAGATTATGCTTTGTTGTTACTTTCATTGTGCGTTCAACTAAGGAGTGAAATTTTATTCCGGAGTCTGTTTCCTGATAACTACAATAGGTTACTTCTAGGCAAGCGAGCTCCATTCACCACATCGTCGCTACTTCCATCGAGTGAGATAGTGGTCAAGTGCAAGCCTAACAAAAATAAAAAAATCATATGTGGTTTATGAAATAATATCCCGCAAATAAAATATTTTTTCTATCTTTATTTTTCTTTTTGTCTTTCTTTCTTTTCTCAGTTGCTAAAGCTAAGTCTTCCCCAATTGATTTCATTGCTTGGCAATATTTTCATATTATGTCTGCCCACTGATTTCACAATCTATTTCAGTCTACTGCTAAAAAGGCCTGCTAATTTCAAATCTATCTGATACACTAGTAGTAGTATCTAAAACCCACTATTCAGCTATTTACTACCGTACCTATCTCCAAAGTTGATAATGTAAACTGGCGGACATAATTCTTGGGCTTCCACACGACACGACCAAACTGCGTGGAAGCACACTACGTCAGGAAGGCATGCTCTGGATAACATAGTGGCAAGTGGCCTGGTGGTTTATCTGCCACAACAAATATACAAGCCTTCACTTGCTACATTGTTGCACCTACATTTTGGTCATCTGTCTTTAGTTCCAGAGCATCCTAGGCGATGTTGATATCGAGAATCTTCTTAACTAATGGTGACAAAATAACTTTATTATTATTCCTTTTATTCTTTCCATACACGTATTAGTTACATTTTTAAATAATTTTATACAAAAATGTACTAAAATAGACATAAAAATATTTTAAGTATTATTATTTTGTGCTTTTGGGTACAATGCTAACTTGTCTATATTGTCCTCTCATACCTATTAATATTCTGATATGGAAATATTGTAAAATATTTTTTTTTTAAAGTGTCTCCATGGAGTTTCTTGCCGGCTCTTCTCCATAGAAAATGACCAATTGAAACCGTGCACTAGTTTCTGACGTTTTATAAGTGCATGCAAACCTATGTGGTATAAAAGCAGTTTTAAGTTGAAATAAACGCCAGTCTGAAACTACCGACTGTCGAGCGCAGATCCCGAATACTCACACACAAAAAACGTGATGATTGTGGTGTTCGCGTGGTAGTTCAGGAGTTCAGTAGCCAAGTGCGATTTTATTTAGAGTTGTCTTGTTGTCTTAGTGGTGGGTATCATCTGTCTCCTCACTACCAAGTGATTCGATAACGTATACGTGACGTTGTTTGTCTGTTGTGTCGAGAAATGGTGCTGAAATTTATTGCCCTTTCGGTCAATGAGTTTGTTAGTCTTTTGCGTCTCGTTTGAAAGTCTTTAAAGCTGAAATTTGTGAGTTTTTCAGTTTTGCAAAATAATGGAGGCCTACTTTTCGCACTTCATATCTCATGACAGGTATCCTTATCTTCCACCATTCCATATTACCCAGCAACTTTGTCCACTTCTGGGCAAAGGACTGACTTCCTTTAAAAAAAAAAATAGAACCACAATAGGAATTACTTCTGTATCGTATGTCCGTTGACAAACATGTAAACTGACCCAGTACACAAGACACGCAGACCAAGAACTACTATCTGCAGCATAGCATGAGCATGATCAGCCTTATAATGCTCCCACTGCTGGAACGCAGGCCTCCTTTCTAGAAGGGGGAATGGACCATACAAATATCTTCAGACCATACAAATATTTGTGCCATGCGGGACTCGAACCAGAGACACGCAGCGCAGCAGCAAATCGCTCAACCACTGCGCCAGCCGTGCCGTCTTAGATCGTAATGTTCTCACGCTCAATAGGACAGAGTTACTAATCCGAAATTATATTTTCCATTACCGCACTATAAAAGCCTTTGAACCGTGAAAACTAAGTGCCTACCTGGGTACCCATCCAACCACTTTTACGGCACCAACGACCGCACGGCTCTTAGAGATCAATTCACTTTTATAAGAGGCCCATAACCCTGAAGACTATGTTGATCCCCTGGCTTAAGATCCTATTACATAGTAAGAAATATCAGGAAAGGTTTGTGCGCGCTTATAACGTGCTGCTAACACTGCGATATCACGCAAGCAATCTGCTTTTATACTCTCGAGCACCTTTTAATGTCATTAACGTTAGTAGAATGTGTCTCTACACGTGATACTTTAATTTCACGTACGAGGACGTATGTTCGAAAAGGTAGAACACGGTGGTATACGTATAATTAATTTGAGCCCGCTTTTCTCATGGTATCACTCTCAAATTGTAGCCTATTCTACAAACCGGGCATTTTTTTAAATGATTGATGCTCAGAGATTTAGTGTGTAGCTTTTTTAAGTATAAGAACTTTCCCTCTGTATAGTAATTACTTTAGATAAATAAAGCTTAGCCCCTCTCAAAGGTCACTGTTAGACAATTTCTTTTCATCCGTGCTTCACTATTTCTTGTCATATTCAATTGTTTTTTTCCATTTCAATGCCCCACTCGCCAAGCAAACCAGTTTAACATCATTCTAAACGTTCGCTTGGAAAAACATCAGAATATTTTATGGTAGGTTAAAATTCTAAAGCATTTCATACTACGCCATCAAAAATAAATGCGTATCGAAAGACCAAACTAAATTACTGGTCCTTCCATCCAAAGTCCCGGAAAACTCAAGCTCCAGGAAGCTATTCCGTCATATAATAGCAGTGATATCGGCCAGTCTCGACGTACGGCTCAATTATAGACGCCTCGCCTCGCGGGACGAACCAGCGATTGCTTTCCACGAAGCTTACACGGGAAATTTGCTATTTGTGCCATTTCAAAGAGAAGAATTTTGTGACTTTTCTTGAAACTTATTTGTAGGTATCGATATACTTGCGTGAAGGGTGGTTTAATTAAAACGACAATTTATTTAGGTTTTATTTAATTTTTGGCTGGCTACATGGCTGCTACTTGTTCGTAAACCTAACAAAATCATTATTAAACTCTATTCACGTTAAGACTTAATAACTTCGAAGATTCTAAAACTGTAAAGTAAGTATAATCCTAAAAAGAACAATCCTTTCATGACAGAAATGGCAGTCTGAAACTTCTCGTTTCCCTCACTAATTAAATCTGCTAGCAGACAATAGGCGTCTGCAATCAAGACATTTCTAACCAGATTAAAATAATGGCTGATGAGGAAAATATCGTAGTATGGCATCAGGTATTATGTCTTTACGTGTTGTGTCCATCATCGCGTTTCATTTAGATGGCGTTCGGTGCACTCTCATAAAAATGTAAATAGCTCTCGACGAGGCACCGGCGACGATGCTAATTATTGCGAATGCCCAGTCTTGTGTTTTTAGTTTAAAACTGGTCATTTTATGCTATTTAGCATGTAGAGAAAAATGCAAGCATTGGTTTTTTATTTTATTTTCGTTTATGGTTAAAGAATGTTTCTAAACTGGGAGACTAATATATTAGCACAAATACCTAGTGTAAATTTTGTTTCCTCTTTATTTATTCTATGGAACTTGTTCAGCAATAAAGCTTTGAATTATTAGTAATACCTCTATTAATGGTGACAAATAGCTTGCAAGAACCACTATACTAAGTCTAGTTAACTATTCAGTTCAATGTCATCATTATCGTAAAGCTACAAATGATTAAATTGATCCAAAAGCTCTCGCTTAGTGTACATCCACATAACATTTACACGATGTTATGTAGATATCACTCTAAAATGTTGCATACATTATTTAGGGCTACAGTAATAATGTATGTATGGGCGAGGGAAGTTATGGCAACCTAATATACCTAACAGTACGTAAACATAATGGTGCTTTGCGTTTGAAATGTCTTATTTTATGGTTTATGGAACTAATATGACTACTAATATATAGTCATAATAGTAGTCCATAAACCACAACTTAATATATCAAAAATACTTTATTGTACATCAAAATTTCGTTTCGGAAGACGCAGCGTCGGGAATCCGATGGATGCTAGACTCACGAGACCGTTAATTGTGGCGACACTAGGGGGAGGGGAGGCCTATGTCCAACTTGACGTCTTTCGGCTGAAATGAGGATGATGATGACATAAAAATTTCACGTATTATAGTAACTTATCATCAGAAACAGAAATTGGTCGTCGATAAAAACTTTCACGTTGCCTTCTTTAGATAGGTAAGCAATTCTTCCAGGGCTTTTACAACTTTGTCTAGACTTGAAGATATTTGATCCCTCAACTATTGCAACTGTAATTATTATTATTTATTTTTTTTATTCGGTATAAACCAGTGCTTGACTGCAACCCCTGATGGTAAGCAGTGATGCAGTCATTGAAGGTGAGGCGCACTAGTTTATTAAGAGCCTATTCACTCTAGTCTTGAAGGCACCTAAATTATAGTTGGACGGGAAGACCGGGCGCAGGCAAATTATTCCAGTCCCTCGATGTACGCGGTATAAACGACGAAGCAAATCGCTTAGTTCGGACCGTTGGTGTTTCAACAACGTAAGGGTGGATACTCGCCGTACGTCGAGTTGTCCGATGGTAGAAAGGAGGTGGCGGAATCAAGTCATGCAATTCACGCGCACACTCTCCAAAATGCAACCTGTAAAATACCGATAGGCTGGCTACCCTGCGCCTGTGCTCGAGGCTTTGTAGATTGGACTTAACTAAATCTGGATCCCCAATTAGCCTCTTCGCACGCCTTTCTACTGAGTCCAAAGCTGCCAGATGGCATTTTGCAGCACCAGCCCATATGTGACGGCAGTACTCCACACACGATCGGACCTGTGCTTTGTATAACATTAGAAGCTGACCCGGTGTGAAGTACCGCCGGATTTTTGCAAGAACGCCTAGTTTTCTAGCAGCTACCTTGGCTTTGGACTCAATGAACCGCCCGAAATTGAGGTCAGAAGAAATTTCGACACCCAAGAGCTGAGGGCCGTCGATTCTTGACATTTGCCTCAAATAACGTTGACTTGCTACTAACGCATAACGGTTTCTTAAACAGTTGGTAGCAAGTCAACAAATGTGTTTTATATTAGCGTCTCGCTCATCTCTTGGACGAAGCGTGCCCGCCCCGTGGCGTAGCTGTGGAACAAGCGTGCTAGTAATTGAACGCTCTCGCGTGTGACGTCACCGCGCCACGAGGCTCTAGGCAAGGTTGCCTCGCATACAACGCGTTCCTATTTTAAAATGCGATGCCGCGGATACTGCTAGTGCGGTTACGGATCTATGCAGATATGCTGATGAGATAGTTTAGCTTAGTTTAACATAGATGCGTCGATGTTACAGACAGGTGTCGATTGCTAAGATGAAAGCAGTAACAGACGTCTGGAAAGATTACAGATTACCGGTTACTGGAAACTGGGTAGACATTGTAATTGTTTTGTTAATAATAGAGAAGATAGAATACAAACTTTTTCCTGTAGTTTATCCCAGAGGATTAGTAAATGTATTTTCGTAATTTAATGAGAACTTGCAAAGGGAACCATTTATACTATTAATTGGGATTTAAAATGGTTTAAATAAATCTAGGTTTTTATTTTCACAGTTATATACAATATCTCGTAGTTTATATTTTCAGTAGGTATTCCAAATAAATAGAAAATTCATGAAACGTTCTTGGGCAAAATTAAATAAAAAACCAAACCTAAACTAGTTCCAAATCAAACCGACTGATATTGACAGGTAAGGGAAGCCAACAGCAGTGTACGAGCCTACGCTAGGTCGTTTACAAGCACAGAGCAATCTACATAATATAATTAGAACGGCTCGCCAGTCCCGAATTGATAAAACGTACCCTTTTTTAGCAAAAAAGCGCCGAATCTCGGAAAACTTGGAATTTTCCAATAGAATTTAAAGTGGATTTCGGTACCCAATTCATTAGTGTGGTCGGACCTTTCGATAACATGTTCGTTGCTACCGATTTGTGAATGTATTAGCTTTACTGGATGTTCATTGGAATCGCTTTGACTTGTGGACTATGGGCGGTTCCAAAGTTCTAGTTGTTGATATACTTATCGTCTGTGACAGAAAATGAGCCTTTTCTCATGGAATTTATATGAATCGACTGTTGTCTGAGCTCCACCACTGGCTGGCTGGGTAAGACTTCCGGGATTCTAACTGCCCGTATAGACTATCTAAAAATACAAATGACCTTCGAGTCTATATTCCTCTGCGCAACTCAGTTTCTTACGGGTTTGCTAGTCAGTAACCTAAAGACTCCATGCGGTTTATCTTAGAACGACACTCATAATAAAGTCTAAAAAAGACCTCTCCATAGTCCTCTCCAAAGTTCCATCATTTTTCTTTTAGAAAAATATTAAAGAGACAGAAAACCGAACAATCTACATAAAAAATGTTTTTCCTTGAAAAATAATTTTAAACATAAAACAGATTACCCTTTTTCTCAGAAAATCCGAAATGTTCTTTTTGTTATACCTTACGATACTCATGATAGCTTCAATACCTACCAATATGGTCCAAGTCTGGAGGGGTCACTTAGAACTAAGTATATACCTTACTTAGTTCTACTTGCGGTTATATCGAACCTACGTAACCTTACGTTATTTAGCACATATTGGAGGCAAAAAATCGAAAAAATGTAATCGAAGGACAACTTCGAAGAAAACATTTTAGGATAAATTTGAAATAACCTGAACAATTTTTCATTTAGCTATAGGTAATCGGTGAAACTCATTATGGATAAAAATTGATATTAATTAAGCGGTTTTTAATAAAAGGTCATTGATACCCTTGCAGTTTTAATGATTTCATATACACTTTGGTGTTTCCGTACGAACCAAACCAGTTAAGCTATATGATGAAGTTAAATGTATTAATACATAAATTCAACAGCGCAGTGTTTGTCACCATCGATATTTGTTTAGAACTGCGGCAACATAAAGCGCTTCTTCCGGAGCTAATGTTGCGGAAACATCGAACGGAGACTGATCTGCTCAACCCTCTTTATCGTCGTCGTGATGCCATTCGTTATTATCATTCTGTGCTTTATGTGCGTTATTTAGGAGGCTGGCGGGAACGTTGTTCTTTTTTTAAATATTCCATGAATTTGTATTTGGAAGAATTAACATAGACTAGCAGCTCTTGTCAACGGCTGCACCTACTTTTTACCCACTTTCAACTGGGTAAAAAGTAATTATCATGAATATCCTAATCCAGGTCAAGATCTTCCTGTACGGGTTTCAAGTACCATCAAAATCCATGAAGCCGTTGAGGAATACGAACGTCCATAAACTAGATTTTATAATTTTAATAGGATAGGATGATACGAAGGCTAAATTTTATCTGCAATAACTCTAAAAATTAATCTTGGTTCTAATATTCGCAGTTCTATAAAATAGATAACTTTTCTTGGTATATACCTCACTAAAGTGGCAGTGAAAATATTCCTTGGCATCAAAAGTGTAATTTGGTCCTCCGGGTCGGTATTATGACTGCTCTCAAATTGCGGGCAGCTCGAGACGAGTCGAGTGTCGTCATATTGCGTCTTGTTGCACTTTTGTGACTTCCACTATCTACGTATTGTTACGAGGATTTTGTTCGTAATTGAAAGATATCGCTATCTGCTGCAAATATTGAATCAAAACTTTTTTCTTTTTATATTGCTACTTACACTGTTACGTTTTAGTCAACAAATTCTAAGATAAATTCATGAAATTCAACGCTCTATAAATTATATAACAAAAAGTAGTTGATAGTACTTAGTTTAAAAGTAGTTGGTTTCATTTTATTTCACAAAGTATATTGATATGCGCTGGTCCGAGTGTCAACTAATATTATTTTCAATTTTGTTCCAGGTACGCGCCAAAGAGTCACAGTTTACAGTCAAATAATTTAAAGGACTAGCCACGGCCAGTATGTAAATATCGTGTGCTTTAATATTCATTTTATTCACAATTTCTGACAGCGACAGCTAAATGGAAGGTTTCCAGAATATTCTGGATTGTTTGTAGTACTAATTTTCTGGTCCTACGTTACGCGGTGTGAACATAATATTACTGTTGCACAGAAACATTCACAACTTGCTAACATTTCACTACCATTTTGATCATTTTAAACTGTTTAGGTCTGCTGAAATAAACTTGAAAATGTTCAGCAAAATAGAAGCTTCTTATAATTTAAGATACCACGAAACGTTACGGACCATCCAGACAGGATTATGTACTAAATTGTTTTAATGTTAGGCTTTCGAATAGATTTTTATTTAGCACTTGCTAGATACACATGAATGTCTATGAAAGTGGAATATTTTGGATCCATTTCAATGAATTTACACAAACCTACTGAAACTGATAGTTACTATAAATCTCAAAAACGGTTATTATAGAGCCTTCCCTAAGCATTTCTAGGTAAATATGCAATTGACAATGAATATTCAACAATGTGGAACAACAATAGCTGGCATCATACGTATTCATACAATTCACATCTGAAAACGAGAGAAGATTAGAGCATTATTATGAAGCGAGGAGACGCGGCTAATTCAACGGCGTCGTTAATATTGAACGATACCATTCCGCCTTAACGCAAGGATTTGAATGCTTAATTATTTGCTTATTAATTAAGCAGGACGGCATTCTTCGCAGACTTTGCTCCGAGTTAATCTGCAGACTGTAGCTATTGTGAAGATTTCTAAAGAAAAAGTTGCTGTTCATTATTAAGTGCTATTTGATTCCATTTTCGTGTCGCAGAGCAAAGAGATTGAAAGACAAAACGGTGGCATAGCTTGTTGAAAACTCACCTGTTATAGAAGGCACGACAGATCATAGAACAGACCGAGAAACCGATAATGTACATATATGAGCTTAATATGCTATGTTCTTACGGGACTTATACTGGCAAGTTTTCGCGAAGAAAAAGAAACCATATGATTTGAAGGATAAATGGAAATACTTCGGAAAATTGTTGCTATTACCGACCGGCTCGTAATCCGATTCCCGACGAAGAGGTTCGTAAGCATATTTTTTCTACATCTACATTAAAGCTCCGGTACTGAATATATTTGATAAAGTAGTTACTGAAGGTAAAAAGGCAAATATTCAATATAAAAATGTTAGCAGCTTAAATTGCAAAATATTTTAATAAAAACATTGTTTCACAAATATTTATATCCCTTGTTAACACGCTACCTACGCTTTAACAAATCGCGTTTGGTCCTTTTATTCTCATAATGCTGCCATGGAACACAAAATTATAAAGTTACGTTGACGAAGCAAAAATAAATTCAATTTTCACGGAAATTGCTTATGAAATTGTGTAATTATATTAAAATTTGTCTCGGCACGTCGCCCGGTGCGTATCTTATAGGCCTCGCTTCTTAAAATTAAGTAGGATCATCGGGTTTCACATAAAACTAGGATTTTAGGCTCCTTCAGGATTATTAAGAGCTGCAACAAGGGTTTGATAACCCCTAAAATGTTTAACATACATTTCAGCAATACGAAGATTGTAAAACTGAGGATATTCAACGAGCTTCATGAATACTTAATAGGAACGCCTTTTCTGCAGCCTTTTAAATAAAATACTAATTTCTTGAATAGGTACCTAATTAATTTGCAAAGTTCAAACTAAACAAACTAAAAAATAGTTTGGATAAAAATGCATACGGAGAACAAATTGAAACAAGAAGAGGAATCAAGAGCTCAAACCTACAAGCAAAATCAAAATAACATAAACAAAGGCTCAAGTCAATGCCATCTTTAATTCCTGGATTATCACGAGGCGCATTCGATCTCGCGACTCGGCTCGATTAGATTAAAATTAAATTGTCTTCCGATGCCAACGGCTTAAGGCATTACTCTTTAATCTCCACCAGTTGATGTCTTAATTCCTGGCGTCATTTTTAATCCGCCATTTTGTTTAACGTATGTTTTGAAACACAAAATACCTACTCAAAGGTAATATTTACAAAAGGGATGAAGCTACCAGTTTCTGTGTTTATTTTTTTTAATGTTTTCAGCAATCTAATGTTCCTGACAGCTCTGCGTTTAATACTTATTTATAGAAATAAATGTAACATTATGGTTTTATTAAATCGTTGTGGTTTTATCAAAGCTCTTTGGCTTTGTGTTAATGTAGGTAATCTTTCGTGAAAAATGTTGACGTGAACATTAAAAATTTAAGATGAACAGATCACACATTTTCGCGAAGTACGGCAAATCAAGCTATTTTTTGATGTGGAAGAGATTGAACAATTTGCTTTTAACAAAAGATTAGGTCCAAAAGCCCACTTATTCTTATTAGGTACTAGCTTTTGGTCGTGGTTTCGCCTGCGTATATTAATTATGGCCTATGTCACTCAATAATAAAGTAGCTTTCTATTGGTGAAAAAATTTTAGCAATCGGACTAATACTTTCAGAAATTACCTCCTACAAACAAAAAACAAGCTTTACCTCTTTGTAATTTAGTGTAGAGGTAGAAAACATCAAAATAAGCGACTATTCTAATAAAGTTTGATATTAGAGCGTTGGCGTGTGTTTTCAGGACGGACGGGGCGCATGAAGCCTCGCCTACCAAAGCAATTCCTTAAAAAGATTCGCTTCAAAGGTACGTCGGTAGAGGGCGCTTCTAGGACCCAGTTTGTGTTCTTTTCTTTTTTAGCCCGCCTTTGTACTTGCGTTGTTCACTGTATTGTATTGGGTTATACTTCTGCGATGCGATTTTGTTTATTCTGTATTGTTCTGTCTTGCTGTTACTATTTGCTGTTTATTTTGTATACTTTAAGTTTATTTTTCTGTTCATTTCTGGTTTTTCTCTATAAAATTAAATTATTATAAAATTTCTAGCTATATTGTGACAAATAAAACTGTTATTCATCTAGATTCTTCATAATGTTGATGACGATCCTAGTGAAAAATGAAAATTTTGAAACACAAAAAACAGTTTTGTTTGAGTTTAAATCCTATTTGATGAAATACATAAAAAATATCTGACATTTAAAATTAACGGTTAGAATAATTCAATGTGGCGGTTGGGCAGCTGCACATACACTCGGAACCCGCGGGTTGGGCCAACTCCCGGATCTCAGCACATTTGTCTGTTAGTTTTATATCTCCATACCAATAAGTTCCATTTCAAGCTTCCTCTGTTTCTGTAGTTTGGGATACTTTTGTAATATTTCTGTATTAGTGTGTGTTTAGTAGATTTTATGTGTGATCTCTCTATTTTTTCTTAGTTTTAGATGTGTGTGTAGATCTTAGTGTTAGCCTATACTAGATAATATTTTGAATCTTTTAAAAATAAATAGTTCTTAAGATATTTCATTCTGGAATATTTTTTGCCATTGTGTATGTATGTATTGTAATCATTTAAGTCTTTACTGAAATCGAATTCTTATCTTTTAAATTTTAGGTCATAAATTCAACTTCACAGCTAAGCAAACAATTAATATTTATAATTCTTTCTTTCGTCGTCAATTTATCACCAAAACAAAATAGGTATTAGTGTAAGACCTTACGATTTATGTGGTAGAAAAGTGTCTGTAATTTATGCAGACCTTAGGGCCTGGCTTATCTCGGACCTCACGTAATCTCCACGTAATAAACTGCTACTTTGGGCGGATAGGTCCTTTTGTTCCTTATCAGGTCTCGGCTTACTCACTGTTATTGTTAGATGCAGGCAGTGAGTTACCAGGGAATTTATATTGGTAGAGAACCTCAAGAGACAATCACTGATTATTTACTACAAATACTTGCATTATTCTTTTAAAAAGACACACATTTCCACACAACTACAAACACAGGAACTCACTAGCATATATTAAATATCGTTGGTTGCTACAAAATCAATTTGGTGACCAGTAGGAACGGTGAGAGGGTTAACTCAGTGTGCAAATATTGGCCGTCCCATCGACAGCACGGTCGGCGCGGAGCCGGACCGTGTCCGGGCCATGGTTCATGTACAGACGTGTAGTTTGTCGGTCATCGGATATTGATGAATTTTAGCCAGCTGAAGATTTTGGTCCTTTCAGTCAAATAACTGCAAAATATCGTATGGATAATATTTGTGTTTTAAATGAAAATTTATTATAATCAACTTCCGGCCCTTGTCCCGTGTTATTTGGGGTCGGCGCATTACGTTTTTTCTTCCATTCTGTCCTGTCACCCGTCACGCTGTCTCTAACTCCCTTTTCTTTCATATAACTTTTCATAAAATCCATCCAAGTTCCTTTCCATCTTCCTTCCTCCTTTGGATTCCCTTTCCATCCGCCCACATGTATACTCATAACTTTTTTACTAACATGCGTTTCATCCCTCCTCTTCACATGACAAACGATTCCCCTTCAATTTTTCACTCACTGGCACCACTTTCAAACTTCCTCTCATCATCATCATGATCATCATCATTTCAGCCGAAAGACGTCCACTGCTGGACATAGGCCTCCCCCAATCTTTGCCAAATGAACGGTCCTGTGCGTCCCGCATCCCTCGGATTCCCGCAACCATTACCAAGTCATTGGTCCACCTTGTAGGAGGCCTTCCAACGCTACGTCTTTCGGTACGTGGTCGCCATTCCAGAACCTTTCGGCCCCAACGGCCATCCGTTCTGCGAGCAATGTACCCTGCCCATTCAAACTTCCTGTATTATACTAATTTCTCAAAAAAACAGATTCTGTCTCATCATGCAAAGCGATATACTACTTTCTGAAATTCTTATTATTCTCCGAACCACAGCTTTACCAACCTACAGAGATAATCCCACTTTTCCCCGCATTATGCAAACGAACTTCCAATTATTGCTTAAAAAGACATATCGCCGACATATTGAAACAGGCCTTTTTGTACTAGACAAACAAGGCAATCGGAATATTCAACTACCTTTATAAATACGTAGACTTAATAATTAGAGCATGCGTAATAAATGCAAAAGAGCTCCGTTGCATCCGAGGAGCGCAAGTTGCGGGCGACGACTGTTCACGTAGGAGATACGGAGACGACGAATGCTTTGACTAATTATAGGAATACTGTTTATATTAATTTTAAAACAAATTGTAGGAGTACTGTTTAAAGTACGTATTCTAAATAATTATTCTGCTATGCATTTACTTTGAAGCGGTTGCATATCAAACGAATACATTTTTATCGTGAAGCATGCTGCGCGGCTGTCCCAGTTCAGCTAATTTCAGATTGGTTAATTAGTGTCTTCTGTCCGCAAAATCTACTTCTGCTTCTCATTCTGTTCGAGTTGATGGCTAACCCTTATAAAGTTTGGACCCAGTAGGTGGCCTAAACTATAATATCACAATAATATAATATACATATATATATATATATATATATTAAATATCCGCTTAGAACTGGCCTTCACGGAAAAAATAATACAGATACATTTATGATTGTATTCCTATGCACTTAACACACACCCCGTAAGTCACAGCATCCTAGTCAAGATATATTGGAGGCGATCTAAATACTTTTTATGGCTATTTTCTCGTTCAAGAGCCCTCACCTAATATACGACGATGGGTTCCGTCGAGTTATGGGCTTAAATGTCGGCCATAATAGATTGAAATTGTCACTTTTATTGATGGGCCCTTTTCAATTTTACATTAGCACTCCATTGTGGGCAGGTAAATGGAAGTCCAATGACCGGTAATGATGATAGACGAGTTCAGATATACTTTGGCCCTTTAATAAAATGGCGGATAATTAAAATTAATTAATTTAATAAGTATTCATGTGATCGTAGAAATGTATTTACCTTACTGCTATTTAGCCATAGACAAAGTGAATTGGCTCCTCATAAACTGGTGCACCACACTATCAACGATTGCATCACTGCTTATCATCAGGTGAGATCGCAGTCAAGCACTAGTAATTATTTATTTTTTTAAATGCTGTAAGGGTCATTTGTGTTTGTGAGCCGGAAGCCCTTCGACCAATATTCTACCACATCGATAGCTTCTTGTTGTGGAACTACATATTTGGAAACGATTTCATACGCTGACGGCTTTAACCGTTCATTAAAAATGCAAAACTGCAGCAGACGGAAGCACGCGGTTTTGTCAGCATTTGTAATTTTAAAGTTTGTTAATAAATTCTTGTGTTTGCAGCGGCCGGCGACACGTTTTAATTAATCAAACATTTTGCAATCAGCATCGATTCATTCGGATGCTCATATTTTATTTCGTGGTCATTGCTTTTGATGAATAGCATAAAGTTCAAACAGAACTTTCCAAAATAATCCAAAGCACACATGTTCCAGACTTGAGTGATCGACTAGGTTATTATGTTCGTGGCCCGTTCTACCGGCTCCTGCATCTGAACCGAGCATTAGCTAGCTAATCATAAATATACTTTTAAATTAGGGAAGAAAATACCCCCACAAAAAAACGCAAACTGTCGGTTACAATGTTCTTCCTGATAAGGTTCGATATAAACAAGTAAACAATATAAACCTCTTTATGATATTTGTTTGGATTGTCTTTTATTCAGCGGCATCGGCCGCGTTCATTTTCATAAATCTATAATGAAAATGTGATCCTTTATAATTTCATTTTTTAACTTGATATTATGACGCTGTTCAAAAGTAAGTGACAATCTTAATGCAGTGGTTTTTACTAACTTCATCTAACTTCGGCACTCTGACTATGCCACAGTCAACTTTAAACAGCAGACCAGTTTGTTACGACATAATGTCGTAACTACTAGTAACTAGTCTGTTGGAGTGTACTGGAGTGTACAAATTATTTATTGATTATTATTTATTATATTCTTTATTGTACACCACACAAACAAAAAATACAGTACAAACATTATTAAAAATTGTGTACAATGAGCGGTCTTATCGTACAGGGCATTTTATTATTATGTTGATCATTTGTCACTGCAATATTCCTTACCTACTAATAGTGCCTATGAGAAAGCAGGGTAAACTTAGTTTGTTTCGTTAGTTCAATTCCGTCGATTTAAAAACACTAAATAAAATTCTTAATTTTCCAAACTGATTATACAATTTCGCTTTCGAAATAATTTTCAAAAGTGACGTTAAGCCAACTAATTCTTCTGTGCTGTGGCGGCGAGCTATTAAATGAGTTATTCAATTAGTGATCGATGAGCGAACTTTGAGCGTCGCCGTCTCACCGCAGATCGAATTACCGACAGACGAGAATGAAGCCCGATCTCATTAACTTATGACGCTCTGTCAATGACTTTTACTTTGAATTTAAAACTCGAGTACCTCTCTATCTACTCTTTTAAAGGGTAAACTGTAATTTGTAAAATAAAACTCTTTTTTTCTTTCGTTATTTACCAAAAACAAATGTTAAACAGTGCTAATCTAACTTTAAAAAGCTCGAAAATCAGAATAAAAAACAAATCGCTGTAAACAAACGGGAAAGCCGCGTCTGCTCATCAAATGTTCATTCATTTAGAATGCAAATCACTGGAAACATCAATGTGTATGAATCAAAAACAAATTGAAAAGCGCCTATCCCGTCACCCCGTCACGAAGGCTTTGAGGCGTCACCGTCGCCTAACTACTGTAATGCGAATTACGTTCGTCGACGCTCTCAACACGTGATTTTCAAAAGAAATGCAACCTCTCTTTCTTACATGTTGCTCAGTGTATATGTGTATCTCTGTCTCATATAGCGTGCGACACAGAGCCGGTGTTGGTGTAACGAAATTTAAAAACAATCCCCACGAGACGCGCAGCAATTTATTTTGTTGTCTACGAGATTGTTTCACCACTCCGTCTGTACCAGACGGCGTAATGTATGAGAGGCGGCGGTGCGGGGTGTCATTCAATACTCATATCATGTAAACATCCCTGAATGTTATGAAGCTCCGTTACCGAAACCGAAACTAGCGGATAATCCGTCGTATCAGAAACAAAAACGTTTATTTCAAATATACCATTTACAGGCACTTTTGAATGGTCAAAATATCGGTCAGTAAAAAAAAAAAGTGAAGCTAAATTGCACGTTCCAAAGCGTAGATCTCTATGGAGAAGAAGGTGCAAGAAACTCCATGGACACTCTTTTATCTGTAACCGGTATAATATTATTTCTATACCCGTGTTCGTATCTGAAATTTTATATACATAACCTGACGTAAACAATAAATTATACAAAAACCTTTTACAGATACAACAGTATCATCCGCAATCAAGAACCCCATGAGTTATAGACGTACGTAGCCAAAAGGTTTCGTCGTCAAATAAAACCCAACATTTCGAGGCAGGTTAAATTTTGTATTCTTAAAAGGAAATCTCTTGAACACGCATCATACGTGCAAAGTCCTTTGAGCATTGTGAGATTCATCTCCTATGTAATAAATATCCTTGTTAAGTTCTATCTCCGCGATATTCCCTGTGAGGGCCACCACGCTCCCAGCTGAACAACGAAATCATAACTCGGCCGCACTCGAGCGGATTGAAAACAGAGATAACACAGATAACGCTGACATCTCCGACTGCCACCTGATAACTCCGCCGAGTGGCACAGATTCCCGGACACGGATCCGGCGGATTTTCCACATTTCCATATATTTTTGTCTAAAATGGGCCTCTGCGGACGTTTGCGACCGTGAACTTCTTAATAATAATTACGACCCTGACTTTGAACCTTTTTGGTGGGTGGGCGACCCCATGAAATTAAAATAGGTTTCTAACAAAACCCACACAATGTTTTGCATATTTGACCGAAATCATCACAATCTAATAAAATGTCTCCTAAAATGTGCTGCGTGGGCAAAGGTACAATAAAAAATGTACTCGAGTCCCAACTGGGCGCCAATTACCTATTCAACATTTTTGCTCCAATAACAAATAATGTGTCTTTAAAATTACCTTACAAATTTATATGTAAGGCCTTAATACGAAAATAATGAGAGTGTCCTAGAGCGAAGCGGTGGTCCCGCGTCGGGCGCCATTACTCCTCATCCTTACATTATTACGGCTGTGCAATATGAGTAACGCAACCAGCGCTACTTATTTCTCATTTATTGAAGTGAGTTATTTCTACATTCCCCTTCCCTTTATCTTTCAACTTATGACTATTCAACGAGCGTGTTGAATTTGTTTTCGTTGGGTGTTCTACCTACTGAGAATTTTATTTCAAACAAAATGTAATCTACTGAATTTATGCATCAAGAAAGTGTATTTTTAGACTTATTTAATGGCAGTAATGAACTAGAGGTCAATTCGATCCTCAATTACTCAACCTCTTATTACCATCACGTTTATTCTACCTTATCTTTGCTGAGAGAACTTCCTTAGAGCATATAACTAGGCAGCAGGACGGGAGCGTCTGGCGCGAAACGACACTCGGAAATTAGGTGCTCTATTACTGTCCTTATCTCGGCCACCTGAGAGCCGCGCCAGCCCACGCCGCTCTGCCAGAAATATAAACTTCTTTATAAACACCAGCGCTGGGCAATTTGAACTGGAAGCAAAATTAAGGTCGACGATAATATTGAGCCGTCTAAGTAATTAGGTCTCATTTTATGCGCGATTTTCTTGGGTTTAGGTTGAGTTGGAGAGAGTCCTTGTCATTTTAATTACATCTCTGTAGCTGCCAATCTGTATTTTAATCAGTGGAATGAATTATAATTACGTCAGGCTGTACCTTATAGTAAAAGATAGAATTTAGAAAGTCTTAATCATAAAAATGATAACGTATGATGACGTTTTCCCTTAACTAAATTCAACCTTAAATCATTATAATCGCTCACGTTCCAACTTTAATTCCGCAAATGTTACAGTATTAACACAATTTAAATTTAAAACTAACAGGACAAAAGTATTTACTTAATACGAGCTTTTTAATCCACCCGCGAATGGCGGGATATAAATTAAAAGGAATGAACTCTTTAAACGTGGTGTATTTATTTTTGGCGCGGTTGGAAATCACGGCGATATCGCGCGGGAGAACAATCGCACATAAATTAGCATCCTTGCCGGCGACGCGCGACCGACTCTGGCTGGAGGACGCGGCGCGAGCCACGGGCGCTGGAGGTTATTGCTTCATACAGAACTAAATTTCTTTCTTTCACATAACATACTTTTCAATTGTTTAGTTCTAAATTTGCGCCTTGTTCCGCCAAATAAAATGTTTTTCTTTCTAAATTCTTCTCCATTTTCTTCCTTTGGTTTTCAATCTTCAATTCGTCAACTTTGGGATGTCCGAAGCATTTTAGTTCTTGCTATATATGTAAAATACTGGCACTCAGTTGTATCTGGCTAGACAAGAAACCTACCCTGCTAGGCTAAATAGATTCAGTTTTGGCCGTGATGGATCCTCTGCTTAAAAACTAGCCATGATACAAAGATCTTTGACAGCGAAAATTGTGTAAATATATTTAAGAAATCTCAAATATACTGAAAGCAGAGCTTGTGAGGATGGAATCACGTCTTTAAATACAAGTAACAGAGCAACGAGCATCTGCTGCCCCGCATCGAGCACTTATTTTTAACAGCTGCCTTTACGACAACATGATAAGCAGCTAACACTTTACGGTCTTCTTTTATTTCAGATTTAATAGGTACAAGGAGACGTGCTCCTTTTAAATCACTTCATAAGGCGATAAAGATGTATGATTAAGCAAATGCTGTCATTTTCGTTTATTGTTAGGGTTATCGCCTTATCTGCTCTATAGACAAACATAAGTTAAGTTTATTAACTGCGAAAGCAGCTGTCCTCGTGTATTTTTTCTTCATCCCTCTTGAATTTGAACAGAAGGAAAAATCGATCCCTACTTTATATTTCGCGCGCTTGACGGAAACACTTCAAGTCGGTCCAACACATTAAAGTGATCCGAAAGACTATAGAGCGAGTAATAACCCCTCGCCCTGGGGCCTTGTACCAGCTGGCAATAACGAGTGCAGGCCGGAAGTGCGTCGGCGCGGAAGCCGGTAACGCTTCCCGCGTTTCCAGAACTTCCGCCAACATGGCGGAGCGTCGGAGGCTCGCACTTCCACTGCGCCACTCCCAGGCTTTTACTACGAAAATGTGCTGAAATGCTGTCGATATGTTGGAAATTTGGTGCCTCTATAAATTCCAATTCCAGGCCACCCTGGGTAGTTCCAAAAATGTTGCAATCTAGCCGAAAATTCGTGTTTAATCTTGCTGTACTTTTTGTAACTTTCTATAAAGTAAACCCGTTAGCTGCGATGCTTTAGATTTAACCTCCAACGTTTGACAGAACAATATGATACTATTAATTTAAAATCCAATCTTTTAGGGATGTAATTGGAAGACAAACATTAAAAACTATTTATTGCCCCTTTGATAAACTTACGCCAAGGTTGTAGAATTAGTTATAGAAAATGTTAATTAATAATTTCTATGAATATGAAGCTCCCGGCTTCGCCTCAGCCTCGGGTGGCACCTAGCGCTGATCTTCGTCGCCACCTGTGGCGCGCTCCTTAATGGTTAAATGCCTCATTTATCAGGCGCCGAGTACCTCGCCATCAACTATATACCTTCATATACCGCTGCTACCTACCGGATGTGTGTTTTTGACAGTTCAGGGAAATATGTACGAGAGAATGCTCAACATTTTGAATTAATGACAGTTGGTAAAGTTCTTTGAATTCTGACGGAGAGTATCTACGTTTATTTAAAAACATTTTATATTTTTCGATCGCATAATGCTAGAGTCGTTCTTTCCGGTACATATGCAAAAGAACTGAAGCTGCAGAGACGCCAGTCGCCAGCCTGCCGGGGGCCTGAAACAAATTGAACACTTCTGCCATCTTTTCAGTTTTTATTTCTTGATCCATACGGTACTCTGAATATATTTCGCTGAAAATATGACTCTAGACGCGTTCAAAATTTTCAAATGTTGGCTGACTGTAAGATCAGCGTCACTACTTAAATTTGAGAATTGGGATTCGTTGTTTTATTGTGAACATAATTTCAAATTGAACCGGGTACATTTGAATGTTCGACACATGAAAATACCTACGGGTAAAATGTCAACGTTCAAAACATCGAAAATTTAAATATCGATTGTATCATAATATCGAAAATTGTTACCTTACCTTATAGCTTAAAATGTCTAACATTAAAATGCCGATTTATAAAAATATGTAATGATTAAAAATGTCGATAGTCATTATAGGTAAGTTCAAAATGTCAACATTTAATTATAATTTTGTTTTGATAAATTTCTAAACTAATAAATATTATAAGTTAAGGTCCAAGTCGCTCGCAGATTTTATTTCACCATTTTCTAATTATTCGGGTTTTTTCAATATCCGAATTACCCAGTGACATACATTAAATAAATAAATTTCGATATTTATTTAGGACATTTGATTTCTGTATTCAATTTTTAACACATTTGATACTGTGTACTTTCGATATTTAGATGATGATTTACGATATTTTATTTCGATGTCACTTTTGTAGATAATTAGACTATCTATTATATATTGGAAACTCACATTTTAATTTTCGGTTATATGGTCATTCGATATCAAAATTTTCGATGTTTTGAACGTTGACATTTTACCCGTTGGTATTTTAATGTTCGACATTCAAATATGTAACCAAGTTAACCTGGAAAGATTTCTATTGGCACTTAATTTTCCGCAGCTGCGCTTCTGTTGTTTGACCGACAGGGACCGTGCATTTTTTCTAGGATAATAAGCACTCTAATCAGCGATGGGGTAGATTCCTTGTAAACGAATTATTGGTTTCAAAGATAACATAGATAGAAGCCAACATTTTAACCTTTTTAATATTAGTTAGGATAGATCGTAGTCCACCCTCAATTAACAGAACAACAAGAGTTACCGTAACACGCTGAAAAGCAATCCCAAGCCACTTGAAACAAAGCCAACAGTGGCCACTCATTACAGAAAGCACATAATGCGAGAAGATTCAATCCGATAGCAATCGGCAGCCGAGCTGAGCAGCTCGGGGGCTCGCCAGTAAGTGCCGAGAGGTAATTAGCGTCCTCACGATTCTTATCGGTGACCGCTGCACTTCCACTTATAGGATTATTCAATCGAGGGATGATAATTAAGAACAGTTTAGTACTTGAAGTTCAATGACTGTTTTTAACGGCTTTCTGCTTTCTCATTTGTCGACTGAGAAATTTGTAGAAAAGACTTGGATTTAAAAAAATTCTTGTGCATACTACGCAAGATTCCTTTTAGACCTTTAATAGATTTGCGTTAGAGTCTGAAGAATTCGGCGTGAGCTTATTAAAATGGAAGAAATTTATAGAGTTTTCCTAGCAAAATTAAATGTCGGTAGCGAAAGGTTGATTCCTAAGAAGTAAGCAGAATTTACATTATGTATAACTTTTAGCATTTAATAGAATATGCTTGCAAAAATCCATTAAAACATCGTATAGTCTATAATTTTCATGAGTTTGCGTTGAGAATTTGCTATAAAACCTATTTCTGTTTAATTCCTAGAAATTGAATGCAAGGAATAATCGAATTCTATTTCTGTACCTAATTTATAATAATTTGTATCAGTTCTGCTGATTTGCTCTTTTCAAACTGTTTTAAGTCGTTAATTGTGTTTCGCTGCCGCTCGTTGATCTCTCCAGCTATCTCCGCCTGACAGTTATTTAATGTTTCTAAAGAGAACTTAGAATCTTTGTGTGTCAAATTGTTAAGAGCTGAATTAGTACTTAGTACTTCTAGGTTAACTACCTCTGCTGTACGCGGAAATGTAGACTTTAGTTCTCTATGATTATGGTCCTTTTTACTTCATCCAGTTAGGATTGTAAAAGCCATTAATGGCACTTTATGGTTTCAAGTCTTAACTACAACATTACAATAGCTCTGTTCGCGTCGTAAAGTGAAAAGCTTTAAAATGTGATAAATTAAGAGTTGCGCATTTTTCTTCTATTTTTACTTCCTAGAGTTTCTTTATTCATATCTACAATACATTGTAACAAAAGTATCTCAGATAGGAATCTAACTAACATTTTTAATAGGACTCCTGATATGACCAGATTTACTGAAGTAAGAGCCGCTATGGGTAGCTCGCCGTCCAGCCGTCCGGCAAGGACCGCGCGGCTCAAAGAAAGTTAGCAAAACCATAGAGGCCCAGTAGACCCGATGACCTAGAATTCAAAGGGCAACTGAAGGATACAGGTGAATTCTAGTCAGTTAGAGTCTGACATGACCTCTCGCTTCACCTAGACCGGGAGAAGGAATTTTATGATTTACGAATACAGAAAAGAAAAAAAGGCCGCTACGGGATTGTTCGAAAGAGTTACCGCGGTCTTGAGATGCAAAGGACCAATGAAGGATCACCAGTGGGTTTCCTTAAAAGTTTAACAGCATTCACTCCACCCGGAACGGGAAAAGCTATTTGATGGTTTTCCACTCAAAAAAGAACCACCGGGTATTAAAAGTTAGTTTTAGTCAGCTTCAACAAACAAACCACCTTCTTTTTCAAATTCATCCAAAGTTTGTCTGTAATAAATCGCTTTTAGCGATAAGACCACCAATTGTAACACCTTATTGATTTTAAGTCTTTTGTATTTTTTATTGTCTACAATAAAGAGTATATCAATTTAATCAACAGAACATAAACAAATACAGAGAGAGAGAGAGTTATTCCAAAGTAAGAAAATTATTTAAAAGCAAAATTGTGGTTAACGCTTTTGTGGAATAAAATCCCAGATTTGGACATCCATAGTTTCGTGAACTATAAAATATAAAAATACTATTTAAGATTTATTTCCTTTTAAACTGGAAGCAGACGTAATGGAAAAATCGATTTATATTTTCTATTCAAATAAACTATTTTGATGAAAGCTTTCGGAGGTTAAAAGAGGGTAGTACGACCCAATAGATAATATATTTGGCAACACTGACGCAATAAAATTGCCTAAAAACGACGTAAACACGTAATAAAAAGTTTGATGTTACACTCGTAAACTGTTTAACGTGACGAACATTTGTTCAGCGACGGTTACAAGATATGATGTTAATATTAACGACCTAAGAATCGAAAGGACGATAAAAAGATTTAAACACCAGAGCTCCCAGCTTCGTTTGAAAACAGAAACCTTGAGCAGATAATTCGGTATTAACTGATTGACTACTGAAAAAGGAAAGCTTTGATCGAGAGTTTTAAGTACTCGCAAAAGCTCGCTATTATCCAGCTTAGAAGCGCCTGACTATAGAAAATCCCTTTGTCGACTTCAGAATTTGCATGGGATCATAGATGGTTGGAATAACTAGAATTATCCTCTGATTTCCATAAAGTTTGCTATTTTAGTACATATCCAAAAACCCTTATTCAAATGCACATCGCTAAATTGGTACTATCCACCTGACTCCTCGAATTCAAATTCGATTTACATCTTTACCATATTCAATAGATGGGACACAAAGTCAACTAAACCATTCACACTCCTTTAAACACAAATAAAACTACTTCAAGTCCGTGCTCATCAAGGTTGACAACCCTATTTCTGTGGCAATTCACAAAACCAACTTTATGTGCATACAGAGAGGGTTTCTTCAACCTGTAACTCATAGTTGTTCAGGGTTGTGTCGCTCGTCAATCCGCGCCGTTCATTCGTTCACATTGAGTCGTTCATGGGTCTGTTGAATAAAAGATGGCGCTAGTCCCGCGAAGCTAACGACCCGGCAAAATGGCGGTGTTAGGGTAAATAGACACTACTTACATTGATACCTGCCTTATTGAATTAATGGACGAGTAAGTTTGTGTCTAGATAAACAGGGAATGGCCAGAGGTAACTGTCATCACGTGAGGATACATATTATACTAAATTAGTGATGATAATTAGTGATGGAATATTCCTGTTTGTTTCGAAAACAAAACTTAAGTCAATTCTTATTCAACTATAAACGTAAACTAAGCCTAGTTTGCTAAAAAATATTTCGTTTCCAAAATATTCAGTGTAATGAAGAACAAAAACATCATAAATGCATGAATACCATGAGGAAACATTTGCAGATATACATTTCCTTGAGCAAAATGGGAACACGTCAGTATCCTGTCTAATTTACTCCAAATAAAGTCTGTTCTTTGATTGCGAATGCTACAACACACCAATACCGACCATGTGTCATAATTGTGTACCGCATTACACGCTTTATTGCCTCCTTGTCAGTACGTGCGCTGGGTACGTGGGAACGTGTGCCGGGTACGTTTCATTATGTCAGGTAACCACGATTGATATGTATTACTAATGTTTTTTCTTTCGCACAGTTTCGGCTACCCCATTTTCTTTGGGAAATTATCCTGTTATGTGATATAGGATGTGCTTAGGAAACTTACTTGCTGTTTTAACCATTAGGTTATTCATATCATCGCTACATTTACAACTTTTCTTGGTCCCACGTTGGGCGCCAAAGGAATAACTTTATACCTACCCGCAAAAAAATCTTTGCAAAATTAAATCAGTGCAATGAATTTCATTTAACTGGAAGACAACTCTGCGACGTTACAAGGAAGACGGTAAAGAAGTTAATTTTCAAGTTCTCTGAGGGACGGAATTGTTTCAGTATAAATGTTGAGCTCGGGTTCGGTCCAACCTGATAGCAATAACGGCTGTGTTAGCCGAGACCTGTTTTAATAACGATATTTTACACGTTATTTTACAATGATACTTTTGGGAAGTTAGATACTGTGTTTAGGTTTAAATTTCGTAGTACTGCGGCAAGGTGAATGTTTTAACATTTACATAATTTGTGTAGGCGTCCGTACCTTGGAGGTTTTTGGAGAATGTACTTCACTTTAGTAAATATTTAAAGGTTTATTCAACATAAACAAAATTCGAATTTGACTTTGAAAATAAACTTTTTTACAGAGTGAGGACCAACAAATATAGGCGACACCCCATTTCACATAAATCACTGACCTAATCCTGAAATACCGGAGCCTTTGTGGACATTTTGTATCTTTTTAAAACACGCGTTTTAAAAATCGTTAGAAAATGTTACTGGCTGTAAATAAATCGGTGTTTTCTCCGTTCTAAATTCAAATCTGCGTAGCGCGCGAACAGCGTGAGATTGGCGCCATTTTTCAACGTTGGCCACCGCCGTCGCTGACTCGACCTTTCACCTTTGCGGACGTGCGGTAATCGCTTTAGAGTACAAAAATAAAAGTTACATGGATTTTTACATTAGCAGTTTGTAACCATGGGTATGCTAACATAAAATGAAAATTATAAACAAATGAGGTTGTCATTCACAACTTCCATTGAAAGCTTTGTTGCTGCTGTCAAAATGTTGGAAGCAATAACGTACATTAATATTCATCAATATGTTTCTATTGTACAAATTATTGGCACCTATCGTAGCGATTGGGGCGAAGGCTCCAGCTGTATGCTTCTGGGATCTAGTGTGTACGAGAGAATCTTCGGACAGCAATATTTTGATATTTATATAGGGCACTCCTGTTACAAAGTCCTCCAAAAACTTAAACAGTACATATATATTTTTTATCAGATTCAAATACTCAAGCTTTAAAAGTAAATTCAATTGACCAGCCCGCATGCTAACCAGGTACATTTTTCATAGGATTTTTCTTGCGATTCTCTTAAATATCAAACATTATCAAATATCATGTAGTACATGGGTTTCAAATTGGCATTATATCAAAAACATTGACTCATAAATAAATTATTTATTATTATTCTTCAAATTAATATATAATGATGAATAATCCGTATATAATGAACTTGTTTTGAAGTGTACATCGACAAGCAACGTTCTTCACCATTTTCCCGCCTTCCACTCCAGGTCGGCCATTATTATTCCCTCAACGCGTTTCGTTACACGCACTAAGCAGTATCATGTTCACTTTATAAGCTTCGTAAAGCGCCTGCTTCAGGAAAATGTTGTTACACTCAACTTTTAACTTAAATATTTGCGGTATCAGCAGTTATTAAGTAAAGTCTCTCGTTTTATGTACAGCAATAAGATGTTGAAGATTCTGAATAATTTGAGAGATTGAAGTAGGTACCTATGTTCCTACACTGTGGCCTTTTATCATGTCATATTTTTTTTTGTGTGGTAAAGTGCTGCTACTTAAATAAATGGCTGCACCAATAGCGTTGTTTATATCCTTTGTTCAAGAATGACAAAATTTGAAAAAGACATTGTTTAGGCTTAGAGAGAAAATTGCTCACGAAAAATTACTTTCTGGACTTCAAAAATACAAGAAAATCGACCTCTACTTAGCGAAGTAATAGACTAAGTAAGCTTAGTAAGTAGTAAAGCGGCCTCATCTGCCATTGAGTCTCTCGCCGGACTTTCTAGTTGTAATGTAATATTAATTTCCGGACCTACAAAACTCAGAAAAATCGGCCATACGGATATCTGTTACAAAGGAAGCGAGTTGGTAAGAAATCTTCAACTTTGTTATCTTCAAGTTAATTTCCTCTTAATGTTCGCGAAATCTTATAATAATTTAGACTATTTATGTTCTGTTCGCAAAGTAAATTATTGTCCGCCTCGAAAACATTGGCCCTTTGTATTTTTATTTCTGGTTTGAGAGCTTTTATCTCAATGAAATTATCGTTAAGCTTATTAATTATGTATAAGAACGTACTTTTATGTTCTGAAGGGATGAAAGAAATATAAAACTGTTTCAAATGATTCAACAAATCTTTCATTTATGACAAATCCCGCTCTTGGGCGGAGCGAGAGATAGTGTCAGACTTTTACTGACTAAAAACCCACTCCTGTTCCTTCGTTGCCTTCGTCCCAGGGCCCCGGGTTTCGTTTTCACACTACCCATGGCCCCAGTAGGCTTCGACCCTGCTGGGCCCCTACGATTTGCTGACGTCACCCTGAGGCGCGCGTGGAACAATACGCGCCGTCGACGACTTGGGCTCGGTCCGGACGGTTACCGGACGGTCGGACGGCGAGCCACCCATTGCTCGCCGTCCGCAAGCCTGCGCCTACGGTGGCCGGAAATCGGGATCGGAATCCCGGCGGCGGTTGGGGCGTAAGGACCGTTGCCGTTGCCTCACGCGATCGGCCGCCTCCTTTGCTAGCATTACTGCTTCGCAGAAGGAGGCGACCGCCTGCCACTCCTCCTCGCTCCGGACCATGGCCTGTATCAAGGCCCGGCGCGAGAGATCGCCGCCGCCGATCGCCCCCACGAGGACACGGCGTTGCTCTTCCCAAGCGGGACACACCTCCACCGTGTGCTCCACCGTGTCCTCCGGGCGGTCCACACAGTGGCGACACCCGGGCGTCGCTTCCGCACGAATTCGGTGCAGGAACTTCCCGAACTTCCCGTGTTCGGTGAGAACCTGCGTCATGCGGAAGGTGAGGACGCCGTGAGGTCTTTCCAACCACGCCTCAAAGAGGGGACTTATCGCCATAATTGTGGCGTGCCCAGCACTGGGTCGCGACAGTCGCTGTCGCCATTTTTCCATGAGAACCCGCCGGAACTCCGTCCGCCATGCTGCGACTTGTCGCGGCAGCGGAGTTTCGCCCCGGCGTTGCATCTCCATGCGGAGATCGTGCATGAGAGCAAGGACTGTTGCTTCCAGATCCCATGGTGGCTGGCAGGCAAGGAGGCTCGCCGCTTCGCGGGAAATCGTCCGGTAACCTCGCACCATCCGTATGGCCATGACCCTCTGGCATGCGTTCAGCCGGGCCGCCGGCTGCTTCCGCAGCGCCGGCGCCCATACCGGTGCGCCATAAAGGGCCATGGACCGAACGATTCCCGCGTAGAGCCTTCGGCAGGAGGCGTCTGGACCTCCCAGGTTGGGCAAGAGCCGCCCGAGGGCAGCCCCAGTCCGATTTAGTTTGGGAGCCAGACGTCGGAAGTGCTCCTCGAAATCCCATCGGCTGTCGAGAACGAGTCCCAGGTACTTCATCGTCGACCCGACGCCGATGTGGACTCCTCCTACCGTTAGTTGGGAACCTGGTGGTGGCGCGTTCCGAGGTCCGTGAAAGCACATGGCCTCGGACTTGTGCAATGCCACCTCGAGTCCCAACTCCTGGATCCTGCCCACGACTGTCGCAACCCCGCGTGTCGCTAGTTCGACCGCCGCCTGGTACGACTCTCCCCGCGCCAGGACCAGCGTGTCATCTGCGTAGCAGACCACGCTGATCCCGTCAGGGAGGTCGCCGCGCAGCACGTAGTCGTATCCGATGTTCCACAAGGGCGGCCCTAGTACCGATCCCTGCGGAACACCGCACGACATCTCTCGACGTTCCCACTCTCCCTGGTGACCGGGGTAGATAATGTACCTGTCTGACAGGTACGCCTCGACCACACGACAGAGGTAGTCGGGCGTCCGGTGATACCGGAGTGCCCTCCTAATGCTGCTCCAAGGCAGGGAGTTGAAGGCGTTGGCGATGTCCAGAGACACCGCCACGACACACCTGCCCTGGGCCACTGCATCCCCCGTCGTGAGAGCTCGCACGCGCATGATGGCGTCCACCGTGGACCGCCTCCTGCGAAAGCCGAACTGGCCGTCCGCCAGGTCCGGCCCCACCCGTGTTAGGTGCGCGACGAGGCGGTCTGCAATTACTCTTTCAAAGAGCTTGCCCACCTCGTCAAGCAGCACAATGGGCCGGTACGCGGACGGAGAGTCCGCAGGGCGCCCCGGCTTCGCGATGAGGACCAGTTTCCCCGTCTTCCAGCGAAGTGGGAACTGGCCCCTCTCCATGCATGCGCTGAAGAGCCCTCTTAGTCGAGGCCCGAGAGCCTCCATGGCCAGGACCCAGGCCTTCCCAGGCAAGCCGTCGGGTCCTGGGGCGGTATTTTTAGCACTCAGCCTTCGTACCGCCACTCTCATCTCTACCTCGGTCACCTCTGGAGCATTGTCGTCGTCGTCGCCATCGTGGTCCGCGTCGGACACCGCTGGTGGCGGAGCCATGGGCGGGGGAGAGTGTTCCCCTCGCTCAGGAAACAGAGTGCTCACTACACCCTCCACAAGCTGGGGCCGGAGACTCTGCGTCAGCGGGGGAGCCCAGGGGCGGAGTTTGTCCCGCACCACCTTGTAGGGGCGTCCCCATGGGTCCCCATTCAGAGTCCCCAGCCACACGTTGCGGGCCTCGAGCTTGGCCCGTCTTATCTCCGCTCGGAGGGTGCGCTTTGCTTCTCTGTATCCCTCGTACAGCTCCGCCTCTCTGGCCTCCGCATCCGGTGGACGGATGCGGCGCCTGCGGTATCTGGCATACCGGCGTCGTGCGGCATTGCACGCGTTGCGCAGTGCCGCAATCTCCGGCGACCACCAGTATACCTGGCGCTGAGCACGTCCTGGACGGACTCGGGGCATTGCCGCGTCGCAGATTTGCGACATGGCCTCCCGGAACCACTCTGCCTCGACGTCGATATCGACAGGCCTGTCCGGTGCTTGCACCCAGGCCTGTACCATCGCGGCTTCCAGGAGGAGCTCCCGGTCCATCTGCCTCAGCGCCCATCGCGGACCACAAGGGTTCTGTCGGACCGGCGCGGTCGAGGTTTGGGCGGAGACGTCAAACCGAATGTACCGGTGATCTGAGTACGTCTCCACCCCCTCCATGACGCGCCAGTCGACGACACGCGGCGACAGAGCGGGGCTGGCGAACGAGATGTCCACCACAGAGTCACCCCGCATCCGCACACACGTGGGGACAGAACCCCGGTTTAGGACGACCAGGCCTGTCTCTAGAGCCCAGTCCTCCACCATCCGACCCCGCTGGTTCGTGAACCGAGAACCCCAAGCCAAGTTCTTGGCATTGAAGTCCCCGCACACAACCACGGGGAGGGAACCAAACCCAGCGACGACGGCTTTCAGCTCCATTAGGGAGATGTGGAGATCGCCGAGAGATCTGTTCGGGGACAGGTATACGCCTACCACTGCAATGTCCCCGAACCGTGCTGCCACGCAACCCCGTCCCCTCGTGACAGCCTCGAGGGTGCGCGTCGACACTGGGAATAACTCATTGTGGGTGCGTTCACTTATACAAATTCATACATACACAAGACATCCTTCTGCAGACGGGTGTTCCGGGTCTGGGAGTCATACAAATATTTGTTCCGTGCGGGAATCAAAGCCGCGACTCGCAGCGCAGCATTCAATCGCCCAACCACGCGCCATCCGTGCCGTCAAAACGGTAGATACTCGTATTAGTCGACGTGACAGGATTGCAACTTTCATTTAATTTTGTGGCATATAAATATTATTTCTGGTTCATAAAAACAACCTTTTCTAATGGATTCTAATCTAATTAGAATAGAATAGAATAGAATAGAATAAAACTTTATTGTACACCAAAATAGTAATAAAAACTTACAAACTAACTTAATGTATGGGTACAATGGCGGTCTTATCGCTAACAGCGATTTCTACCAGACAACTTAGGATGGACTGTAAGAACTTGACATAAAAAAGGGGGTAGACTGCGGTGTACTGCAAAATAAATTTTATTAAATTAAAAATATATATAATACTATACATAGATATAAAATTATATTATATAGCTTTATATATAAAAGACAAAAAACAAACTCATGAATATTATATATATATATATACATATTATATGTTACACAATTTCAAAGAGAGAAATAGAGAAAAAAAACAAAAAAATACAAAAAGGTGAAAGGACTAGAAAGAAAAAGAAGGGAAAGAACTGAATTTGGATAGTAGCAGAATTAATTATTGTGAAAGAAAATGATCTTTAACTAATTAGCCCATTATGTCCCATTGCTCGGCCTCCTTCGCCCCCTTCCTCACACGTCTGTCTTTGGGCGTCGCGGCCCAGTCCCTCCAGTAAGAGTCAAGTTCATCTCTCCACCCACCCCACCCTACCCCAGGATACTGTGCTCCATGGCTCGCTGACAAACCTCGATCTCTGCTGAAACGTAAAAGACCAGATTTGTGCTCCGTACGTGAGTACAGGGACATTGCACATGTCCGTTTTAGGCATAATCGAAGTACTCCTTTGAGTAGATCCTTCATTAACCGAAGCTCGTCCAGGCACTTACATGGCGTCGAGCAAACTTCTGTGTCTTGTCGTGCCTGAAAGGAGGCTATTTGGCCAAAATAAACATAATCCTGGATGCAATCTTGTCACCCTCAATGTACCATAGTTCCATCTCCTTAAAAAAATCATTTAAATAAAAACATAATGACGAAATAATTCCTATGCAAAAACCATAATATTGCACCTGACAATACCAGCACTGTGGCCATTTCATAAGCTATATATATGTTTAGGTATTATAATCGCTGACTATCAAACCGATATTAAAACCAACAATTTGGAAACGGTATTTCACAAAATTTTGTGCCTCAAAGCATATTTAACATATAGTAGTACAATGTGCAGATATAGTGAGCATTCAATTGAAACTACACTCTGTTACCACTGACGTACTGTAAGTGCCTAGCAGAAGAAACAATGTTTCTATAATACAAATTTCTATCATTCCATTTTAAACAGCGGTCAACTCTCCACCTCCCAGAACAATAACAAACCCATCTAAAACACTAAAACACACTTTAAAGTGCCCTCTCCCCCCTCCTGCTTCCTGTCTACGATGGCGCCCCCTACTGGCTGCAGCGAGCACCTCACGTGAGCTCGTTAGTTCCGGTAAATCGACACTCGCATTAATTAATGGCAGCGTTGTTTCCATCGCCGATGAGCGAGGAATTATCTGCTCGCGCCGGGAATGCCGAAATGTGGGTAGTCCGGAAATAACCGACCAGGAGTACGGTATTGCTGTTTAGCTGCGCTTGTAAACAATGGTCGTTTTGAGTTGGTCCTTGCAGCCGAGATTTAGGGCCGTGCCTCTTTGGGACTCCATGGCGGCGTAGCCAGGTCATGACGTCAGAAAAATGTGTGGTTGGCTGCGAGAACAACAGTTGGCAGGTGAGGTACCTACACATCACAGAGCTACATCCATTTTCTTGGCTGCGCGAAGGCCGCACCGCCATGGTGTCCCAGTGAGGCAGGCCCTTAGACAAACAAGAAAACAATTTTTTTTTTTGTGCTAGTAAAAACTAATGGAATCTTCAACTCTTTCTATGTTTTTTTAAAAGTTCCGATACCTACTTAATTATATCGGTGCAGAAGTCTTAGTATTTTGGAGTTGTGGATAACCATGACGCGCACGGATTCTTGGCGTTTAAGCCGATTGTTATAGGCCTGAAATGTCTGTTATCATTTTTGTAAACATATGGCATTTATAATACATTATCGATTTGTCAACTCGATAATGTATTATCTCGGTAATGTGGTGCTGTAACAGTTTGTAGAAAACCATCTTTTCACACGGCTAGAAAGAGTGACTAAAAATAATTTTTATTTTACTTCGTTTGGGTATTAAAATATTGTCTTTTTTATAGTTTTTACAAAAGCTTTACTGAAAGAAAAACTTTTGCAGTATCTCTATTTTACGCTCGATTCGCACTTGGCCACTATCTGGCCTAGTGGTAAGTGATGAATGAGTCGACGACGAAGCACGTGTCTAGAAGTAACTTATTCAATCTTGAGTTTCATGAGTTCAGCCGAAAGACGTTCACTGCTGAATACAATTTCACAAAAGACAAACTCCGATTAAACGGATCTTAGAGTTCTTGTCTTCTAAAGTCCTGTAATTCCATTCTCAACATTTAACTTTGCAATATTTGACCACAATAAAGTTTATTTGAGAACAAGGACTTGTCAAAAGTTTCACTGTTAATTGGTGATTAATAACTTTAGATAGACGATCACTAAGATTTATGGGGACGGAGATAATTCTGAAGGTGGCGTGCGATGATACCGCGTAGCTATGAAAAACGAATTGATAGTCAAACGATTATTCATTTTTAAATCTCTTATAAAAAAATTCTTGACGTCTTCAGCACTTAACTTTAATTTTAAGGTGGGATGCTTGGGCACGCCTAATTATGGCGGTAACTCCCCTCTTTTTGAGGAGTGGCTGGAAAGACCTCACGGCATCTTCACCTTCCGCATGACGTAGATTCTCACCGGACATAATCAGTTTGGGAGGTTCCTGCACCGGATTCGTGCGGAAGAAACGCCTGGGTGTCACCACTGTGGACCTCCCGGAAGACACCGTGAAGCATACGGTAGAGGTGTGCCCCGCCGTCCGGTAACCGTCCGGACCAAGCCTAAGTCGTCGACGACGCGTAGTGTACCACGCGCGCCTCAAGGAGATGTCAGCAAACCGTAGGTAGGGATCGCCCAGCAGAGTCAAAGCCTACTGGGGCCATGGGTTCGCTTCTGAAAGGAAAACCCGGCCCTGGAATAAAAGGCAACGAAGGAACTAGGAGTGGAATGGGTTTTAGTCAGTAGAATTCTGACACCTTCTGCTCCGTCCAAGGGCGGAAGATTTCCCACCAAAAAAATGAAGTTGGGATGCTAAAGAGTAGCCAAGTTTTTTTTGCATTTTGTAGGTCAGTATCAAGTTGTGTATGTACCCGTAACATGTATTTATTTACAGGAATAATTAAAATGATCAATACAACCCTCTCAGATCACCTCACTCAGCACTTTTTCATAAAATAACTATTCAATAAGGTCAAACGAACTGAAAAGCAAACCCTTCTAGTTCGTCTAACCATATTGAATGCAAAAAATAAAATATCGCAGTCTACCTCGGAAGGATTTCAAAGTTGAAGTAAGTACGTCAATAGAAAAGAAAATCGCAAACCCTTGTTAAAGTCTGCTCCGAGACCGCTCATCTTATTCTATTGAAAACCGATGTGTATTTATCGCAGTCAATTAGCTTAATTAATTTTATTAACTTGCTGTCTAGTGCCTATTCCATTCATATAATACGATGACCATGTAACGAAAAAAGACTTAGGGTGCCCCGACACGTACAGGTTAGATTCGAAGGAGATGATGGGAGCTAGAGTGTGCGATCAAAGCCCCCATCATCTCATTCGTGTTAGGTTCTTATAAATACTGCAGATGGCATGGTTCGCCTATTATACTTACGACCGTAGTCAAGTAATTAACCATTCTAGCTGTTCCTGGCTGTTTGACTGAATGGCTGAATATATTCAGGTGACTACTTAAATGGCGCCATTTAGTAAAAGACTAGACTGTACTGAATAGCGAATTAAATTAGTTGGCTGCGACATATCAACGGCTTACATACATCTATCACGACAAAACGATCACGTGCGATGTGTCTGACGGTAACACGACAAATTGACGTAAGCTGATTATATTACCTGAGCATGCAGTGTAAGGCACACGACAGATGTGCGACTTGTCGTGCGACTAGTAAAACAAGACTATTTGGGAAGTGTAGTGTTTATTTTTGTAGTACCGCCGTTAGTTACAGTAGTAGTGATAATTATGTATAATTATTTTTATGTGTTGTTTCTTCGATGATTAACTATTCTTGTTTAAATCTTATTATTACGGTATCTAGAACTCGAAATGCAGTTTAATGTGTGTGTTGATTGCACTTTTTAATTTATTTCTGGTGTTCTTTTTTATCTAAAATCTTTCAGGACTGTTTTGTAGTGTAATACATACAGGGTGAGTTATTTAAAAATTCTTACAAGATGTACCTACTCGTTACAAATACCATATTCTTTTTTTTCACAGGAGACACAATATGTCCGAGCGGCATGTTCAGGTGTCCAGAGGGCAAGTGCATACCAGCGCTGTGGGTGTGCAACTACCAGCGCGACTGCGAGAAGGGCGAGGACGAGTTCCAGTCATGTCGTGAGTAGATCACCTTATTTTATTCACAGCGGCTTAGGCCCCGCGCTGTTTTATTGTCATGACTAAAACTCTTTTGACGACGATAGACAGAACTGACACGTCATAAAGGGCAATTTATTTATCTCTAAGAAAGTTTGCATTCCGATCTCATTCTTTCAAAAACACGTTATTTTTCTACATAATTTTTTAGCAATGTTTTGACATTGATTGTCGCCGAAATTAGATTTTACCTTCTTAATGTTTTTTACGTCCACGCACGGTTCTGTTCTTATAACTGAAGCAGCATAAGTGTAGCTATAAGGCTGATTAGCCTTATAATGTTCCCACTGTTGGGACTCAGGCCTCCTCTCTAGGAGAGGGAATGGGCCGTAATCTACCACGCGAGCCCAGTGCGGGTTGGTGAATGTCATGTTTTCGAATTTTTGGTTCTAGGACATACCGGTTTCCTCACGATGTTTTCCTTCACCATTTTGGGAGCAGTGGTGATGAAATAAATTACACAAAGTAATGCGCCTGGCTGGGATTAAAACCGTGGCCAACTCGTAAGTCGGGGCCGTTATCACTGGGCCACCACTGCTCTCTTATAACTAAAAACTTTCTTTTAATTAATTGATAAGTCTGTTTTAAACATTAATATTGTTATTTTTAGGCGCAGGCGGGGAAAACCCCAAGCCCTCCACACACGTCTCTCTCCTGTAAATTTAGTTAAGAAAGTGGTTTGCATTAGTTTATAATAACTTTGACACAGGATGTCAAGTTTATTTGTAAAGTTATGAACTGAAAATTAATGTTGGAAGAAATCTCTAATAATTTTAATTAGTACATTTAAAGTTGATGGGAATTTTTCTATTCATAAGTACTTTTCTAAGTTTATCTAGGACATGACTGACACTCCGTGCCTCGGAAAGGGGTACACTACATAAATACGAAAAACTTTATTCCGACAGTCACCAATACGAATTTCAAAATACCGATTTTCATAATTCCGAATGGTTCAAAATACCGATTTTCGTAATTCCGAATGGTTCAAAATACCGATTTTCATAATTCCGAATGGTTCAAAATTCCGAATATAACAACTCCGACTTATCAGTACATTTTTATAATTCCTAAATTTCAATATTCCTAACGTTTATTATTACTATTTTCAAAATACCGAGTTTCAATAGATCGAATAACAAAAATTCCGACTTAATGATAATTCGAGTCATCAAAAATACGAATTCCGATTATTAAAATACCGATTAATGCAATTCCAAAATAAAAACGCCTTGTAAAACTGTATAGAAACCTAAAACTGTATACAAATAAACATATAATTGCTCGTTAAAGAGAGAAGTGTAATAAATATTATGTACAGTATGAGGGGGTAGAACTAAAAACACTAATGACAGATGCGTTTTCCTCCTTATAATTGCATAGATTGTATACAGTTATTATCCTTGTGTATATATATCCTATAAATTTCTAACCTAAGTTCTAACCTAAGTGATTCATCAATAATACAGGGGATTTGCAGCATACAAGCAAGCATGCAACATGCAAGCAAGCATACAGCATGAAAGCAGGCATGCAGCATGCAACATGCTGCAAGCATTGTTTCAGTCACGGTTCCGGCGCTACGGGGTTTGGGCGGCCCCACGCGAGTCGCCCCACCCCTCCGCGCCTACGCGGGTTAAAATTACACTCTAGGGGTAGGGCAGACAAGATTGCATGAAGTCGGTTTTCCAGCGATTCGTTTCTGTCACTAAATTTTGTAGCACAACATGTGGATTTTTAGTTTATTCGAAGTATTGAAAATAGGAATACAGTTTTTCGGACCGAGAACCCTTCGAGCATTTGATTCTTCGAACGTATGAAAATCGGAAAACTAATAAATCGCATTTACGACTTTCGGTAAATAAATTTCGTGATTTTTAATAATAGACATTATAATTCTTAGGTATTATGAAATTCGGATTTTGAAAATCGGAACATCAAAATTCGGAATAAAATATTTCGGAGTATTTGGGTGTTCCCCTCGGAAAGCACGTAGAGCCGTTGGTCCCAGATTCTATTCGTCGTATTCGTAGATCTTTGATAGTCATTACAGGTATATCCAAGGAGTATCGTATTGTTCAGTAACTGGGTTGTCATCCACATCTGGTTAGACTAGAAGCCGACACCAAGCTAGTTGGGAGCAGGCTGCTGAGATGATCAGTACCTATTAAAGTTCCAAACTTTAATATTATGAGATTATAAGTTTGAAGTAGATATATGTTATTGATTGCATCACATTGGCATATATTCTATAATGATCCCACTACCACTCCACTTATTTGTATCTCTTATAAACACGGTAAGAAACCCTACTAATTTAATATAATGATTTCTAGAATTTTTCTGGCCCATCTTTAGGATCCTTTTTCAACCGACATCTATGTCCGCCCCAGTATCCCTGACACCGGCACGTCCTAAGTCCAGCCTCATGTTAGTGCCGGCTCCAAGACTTAGGTAATGCGTCCCCATGGCCGGCCAAATGCAAGTAATTCTGGGACGTGACTAAAAGTATGATAGTGTCGACTGGGCCCACGGTAAAAAAAAACTTACAACCAAGCACCCACAAGCTCTAAACCAGAATATCTGGAAATCATGCGTAAAGGCTATTGCCCAGCAGTAGGATGACAGTGAGAGAAACCATAACATAAACAAACGTTTAAATGAGTACGAATTTAAGGCCGAAATACACATTGCTTATTGCTGGCACAAAAGTATACAAGTAGCTTGCATGTCAATGAACCATAACAATTTCTGATTAGTGGAAATGGAAAGTGACATTACTATGGTCGAAAGTTAGGCCAAAGCTGGGGAAACACTATTGGAAACTTATTCAAAACCCTTGAGAAAGAACTGTCGCTTAGTTTCTTCAACTAAAAGCATTGCGAGTCCTTTTACTGCTTTGAACACAAAGTTCATTTCCAGATCATAGTCTCACAGATCGTCTGATCTTAGATGTAAAATCTGACCTACTTTATATCAATCGCCAATTTCAATAGACTTTTTAATCTTCGACCCTTTGGCTTTGAAAGTTGTAATCACAACCCCTTGGGGGATTGCATCCGACCCTACCCCTCCCCCTTCGCTGCCCCTTTTAACCCGAACTGCACATCGTGCCCGCGAGCCCCCGATCTTTGATAACCACCTCGGGATTTTATATAAGAGGTGTGCTGCAATATGTTGATTAGGTACTTATTTGAAGAATGAACATTATTCTAACCTACTATTATTGCTAATTTGAAAGTTACAGGTAGGTTATTTGATGATTTCCCGCCGTAAAAAAGATATACACACTGTTTAAAAAAAGAGCTGCACCAGCTAATGGAATTACTTTAGGTTTTTTTTTTCAAATAAAGAATAACGTTTTGAAGTTTAACTAATTTCCTATAAATCCATTACGACAACACAGTATAACAGTACAACTAATCGAGTCGTCTGTCACGTCGCACAATCACAGAGGAACTGCTAACTGGTTCACATTGCGCGTGTTCACAAAGACGTGTTCGTCAATGCAACACGTCACGCTGTCGCCGCCAATAATCACGTTGCTTAAGTTAATTAGTTACTCGATCAGCTGCAGGGCTTTAGCAGCGTGGAAGTTGATACTTGAAAATTAGGAGTATGATTTACAGCTTGCTATTTTTATGCTGTCTATATAAGAAATTTTATAAACGTTAAAATCGTGGACGTACTGATTTTTTGTGCTTTTAAACAAAGAAAAGAAGAAAAATTCGTGGTACCAACCACGAGAGCAATACTGCTGGAAAAAGTTAGTAATAAAATGTTGTTCTTTAATTTAGTATTATTAAAAATGACAACAAGTTTGTTACTAAATCGGGTTAGCTTTTCCTGAGTTCAAAAGACGTGACAATAAAATCACATGGGTGCTTCACGTTCTGGTTGACTTAAATTCTTATAGCCTGTTAATATCTTATATGTACCTACGTACGTATTTTACTAATGGTCCATGAGTGCTTACAACCTGACAATTTCTGCAATATGTTAAAACCACATAGAATACAATATCAGAAACACGCCATGAAAGCCTACTCCGCCAGTTGGTTGTATCAGTGCTAAGCATGTAATTACGCCGGTTGAATCATTAATGCCACAATTAATCAATTCACGGCACGAATATTTGCATGTTGCTCTAGCAGCGTGACAGTTGTCGCTGCGGCCGCTGTTATTAGCTATTGCAATGTTAGAGCTTTGCGTTCAATGTTTATTAATTGGGTTGTTTGTTAAGGAGGTGTGACAACGAGCCGAACCGCTAAAAACATAAACACGTTTCTTTGTGCCTTAGTGATATGCAAGAAATGTGAGCCAGTGATAACGTGATGGTTGACAGAAAGAAAGAAAAAAAATGGGTTGCACCGACCACTAGTAGGTCATCGTTGTAAAGATTTGTACAATTGTATAATAAATTGCACACAAACTGTCACGCTTAGGAACAAATGTAAGATTCACTCACAGCTACGTGGAGTGATTTGATCATGAGTTCATGACTCAACTCCTAAAAACAAAAAGCAGAATCAAACTTAAAACTAATGACGACAACAGATATCACTTTAAACCACTAACGCAGCAATGCGCATAGAGGTTCGCACCTTTACCAGTGTTGAAAAGGCGATATATGAGCGTGACTGCAGAACTAGCCACTCCCGCTATAAATAATCACGCTGTTCGAGCAATCCTTGGTCTCGTTGCGTATTAATTCGCGTCACGATCAGCCGCGTGCTGCGGGCGTGCATCCGAATTGTTGGCGTTTGTGGAGCCGCTAGCAATAACACATGTACTTTGTGCGTTAATAGAACATGCAGGTAAATAAATGAGAATGCTGTGAATTAGGTGTTCAGAATGTTTCGAATGACAAATAGGTAGCTGATAGTAGGTACATTTTATTGAAGGCATACCGCATACGTGTTCTTTCCTCAAGGAGCTCAAAATAAATGTTTTGATTTAAACAGCGCTTTTGAAAACCTACCATTTTAAAGCTAAGTTATATAATTTTGCTTCCAAAAAGTTTTATAGATCTGTTGAGCGATGTAACGACCCTAGAATTAGGTTTATTTTCTTGGTGCCAAAATGATGTGTTTGGAAAGTTTACTAAGCCTGTAATCGTCGCATTTCTCACCTAATCTTCACCATTAATAGATCTATTGAGTCATCCATCACGGCGTGCTGTCCACTAGGTCAGCACATCGCCGTCTATCTTCTAACATCCACGGTATCGTACATTTATAACAACAGCGCTGACATGTTTCACACTCGCTGCCTTTTATCGCAGTTTGACAAACTGTCTTGTGATGTGCTCTGAACGCTCGAGTTGATAGCTTTGTAGTTTAGACACTAAGTGAAGCATGTTTGTTAAAATTATAGAAAGTGATTGATAAGATGAGAGTAATATCAGATATCATAAAATACATACAATCCTATTTTAAGCATATACATATTATGCTCAAAATATATATCAATATTTGATATGGAGGATAGAGCAAATGTAGTAAATCTTTATTTCCTGAGTCTCCCGTCCCGGCCAAACTCATGTCCAATCTCCACATCCAGACTTTTACGAGCATTTTGATAGCCTATTTGCACTATATTTCCTGAATGTTTCAGATGAGAATTGAATACCGATACATATTTCATTATATATTTCTGATTAGACAAACGCACTTGGAATACATCGAACTTTAACACAGTTTACTTACTAGAAAGCTTCCAATACTTATTTACCGGCCGCTCCCATATATTCCTTGCGCAGTTTTTCACATGCTTCTGTCGTTACTAGCACACGTAGGTTTATATCTAGGTAATGGATGGGTGACAGTTAGCTTCGCTGGTTTATTGTAGACCAGGTTAGATTAATGGTAAGTGGACTAGATTTCGTCTTTATGGTAGAGACGTTATTGGTAACTTTCGTTTTAAAATGGAACTCTTAAAACAGAAGAGTCACCAATACTCACTAGCTACAAAATATTAAAAAAATATTACTTATGCCTAGTAATACTGAAGACAAACCACTTGGCCTCTGCACCACTCTTCATACTTGGAACTCAAGTAACTGCTACTCCCCAGCTAACTGTCAATGTTACAGTGTAGCGGTTTAGTAAGCAAACAAACACCAGCCTAACGTCTACCGTTGTCACAGTCAGCATTCTTAGATGCTCACAAAGCAAGCGATTTCCCCGCCAGTGTTGCCAACCTAAGGACTTGGCGTAACTCGAGCACATCAACAGTAAGTAGCGACATTTGGCATTGTCTGCATAAGGAGGTGGCGGGCAGCCAGCGCTGATCTGTATCGGAAACAATTTAAAATAAATCACATATTTACGAGAGCAAAGATAAGTATGTATTTATGTGACAGAACGGAAGGTAGCCTTTGTTGCATCTGAGCTTTTATTCTTTAATACTATTGGAACTGCAATTGTAGGAAACATTTCTGGATAGGGAAATGTTCTATATCCATAAATGGTAGGATCGCAATACTCACAACTTTGCCGGAAATCGGCAAGGCAAATTTTGATATGATAATGCGTTTTAAATGTTAGGATTAAAAGGTGGAGACCAAAGGAAACACTGTTTTAAGGATTTCAATAATAATTGTTTATTATCCTTTTCTTTATATATTGGAAGGTATGTTTCAATAATATTACGAGAGACGTGTGCTCCTAAGCTAGGCTAAAGGAATACAGTAACTGTAACCATACCAGGGATTTCAGTCAAGTGGTGACAAGGCGATTGGACCATTAAATACAACATTTATTGATTAGAAAAAGAAACTATGGTCTTTGTTGAAGTAGGATACATTTGTTTTTGTTATACTCCAACATTAAAAACTTCCAGTAGATATTATAATAGTCATGTATAGGTACCTACATATATAATACAATTGTGGCATTAATTCTCTCTTATTGGAAAAGCCACTCAACCCTCTTAATTCACCCTCCCCAATCAAGCAAAAAAAAAAAACTCGAGGGAATACAAAAAGAGACCATAATTAACCGAACACGGAAAAATAATTGGCATTCACGGACGGACGCAGCCGTAATAAACACCTGCGACAGTGCGACAATGTGACAGTGCAACTGAGTCGGCGCGACTCAATCAATCAGAGCGAGAGACGCACGTCGGTAATAATTGTCTGCTGTTCACTTGTCGACTTGTTGTTAAAAGGCTAGAGTGAATAGGCTCTTAATAAACTAGTACGCCTCACCATCAATGATAGCATCACTGCTTAGCATCAGGTGGGATCGCAGTCAAGCACTGGTTTATATCTATTAAATATATATATATACTGTCTAAGCGAAGCAGGTATTTTAAACGTTTATTTCTAAAATTAGTGTGATTTTTTGAGAAAGATCAGAAGAAAACTTATTTGGTTATCCTAGTGCGAAAGGTGATGCAAATAAAATACCCAAAACGGGTGTGGAAATGGAATAAAAACTATAAATAAAAATGATCAGGCGATTATTAAAATATCCGCCTATTAATAGCTTTTTGTTTCCGCGATAGTTATTACAAAAGTTGTATGAACAATACTCGTGAACAGCAAGTTGCCCTCGTTACTGCTGTGAGTAATGGCGGCGCAGTTTTTCGCGTCCATCTGTAGATTTCCCGGGTGAGCGGAGAGTTGACTGCAGTGGCAGTTAGTTAACTATTGCCAACAGTGCATGCCGGGTGCACTGTTATTATAACTTGCAGGAGCACGTGACAACCGCTGTTTGTTATCAGGGAAGAAAGTAAATTCGTGCCGGGTGAACAAGGAGTTGTGTTAACTTTACTATTTCATAATGTGAGTAGACAGGATCGTCCGTGATGTAAAATTATACGATTTTCGACAGCACTCGGATGCCGCGCTCGCGTAGCACTCTCGTAGCATTTCGTAGCACACTCGTAGCGATAGTGCTACGAGCTTGTCCATGCCGACTAAAGTTCAAGATCAGTTGATCTTGTAGTACTTTGCAGGATTAAGTTCCACTTTTGTTTGTCAAGAAAAAAGCGCAGTCACTAATTCCTCGTGTTTTGGTGTCAACTACTCCGAATAGCATGAAAAACATGCAATTCTATGTAAACCTTTCACATGTCCGCGTCCATCCGCAGTACCTTTGTGCATTCGTTACTCGTAGAACACACAACAATTTGATTATTTTACACTACCGTTGTTAATCTTAGAGCTTAGTGATATGACGTCACTGTGCAGCCTGCCTTGTTCACGTAGGTACAGTCAGCCGCACTCTGACAGCGCCTTTATCATGTAGCCATAAGGTCGGTTTTCGTAGTTTCTAATGTAACTTCTGACATGTGGTTGACCGTACAGGCGCAGCTTTGCAATCTGTCTGTCAAAATAGCTTCTGTGCAATTTACATTACCCTCTTAATTGGTGTAATTAGTTTTTAGTTGGAAACTGAATTTCAAGACAGATTACCTCAGTGAGGTTGTATTGAAAAAAAAAATATATATTAAAACTGTGTTCAATTGGGTTTAAGGGGTTTTACGAATTACCCTTTAACTAACAATGCTGTTTTAGGATTCCACCCCCAGACGGTTTTTTTTTTTCGGTGGGAAAATCATCTTATGACATCCCCCGCCCCTGGACGGGGCGGGAGACAGTGTCAGACTTTTACTGACTAAAAACCAACTCCTGTTCCTTCGTTGCCTTTCGTACCAGGGCCGAGTCTTCCTTTCAGAATCAGACTCCTGGCCCCAGTAGGCTTCGACCCTGCTAGGGCCCTACAGTTGCTGATATTTACCACAGGCGTGCGTGGAACAGCACGCGTCGTTGACGACTTGGGCTCGGTCCGGACGGTTACCTGACGGTCGGACGGCGAGCCACCCATTGCTCGCCGTCCGCAAGCCTGCGCCTACGATGAAAACGGGACCCTATTACTAAGATTCCGCTCTCCGTCCGTCTGTCCGCGTCTGTCACCAGGGTGTATCTCATGAACCGTAACAGACCTAAAAACAGAACAAAATAAATATTAAAGTGGACTCCCATACAACAAACGTGATTTTTGTCATTTTTTGCTACGGACGGTAAGTAACCCTTAGTGCGCGAGTCCGACTCACACTTGGTCGGTTTTTTTACTTGGTGTTAGTTAGTTAATAATTAATCGTGTTCAACTTTTATTCTAACAAAGCTACAACAAAAACTCATTGACCACAACTCACTCAACAACATATCATACTAATTCAATAACACGATGTTAAATTGTGAGACGAACCTGCCAACACAATGATATTGTTCTCATTTGTGCACAAGCGTCCCCAATCAAACTATTTGAGCGGCAACTCGATTTGCACCTCGGCCTCAATTATAGGCGGGTGTACATTCGCTGCCTCGGGACGCCTCGGGACGGGTCGGGTGCCTCGCACATAGACTCCGGCAGAAGGCTTGCTAATAATAAGGTGCTCAAAACAAGGCACAAAGTAGACTTTTTATTGTATCTCTAAAATACATGTTATGGGTATGAAATTTGGGATCTGTAAACGGATACGGATATAAGAATAATATTATACCGCTTTCGAACACGGTTATAGATATAAAATAAGAATTTCAAGAACAGATTTAAGAAAATTTAGAAAATATAAAAATAAATTACAAATAGCAAGTTTTAAGTTTTATTTTTAGTCCACATTATCATTTATTTGGCTGGGCAAAACAAACAAAAACTTGTCTTGACATTTTGACTTTGCTTTTATCCGAAACTATTTAAAACTTATATCTGATTCGGTTACTGTTACGAATATTTTTTTTATTTCGGATATTCGGTGGCTTCAGTTAAGGTTACGGAGCTTCATGGACTAATTAGGTTACAACGTGTGAGTTACAAAAAAAATACAGACGAAGAATGTTTTAAGAAGTTTTATTTCTTTAAGTGGTTTAATCGCTTTTCATTTTAACTATTAATCTGCCTTAATAACTATTTGGAATCGACTTCCAGAATTTTTACCATGTAATAACGACAGTATCATCTTTTCCTCGTAAATATTCCTATACATAAATAGGTCAAATAATGTTGGTACATGAGACAAGACGATTTTGATAAACTATTAAAATGTTAATAATTTGTACTCAAGCTCACAAAACGCACTTTGGTGTGCAATGCTAACTGGACTTATTGCCCATTCCCTACCACGTCCACGTCTTGATTGATACCCGACGCTGATTGCAAGAACCTTCATCTAATGACCGGATTGATTCCGTTTGAGATTGTAACCTTTGTAAGACACTCCTTTGGTGAGTTTGCCCATTTGAAGTTTCTACCTGGAAATGAGGTGTTAAAAGCCCTTCTTGACAGGATTAATGATATTCCAGATTCAAGTTTTTACTTCATGGCGTATTTTGTTTTGAACATAAAATGCATATTCTTTGGTGTTTGCGTTAAAAGGTATACCTATAGATATGTAATAACTAGACATGCTTTTGTCATTAAAGTTAAGAGGAGAAGTACCTACTGAGGGAAGAATGTTCAACTTTGTTTATCTTTAGACTTAAAATGTTATTTATTTTTGAACTTCCCAAAACATCTCAAGTGTTCCTAAGTGTTTCTTGTAGCGTAACGAACTTCACTTTGACGGTAAATAATCGTAAATTAAGTTGTCTTGAGTCCTGCAATGTTTTCAAAATATGTGTACCTACACGGTTATGGAAGTAGACCCAAACATATTCTTTAGTATCCTGCCTCGGATATGTTAATTTTTTTAACCATCTACAGTTTATTTCTCGACTTAAATATGGTCTGAAAACTATGGATTGAAGAACGAGTGATGCAATCTCGAAAATTTCCCAACCACCTTTCAAATACATTAGATTTTCTTTTTGCTACCCATACAGACATCATAAAAGTTACTTGGTCGACGTTCTCCTTATACCTTAATAATTAAACATACAAGAGCAAACCTGCCTTGGACAAATGTAACTGAGATGATAATGAGACTTGAATTGGAATGTGCTTTATGTTTGAGAATTGCCCTTTATTTGAATTTGAAATTGAGAATTGCTCAATTATGATTGTGGGCATCCCCAACGTACCCACAATGGTATACCCGCCTCCTGACTTTTTGTGTAACAAGTGTAATAATGTGTGTTTTAAACTCAATTCTCTTGTCTTCCAGCGCCTCCTGAGTGTGAAGCTGGCCAGCTGACGTGCGGCCAGTACGTGTGGAACAAGACGTACTGTATCCCGCCGCACTACCGCTGCGACATGCAGGTGGACTGCGTCGACGGCACGGACGAGGCCGACTGCAGTGAGTATCACCTTTACACCATTTTTTTATGTTGGTTATCATCCAATGACATCTCACGCTCTAGGGTGGAGCGAATGCATGTAAACTCAAAGGACCTTTCTAAAGATGCCACCAAAATTCAATGACAACAGTGATAAAATATAGTCGAGACGAAGCATGCCCAAAGTCCATGTCGTGCATTGTGTCTCAGCAGTGATGCAGTCGCTACATGCGACCAGCATTGTATGTCGCGGATTAGAGCTGTATTACAAGGAGCGTGTGTATATGTATGCCTGTACAAGCTCGTCAATAGCTTGACCAACAATGGGGATTACGTGTGCTACACATTATTGAACATTTCTATACTTACTTACTTTATAATTATTATAATCCTGGTTTGATAATTGAATTTAGAAAGCTTTAATACTTTAGATGTTGTTTCAGTAAAGTTACTAAAGTTTTAGGCACAGTGCTTTAGTTAAGTCAAAAGCTTGGATTCTTAACAAGGCTAGTATTGATCACTGAACATTTTCATCAAAATCATAAATATTATTTCTAACGAAGTTCAATATTTAAAGCGTTACCTACAGGTATTTAAAGCAATAGCTAGTAGAATAATGACATTAACTTTCAGAGAGTTTCTATACTCTTTTCTCGATAGGTACTAATATTATCTAGATATTATAAAGTTGAAAAATTTTCTTAGTTATTTTTAGGTATAAATTGAAAAAATACTTAAAAGTTAGATAACCCATTTACTGTGATAGTCTTATAGAATATCACTTTACGACCCTCGGGAGCGGAGCAATAACTAATGACGCAGGTAAAACTGCGTGGGACAACTAGTATCTCATATTTATGCTGTTTGAAACTTCTATCGTACAAAGTCCCCAAACTATTTCTAAAAAAAAAATAACAATTATTTTTCCAGTACTAAGTTAGTAACAAAGTTAATCTCCATAAAAATAAGATCCATACAAATATACTGTAGAAGTTGTGATTATAGTATTTAGTGAACTAATCTGAATCACAATACAGTCTGTCAAACTCAATTCAATAAAAAACTTTTCGCATTTAAATACAGAGCTTGCATAGTGTTGTCAGCTAGCTGACAGTTTTCAGGATTTTGTGAACAATGATTCATGTGAAATATGCCTTCAGCCTATGCAATTCAAACGCTATGGAATTTCGTTATTCGAATTATTTTTCGCATGGTCAGACTTTAGTTTGGCGTGTGTATTAAAACAATAAAATAAATTTGTTATAAATTAAAAAAGGTCTTAATCCTATCCCTAATTTATTTATTTAATTCTTTATGAACTCATAAGTACAGAGGCGTACTTAATACCTTTAGGCATATTCTACCAGTCAACCTTTGGGTGACGCAAAGACAAATTGTGATAGGTGCAATTCAGCGGTCGATGCATTTTTTATTTATTTATGTGTCTAATGTTAAAGGTAATTCCATTAATACTGTGAGAAAGAATGTTTAGGAGTAACTCATAAAATAATTGATATGTGCTCATCAGCAAGATAGACAGGACGCATGCGGACCGGATCCGAATAGGATCGTATTAAAAGTTGAAACTAGTTTACGAGTACGACTTCTATTCGTACCGTACCGGACGAAGGCGGTCCCTTGCGGATCGCACTGTTTCATATCATGCCATTTATAGGAACATAGCTGAACTGTACCTCATTTTTTGTGAATTTATTTGGTAAGTATTTTTGTAATATAGGTGATAGGGGCTCGCATTTTTCAATTCTAATTGAATTGGTATTTTTTTATTGGAATACCTAATAGACTTTAGAATAAAAGAATATTATCTTAGTACCTAGTAAAGATTTGATAAAAGTAACAGACGCCTTCCTAAGGTCTATGTTCCAGCGTGTGAATGTGACGTAATCTCTTACACTATATGTAAAATAAACGGACCGCGCGCCGCTGTGCGGTTGTTTGTGCCAAATATTTTAAGGACCACACCGCCTTGTTACTGAACACTAAGGAGTACCAATTTCCGTGAAAGCGCCGGTATCTCACATGCTTTACACTACCCGCATTTATTTCAGCCCCTTTGAAGGTTCAAGAAAAATATTTTCAGTCGCATTCCGTGTGTACGTGGTTACGTACCACCTATTACCGAGCAATACTTAAATAAACATGGCACCGAAATACACCGTCCTATTTCTTTTAAAGAGAACTCTTGTAAACGAAGTACAACGGCCAATTTGTTTAGAACCCCCTTCACCCCCTTTTGCGAGAATATCGTGGGTGAGACAGGGGTAACTGTTGAGATTCCAGGGATCTTAGGTAATTGGTCGCAAGTGCGGAAAGTCCCAACAAGTGGGCAAGTTTTAATGGTGTGGAAATTGCGTTTTTGTTTGGTGTTCGTATCTGTGATGTGCCTGTTTTCATGTAAATCCGTTGTCTTTCAAGTTTTTAGATGTTGCCGCGATATCCAGGTACGGGCTCGATGGATTCTCTTGCAATTAATATTTGGGATTAGTAGATATAGGTAGTCGAAGTTCAGTGACGTCAATCATATCTACTGTCTGTCTGTGTTAAGGTTTTTGTGTTGTAAAGGTTTATTTAAGGTTTGGTTAAAGAAAATTCTTCATTTTCTCGCCTTTATTCCTCATTCTCTTATAAATACAAAGTCGTCCAGTTTCAGCATTTCAAGGCGAGTTGGAGTTATAAAACGTGACGTCCAGTTTTTCTTCAGTTAACATAATAGCGTCTATTAAGTCGGTGCATTTGAATAAAGTTTTAAAAGCCAAGTGTTCCATGGCGGTACTTCCGCTCGACTTGCTCTGTGCTGCAACTTCCTCGTTGCCATGGTAATTAACTCCTCCCCCTCCCCCCGTCTTCCGGTTCCCAGCAGACCTTGATCAACACCTAAGTTGTTGAAGTTCTGCTTAAGACGTTACGGGATATAGTTTGTAGATAGCTTAGGATGGCTCGGAAGTGCGCGTTTCTAATATTTTTCCTGTAATTTATAACGATCTTGGTTTCCTTAACGCCAATCTTTTATCAAAGTTTAAGTTATAATATGCAAACTTACTGATTCAACATTATTTTATTGTTCATTTTTCCAAGTCTTTATCTCAATATTATGTTCACAAATTCAAAAAGTTTACTCATAAAATTTGTCTCACAGTTCAAAAAGTATTTATATCACCTGTAGAGACTCAACTTCTCTTATAATAAGCTTACATCGCAATTTTTAAGTCTCAGATCCGTGAGACGTTGAGCAAAGTTGCCAGCACGGTAAACTGTGTTGCCAGACTCAAGTCTCAATGTAAAAGTTTTAATAGACCGCGATTATTACATCTTTATTTTTATTTGGACACTCTCGAAGTTTCTCTATAGCTCGCTGCTTTGTACAACGTAAACATTTCACAGTTTGAAAACTGATGGAGATTTATGGAGAGAAGTTGAGTTGAGTTATGGATTTTAAAAGACTTTAGATATCAATTATGGGAGTATTGAGGTTGATATTGTCCATTTTATTTTTACTCAACTCGCAAGAATGATTGGTTTATGATTGACTTACGTCTGAATACTATCCAATTGATAGTAAACATTAGTGTGGTCGATGATGGAGTAAATTTACCTAGAATGAAGTTCGCTCTTAAATAACCCTAAAATTATCATAAAAGTCTGTTTTTGGTTTCACAAGACTCATAAGCTGCTCAAATAATAACTTCGACAAAATGTAGAAAATCGCGGTTTTTTTTACTATTGATAGTTGGTTTTGCATACATAGCGTCGTTAATTGGCACCTTCAATAATACCGGGAGCCACCTCTTCTCTAAGTATAGGCACGGCATCTGGTTTGCTCGCGATATCCTCGGAGCATATTATTGGGTTGTGCGAATGTGCGGCTGTTGGCTGATGTTTTAATTTCCTCCAAAGGAAATTATATGTATCAATAAGAATATCCTGTCACGATCAAAGTAACTGATAATTTTCGATGGAACGATTCCCACGAATTACAAGTGTTGAAATAAGGATATGAATTATTGCTCAACATCGAACTTACTCATATTTGATTGGGCACGCTATAACTATGGCGGTAAGTCCCCTCTTTGAGGAGTGGCTGGAAAGGCGGCGTCTTCACTTTCCGCATGACGCAGGTTCAAGGCAATTTCAAGTGCTAGCTTTAAATTCTACCTCTTTGTCAAAACACTCGTAAAAGTTAAAAATGAAAGCCTTGACTTAAAGTTCTAAAAACAATTCCCTTGCATTCCGAAGTAATCCGAACTCCTCCGAATACATTCGTATTTACGTACGTGCAGTTTGTGTAACAGAGGGTATGGGTACCTACGTAAGCCTTTGACATGCAGCCGAGCCTTGTCGGGGCTGACGGGGTTCACGGGGCTTGCCGTGCCGGGGCGCTACAAAGCCGGCTAACACTATATTGAACACGAAAGAGACGATTGCCTTTGATTGAAGCCATGTCTACCTGTGTCGTTTTAGTAGGTTTTCGAGGAATCGAAATGTTTGTAATAGTCAAATAACATGTTGGAGAGCTCGCGGTGATCAAGTTGAAAGTGAGGGAACGTTTCTATCTATCTGTAGGTATGTACCCAGTCTATCTTGTCACACTGGAGTTGCAGCAGAGCAAAGGCTCCCGAAGGGAATAGTTTTTATTTAGTGAAACTAGAAGACCTTATATAGGTATAAAATCTAAAATAACTACTAATAGACTGATGGCAGTAACTCGTGAATTTTTTTAGTTACCTGAAACCAATACTCACAAACTGTTTTCTCCAGGCAGTCTGTAGAAATGTGAGGGAAAATTTTCTCGCGTAGTTTTTGCATCCCGCCTTTGAGTGCCCTGGGTTAAGCTGCAATTAATTATAGGGTTATTATACGGGATACCGCCTGGCTTTGAGGGCTTTATTAGAAATAAACTATTTTAAATTTAATGTATTAATTGCTTCAATCTGATTATATACCTACCTAATATGTATTTTGTGTTTTAAGAATATTATATGCTGTTGATTATTTTTTATCCACTTTGTTCACAATCCAATACACGTCCAATACTATTTAAAATAATGTATAGTTAGAACATTTTCAGTGGATTGGGACTTCATGAGAATGAGGCCATTATTTCCTGAACTTTTACAGCAACACTGAATTCGTAATTTATTCAAATGTCGCTCATTAAACGTTCAAGATTTATTACTAATTCATAAAACTGCCGAATCATTTCATATTCAAATCGAAGCATTAAGATACTTACGATACTTGATTATATACTATAGTGAAAATCGTAACGAGAACCTTTGTTTCAATCCTTCGGATACCTACTGTTGTTACTAACATGGTTAGTCCAAATCTATAACAAAAAAACATCAATTCACACAATTAAGCTCGACCTACCTTAAACCTTTCCACGTATTAAAAAAACCGTGCTCCGATTCACTAGATAACGCCCCGAACATCGTCCGAGAATGTCGTACAATTCCGGACATATGTCCATTGTCGGCTATGACACTTAATATTTATTGCGGTCAGCCCCAAAAGATATCATTAACGTGTACGTGGGAATTAACGTGTGGTGAATAGACCTGTCGCACTTTGAATGGGATGTTTGCATGGCCCTGTTAATGCTTGGCCATTTGTGTGAATGGCGTGGTGAAAGTATGAGCAGGTATCGAGGTGGCTCTTCACAGGCTGGCATACAATAGGACTGGTAAATGGTGGGACTTTAGCAGTGGTAGAGATCCCATAAATTGTCAGAAAGTTTAGTGTCTAAACAAAATTAGCTTGCTTATTTACCTACTTTGAATTTGAACAAAAAACTTTTTAACTGCATCAAAAACTGATCAAAGTTACTCCACTTTAAGCTGAATATTTAGACTACAAAAACAAGCAAACTTACAAAACAAATAAGCCCAAACAAACCTGGCCCACATCTACAGTACCCAGACACACTTTACAATAAGAAACTGTTTAAAAAGGCTTACCACGAGGTTCTTATAAACTGTATCGGCTTTGACGTGGTCGAGTCGAGGCACTTCGCTCCGAGCGCCCTCTAACGCTACATTTTTACATAACTTTATATGAAAATCGCATTATCTCGACAAGGCCGGGGTAAGAAAACGTGGAATGGCAACAGAAGTGTCACACTACCATGTATAGGAAGGCACGGTGATGTCATGGTGTCCGATATAAAGATGAGTCCAAAGAATAGGCAATTACACTTTCTTTTATGTCGTTCAAGGCACAGACATAGAATTTTTCTCGCCTGCTACCTTCGCTTAGCTTAGCAGACAGAATGGCAGAAAGCAAATTGATAATAGCAGATCCTAATGAGGAACGCCGAATAAGACTACTATATACTTTTCAATTTCTGTAGATATTTTAAATCTTTACTTTTCCTATAGTTGTTGTACTTCTGTCGTACATCCACATTTCGTGTAGGAACGGTTCTGTCGTAAAAAGCCGCACACAGCCGTTTTTGCATGTCATTACCAATACGGAGCGGATTAGATTAGCTGTCGCAAGCCTACAGCCTGGGTATGGGAGAAGCCTGCCTGAGCTGAACAAACATTGCGTAAGCAACACGTTGCGGACACAAACAACGGAATTATGAGACAGAGTTTTATGACCAGGTTTATACAGGTTTTGTGGATGTTTTTGAACAGACAGGACTGTTTCTGGAATATGGATGAAGGGTTATTTGAATAGAAACTGCAATATTGTAATGTTTAGAAGGCTGTCTTTCTATAAGCTCCGTCTAAAATGACTAGTGAAAATAAAACGCGTTTAATAATACTGGGAACCTGTAGCATTTTTAACTTTTTTTTTTCTAATGTTACTCATTTTGTTTGCAGCATATCGCAAATGTCAGCCAGACGACTTCCAGTGCGGCATGGAGGGCGCCGGGCCGGCCAAGATCTCATTACAGGGACCATGTATACCTAAGGAAAAGAAGTGTGACGGGTGAGAACACTTTCTCTATTTTACTTATATCTAATTTAAAAGAAGATCTATTTTAAAAACCAAAATGACAGCAGGTCCCTTTAAATTTTGACCTGGCTTGCAGTTTGTCTTCCCATCTGAAGCAGCTTTTTTGACGTCTTCATTTAGCTAGATAATTTTAAACTACATTTGCCACAGTTTAAAGGAAGCTTCAGCAGTAAAAGAGTAACTACTTCATTAGACATGTCTAAGTCTATGACCCTGGCTTATAGTGCAACTTGTAAAGTTCAACTTCAACATCTTTATTTTTCCAGGTACTTAGATTGTAGAACAGGCCGCGACGAGCAGGACTGCACGGGCAACCCGCTGGCGTGTCGGCTGGACCAGTTCCGCTGCGCTGACGGCAACAAGTGCGTTGACGCGGCCGTCAAGTGCGACCACAAGGACGACTGCGGAGACAACTCCGATGAAACGCATTGTAGTGAGTACAACATGTTGACTTTGTGCTTTATTCAGATTAATATCACGGATGCGATCATCTTTCAAGTTCAGGTTAGAAGTCAGACTGGCTTCTAAGCCGATTTTCAGAAAAGAACAGCGTCAACATACAGTTCTTTCACAGTAACTTTACGATTAGGTAACTCTGAAAACAACCAGCCCCATGGTGATTAAAGATATAATAAGAGGTATTTTATTTCTAGGTATCATGAATTCGGAAATTACTTCTGGCAAATTACAGTTTAACAGTAACTGCATAAGGCATTAAGTCCGCCTTCGTACCTTTGTGTTGTATGAATAAAAAAAATATATAAGTAATGAGACTAGAAATGACCTTAAGTTTTTTTTTTCACAATCCATTCTCGTATCTTAATTTATCAATATCTTTAGCCACTAATTAGTCTTAGCAATTTCAGTGCAGTTCTTCATTTATCAAATTCTTCCACACCTTCCAGGTTTCCCACCCTGCCACATTGGCCAGTTCCGCTGCAGCAACGCCCTCTGCATACCCGCGACGTACCACTGCGACGGCTACAAAGACTGCTCCGACGGTTCCGACGAGGCCAATTGCACCGCCATAGCCTGTCCAGACAACAAGTACCTCTGTCCCAAGGGAGGGCCTGGAGGAAGCCACAAGTGTATCGCCAGGTCTCAGCTCTGTGACGGGAAGAAGGATTGTGAAGACAACGCGGATGAGGAAACTGCTTGCTGTGAGTATTCTGGCATACTGTGGGGAAAAACTTGGGAAACCTTAGAGTTTACAGCTACAGAACTAATATTCTAGAGGGTAAATTACCTATTTGTAAAAAGTTCTTTATCTATAAACCGATAACCCACTGATTCGATTATTCTTGCTCACAGTTTCGCTGGGTACCTACATTACGCTACTTTTTGTCCATGAGAAGTGCTCAATTACTATGAGATTAGATACCGCAGGAGAGAAGCCGCTTAGAAAAGCTAATCTATAACATTTTGTAATAAAAATAATCTGAACAAACGTGTATCCAAAAAAGAATATCATATTTTATATTATAAAGTGTTACTCAATTATTCACCACACTCGACACCTCGAAATATGCAATGAATATTACTCAAGGGCGTGACGGAATTACGAAATATGTGTCTTGAATACACACGAGTTCATTTTTAGACTAATAAGC